>CM042412.1:11278039-11733039 GCA_023634145.1 Thymallus thymallus | reverse complement strand
GTGTCAGTCCAGGCAGAATCCTCCTGGTTCATGTTCCCAAACAGTTTGTGGGAGCCACTAGTAACTCCCGTCACTCATGCTGCAGTAAGCAGGCTCTCCCAGCTCTTTATAGGACTGATTTGTCGTCTCTGACTTCTTCTATAGTTTTACTGTGTGATGAAAGCCCTTCTCGTCAATCAATATTTCTGCTTACTTTATGATACAGCTGCTCTGGCGCCTAGCCTGGGGACACAGAACCTAATCTTTCATACACACCATAACTGGAGACTGGATCTGTGTGTGTATTAGAGAGAGAGAGAGAGAGAGAGAGAGAGAGAGAGAGAGAGAGAGAGAGAGAGAGAGAGAGAGAGAGAGAGAGAGAGAGAGAGAGAGAGTGTGTACGCTAAAACAGAAACACAATGCTCTACTGTTTCATTATTCTTTCATTAGTTCAGGTTTAAGATGGAGTTAGTTAGTTAGTTAGTTAGTTAGTTAGTTAGTTCAGGTTTAAGATGGAGTTAGTTAGTTAGTTAGTTAGTTAGTTAGTTAGTGCAGGTTTAAGATGGAGTTAGTTAGTTAGTTAGTTAGTTAGTTAGTTAGTTAGTTAGTTAGTTAGTTAGTTAGTTAGTTAGTTAGTTAGTTAGTTAGTTAGTTCAGGTTTAAGATGGAGTGTCACCTCATCAGCTGTTTGAAACGTAAAGTATGTGACATAACTCTGGAGCCGCATCAAACACAAACACACTGTTTCCAATAAGAAGCAGTATTACGTAGGAAGACATCGGCTCCCTCGATCCAGGCCTCAGTCTATGATTTGGCCTGTTTGGAAATGTATGATACAAGGGCGAGGCAGGAGTTCTGATTGAATCAAGACTTTGAAATGCTTTTATCGGTTTATACCCAAAATAACCCTAAGATGTGTGTGTGTGTGTGTGTGTGTGTGTGTGTGTGTGTGTGTGTGTGTGTGTGTGTATGTGTGTGTGTGTGTGTGTGTGTGTGTGTGTGTGTGTGAGAGAGAGAGAGAGAGAGAGAGAATGATAAAATAAAATGTTACTTTCATATGTGGAATTGCAAGTTCACATGTTAAAATCAATCACATGAAAAAATATATTTTGCAGGATCACATGTAAGAAAACTCCACATGTGAAAATATCACTTTCACATGTGGAATTGGCAAACAATTACTTGTAAAAATCTAATTTGAAGTTTCATATTTGAAAACCTACACGTGAACGTTTTTCACATACGACACTGCAAAATTGTTTTTCACATGTGAACTTACAATTCCACACTTGAAAGTGAAAATCCAATTTGTCGTTTCACATGTAAGAAAATCCACATTTACTCCGAATGTTTGTAAACAAAGTAAATATAAACAAACACTGTATAGCCTAAAAACATTAAAACTATATTTTTTAAATCATGGATGGTCAGTCCTTGCATCCATAGAGTAGTCTATGGATTTGAGAATGGTTGCATTTCTCCAGCCTCATCTCTCAGCTTTTTACCGAAACAGGGGCGGGGAGGGACTTAATGTTAATGAATCATTAAAAAGGATTGCTGCTTTTAACACTTTTATTAGAGTAATAGTGTTATTATATGGTGCAATCCTCTAGTGAGGGAGTTACTTTTGTGCCATTAATATCAAGCAAAACCTCTGAAGTTAAATGTGAGAGCAAATGAATTGTCAATGAAAACTTTTTTATGATAATGCAATTAAATAAAACGCCTCCCTCTTTGGTTATGTTACCCTGGCTTTCACTGGCTTTTTTCCAGTTGCTAGTTTTGGCACATTTATTCCAGAAAGATAGCACCCTGAATCACACTGTTGGTTTGCCTCTGAAGCTAAGCCGGGTCAGTCTTTGGATAGGAGACCAGATTTGGGGTTTTCTTTTTTACATGAGGGAAAAACACTTTAAAAATGTACATGTGAAACTTCACACGTGTCTGAAAACAACGTTTGACTCAGGAAAATGTCACTAGAGGAAGTCCAGTCGCGGGAGAGGATGGAACTAGGTGAAACTGGGCCGACATTCTGCTAATCTCATCGATGAAACATCTGATCTCAATACATTATTCTGTTCCCAAAACTAGATGCTGTTACAAACACAGTGCACGTTTTATAGAGTTGACGCTCTGCCAAAGTGTTTTTAAAATTATGTTGCTTAGAAGGTGTGCAAGGTCAAATTGAGTTTGTGCACATGTGCACTTCACAGAGGAGTCGTTCCCTAACGGAAATATGCAAATACATGCTACAACGTGCCAATAGGATCTTGCTAGCTCGTGCTTGGCTTTGCCCACCTCCTTGCTTGTTCTGCCCACTATGCTTCATTTGCTCCAACTGTAAACAACACAGATGAACTATCTTGGGTTAGTTATAAATATCTTTGTCATGGTTTTTTGTAACCAGCACAGGGTAGGAGTAAGTTACACTACAATGATGCCTGCTGCTGTGTCAGGGCTTGTCTGATCAGATTGATCCACTACAAATCAGCTAATCCTGTGTTTTAATTCACACTTTCTCTCTATACAAACATTCTCTCTACAAAAACTCTCTATACACACACTCTCTGTCTACACACACACTCTCTCTACACACACATTCTCTCTCTCTATCTCTGTGACGGGTGTTCTCATGGCCCAGGTGCTACTTGTTTAACCAAACATAGCCACGCCCAGAGATGACATCAAGACGTGAGACCCGTCAGCGCCAGGGTTGACGGACACCCGAGTGACACATGAGAGAGCCTAGGTCAGCTCCACGTCATTTGATCAAACACTCTCAGTCAACATGCTGGAAAAATATTAGCCACATGCTTTCTTTCCCTGTCTGTACATTTAAATTTAATTGTACCTTTATTTAACTAGGCAAGTCAGTAAAGAACATATTCTTATTTACAATGGCAGCCTATTTATCCATCTATCTCAATACATGTTTCTCCCTACCTGGTATTTCCCCTGTTTTGCAGCTCAATTTGAGATATGCCAATCAAGTTCTCCTTGAGAATTCCTCTTGGTGAGGTGGAGCGGAGAAATCTAATTCCTGTTGCTTGCGAGGACATGATTCCCTCTTTTCCTCTTCTGCCTCTCTCTCACTTTACTTTCATCTGTCTCTCTATCTCTGTCTCTGTATTTCTCTCTCTCTCTTTCTTTCTTTCTTTCTTTCGCTCTCTCTCTCTCTCTCTCTCTCTCTCTCTCTCTCTCTCTCTTTCTTTCTTTCTCTCTCTCTCTCTCTCTCTCTCTCTCTCTCTCTCTCTCTCTCTCTCTCTCTCTCTCAATCTCTCGCTCTCTCACTGTGTCTGTGTTTCCACCTGCCACTTTATATACAGTGGGGAGAACAAGTATTTGATACACTGCCGATTTTGCAGGTTTTCCCACTTACAAAGCATGCAAAAGTCTGTAATTTTTATCATAGGTACTCTTCAACTGTGAGTGACGGAATCTAAAACAAAAATCCAGAAAATCACATTGTATGATTTTTAAGTAATTAATTTGCATTTTATTGCATGACATAAGTATTTGATACATCAGAAAAGCAGAACTTAATATTTGGTACAGAAACCTTTGTTTGCAATTACAGAGATCATACGTTTCCTGTTGTTCTTGACCAGGTTTGCACACACTGCAGCAGGGATTTTGGCCCACTCCTCCATACAGACCTTCAGGTTTCGGGGCTGTCGCTGGGCAATACAGACTTTCAGCTCCCTCCAAAGATTTTCTATTGGGTTCAGGTCTGGAGACTGGCTAGGCCACTCCAGGACTTTGAGATGCTTCTTACGGAGCCACTCCTTAGTTGCCCTGGCTGTGTGTTTCGGGTCGTTGTCATGCTGGAAGACCCAGCCACGACCCATCTTCAATGCTCTTACTAAGGGAAGGAGGTTGTTGGCCAAGATCTCGCGATACATGGCCCCATCCATCCTCCCCTCAATACGGTGCAGTCGTCCTGTCCCCTTTGCAGAAAAGCATCCCCAAAGAATGATGTTTCCACCTCCATGCTTCACGGTTGGGATGGTGTTCTTGGGGTTGTACTCATCCTTCTTCTTCCTCCAAACACGGCGAGTGGAGTTTAGACCAAAAAGCTCTATTTTTGTCTCATCAGACCACATGACCTTCTCCCATTCCTCCTCTGGATCATCCAGATGGTCATTGGCAAACTTCAGACGGGCCTGGACATGCGCTGGCTTGAGCAGGGGGACCTTGCGTGCGCTGCAGGATTTTAATCCATGACGGCGTAGTGTGTTACTAATGGTTTTCTTTGAGACTGTGGTCCCAGCTCTCTTCAGGTCATTGACCAGGTCCTGCCGTGTAGTTCTGGGCTGATCCCTCACCTTCCTCATGATCATTGATGCCCCACGAGGTGAGATCTTGCATGGTGCCCCAGACCGAGGGAGATTGACCGTCATCTTGAACTTCTTCCATTTTCTAATAATTGCGCCAACAGTTTTTGCCTTCTCACCAAGCTGCTTGCCTATTGTCCTGTAGCCCATCCCAGCCTTGTGCAGCTCTCTGGCCTCGGCCATTGTGGAGAGGTTGGAGTCTGTTTGATTGAGTTTGTGGACAGGTGTCTTTTATACAGGTAACGAGTTCAAACAGGTACAGTTAATACAGGTAATGAGTGGAGAACAGCAGGGCTTCTTAAAGAAAAACTAACAGGTCTGTGAGAGCCGGAATTCTTACTGGTTGGTAGGTGATCAAATACTTATGTCATGCAATAAAATGCAAATTAATTATTTAAAAATCATACAATGTGATTTTCTGGATTTTTGTTTTAGATTCCGTCTCTCACAGTTGAAGTGTATCTATGATACAAATTACAGACCTCTACATGCTTTGTAAGTAGGAAAACCTACAAAGTCGGCAGTGTATCAAATACTTGTTCTCCCCACTGTAATTCTGGTTGCTAAGGGGTCCTATAGAAGAAGTGAACTGTCCTCCAATCAGTTACCTCCTTTCCACTCCATTCAAGAGCCTGGTCTCTCCCCAGATCTCTTCTTATTTTTTTCATCACAATGCTAGTGTCATCCTTGCCTATAGGCTTTTGGGGATTGTAGGCTTTTGGGGATTATAGGCTTTTGTGGGTTGTGGGCTTTTGAGGATTGTAGGCTTTTGGGGATTGTAGGCTTTTGTGCTTTTACTAAGTGCTCTATGTATTATAGTTTTTCCAAGACACTTTTAATGAAACTTGGTTCCACTTGATCTCCATCATAACCTAATGAGCACAACAGTATTATTTTTTGCAAAACTGTAAGTTATTTCTCATTGCTTTCACACACAATGCAAAACTGTTTTGCAAAACAGTAAACCCCACTCTCTACAAAAGGTGGAAAACTCAGTTGAGTACATCATGACAAACAAAATTAAAACATTTGGTCACAGCTGATATAAATTACTCCCATGAATGTGAACCTCTGCATGTGAGGAAAACTTCTCTGCACAATTGTTCAAGCAGCAATCAGTCCTTATTCATGCATAAAAGAGGTAACCTCTGAGTTGCTGTTTACAAGAATCAACCAAGTAAGAGGCTGAGGGCAAGGTCAAAGGAGAGGTAGTTAAAATAAAGCCCTTTGTTTCTGGATATTCATGCTCTTGAATGACATTCTTTGTGCATTAGTCATCTTTGGTCAAATAATTTTAGGAAGAAATAATACAGCCCATGCTGTGATAATATGTTGACTTGCCTTTTATGATGCATACTATAATTATAGTATCAACAAATGGCACAGACATACACTAGATGACCAAAAGTATGTGGACAACATCTCATTCCAAAATCGTGGGCATTAATATGGAGTTGGTCCCTTTGCTGCTACAGCAGCCTCTACTCTTCTGGGAAGGCTTTCCACTAGATGTTGGAACATTGCTGCAGGGACTTGCTGCCATCGAGCCACAAGAGCATTAGTGAGGTCGTACAATGATGTTGGGCGATTAAGCTTGGCTCGCAGTCGCCGTTCCAATTCATCCTAAAGGTGTTCGAAGGGGTTGAGGACAGGGATCTGTGCAGGCCAGTCAAGTTCTTCCACACCGATCACGACAAACTATTTCTAGCCGGGCAGAAATGTGATGTTGGAAAGGTGACATTATATGAGGGTGTTTGTCTATGAAGACTGCATGGCTGTGTGCTATATTTTATACACATGTGGCTGAAATAGCCGAATTCACTAATTTAAAGGGGTATCCACATATAGTGTATATAGTGTATAGAAGAGGGTTAACCATGTTAGGGTATATTGATACTTGTAGTTAGTCTTTATTGGGCCATTGCATAACGATTGATTGAAATAACTTTTGATTAGATAACAATTTGCCTGTTTTGATGGAGGTAGTTGATTTTGTGTAATTTATTTAATGGAAGGGGGAGGAGCAATGGACAAGAAAAGGACAAAGCCACAACAAACAGCTGCTATGTTTGTAGACTCAGAATGATGACCTCACTCACTGAGCATGAACTGTCTGAGTGAGAGAGAGAGAGAGAGAGAGAGAGAGAGAGAGAGAGAGAGAGAGAGAGAGAGAGAGAGAGAGACAGACAGAAAATCATTTAAAGAGAGATGGAAATAGAGATGGAGAGAGGAGATAGGGGGAAAAGGGCAAGGGAGAAGAGAGGGCTATTGTAACGTGGCAGACTGGCAGCTAAATCAGCTCAACAGAGATTAGCCAGCTACCCTTCTCCAAAACTCCAGCCTTTTGTATTGTCTTTTCCCCCTCTGGAGAGCAGCAGGTCCTCTCACAACAACTGTAACCTGCATCTGCCCCCCCCCCCCCACCCAACCTGCCCAAGGGGAACTTCCTGTCTGAAAGTTCAAAGTGCTGGATAATCTGTCAGTCTGCTAAATGATTTTGCTTCAAATTGTTCACATAGTTTTAGCATTTTTTCCACTTCCCTGTCAAATTGAATAACTAATGACTAGAGTGATTGTTAGGGGGTGTGCTCAAGGGAAGTTTGGTCTCTTGAGATGGATATTCCATGCCTCTGCCCATCCTGATGTTCATAATTCCAGCTAGTAAGCAGTACAACCACCATTTAAAAGTATCAGTATTCTAATTCCTAATACCATGTGCACAAATGTGGGTGTATTTGTACATTTACTCTGTAGCGCACTCAGAGTGAGCTCTGGGCGTTCATAAATTCAGAGCGTTGTCAGATTGTCTGTTCATAAAATCAAAGCGTTTTGCTCCCCTTGCGTTCAGAGCGCACGCACACTGGACGCTCTGGCCAGGAGTAGGGTTAATCCGAGCGTTCTGACCTCACAACCGCAGTCAAGCACCCAAGCTAACTGGCTAAAGTTAGCTAGCTTGACAACTACTTCCAGACAAAAATGAGAGAACACCTCACCCGTACCATTTTACTCGCCCTAGCAGTGTTAGGCTGTAAATGTACTGCTGGTAACAATTTAATTTACTGACACTGGTCATATTCAAAGGGTCTTGATCGTTATTCAGTTATCAGTTATTCTGCGCTCTGGCATCTGAAATCGGAGTAGATAACCAGAGTGAATTTACGAACGCACCCTATGTGTTGACTTGTTATCTTATCCCCATGGTAACAAAATAACATGCGCAACACCTGTTCTGCTTTAAACCCAGCGGCAGTGCGAGGGGGTTTGGGGAGCACGCTCTAACGCACAGGACCTGGGCGATAATAAGTGGATGCTAGTGACACCTAAATGCAGCCGGAGCAAAATTGACAGAAACTTTGTGAGAAAGTCAACTACCTCCTCCCTCCCCCTCTCTCTTTGGTGTTGTTGGAGTTGAAAGTCGGGCCATCACGCAGCTGCTACCAGTGCCAAGTTAGGTCACCGTTTTGGCAGCGTGGCATCACTTTAGAAATCAAAGCATTTTTCTCTTCATATTTTTGGTGGGGTGATTGATTTTAATCATATGGCTTATGATCTAATATTTGTCATATCATTTTAATTGTAGAGCAAAGCTACTTCTGTGTGAGGTAACAACATATTCCATGACTGCTGCACTCACAAGACGACATCACATTTTCCTTCCAGACCAGAAACGATGAA
This sequence comes from Thymallus thymallus, assembly GCA_023634145.1. NCBI lineage: Eukaryota > Metazoa > Chordata > Actinopteri > Salmoniformes > Salmonidae > Thymallus > Thymallus thymallus. The sequence continues at coordinate 11,725,051 of CM042412.1, read as the reverse complement.
AGATAGTTTCACGGTCCAAATTCATTATTATTGTTCACTTCGACTGGTATGTTCTTTCCCCATCTGTAAACTGTTACTCATTCGTCCCCCAAATAATAACTGTTTATGCCACACAAACCAGAATATTTGCTAAGATAATTATCTCTCTCTCCCTCTCTCTCTCTCTCTCTCTCCATTTCTCTCTCTCGCTCTCTCTCTCTCACACACACACACACACACACACTAAAACAATAGCATGTTTTTTTTCATCAAAGTAATCCAGAAGAAAGAACATCATAATTTCAATCACTTTCTCCTGCAATGCAATGTGGTCATTATAATCTATATACCATGTGGCAGCAGCTCAATTAGAAGCTATGGGTGTCTTGCCGTAGCCTATGATATAATACAAATCAACAAAAACAATTGGGAATTGGATATACTATAATGACGGGGTAATCAAATAACCGAATGATTATTGATTGAGCTATAGCCCAACTCCACCAATCTCAGCCGTAAAATCAATCAATAAAGTGCCACCTCACTAAGTGAAAAACTGTTGAAACCATGCATGCATCTGTTCTGACAATAAAAACAAAACGGGTGATTTTACCTTGACTCGATGCACAGAAGGTAACGAAAAGCACTAAGAGAGTCCGTGCTGCGGTGGATGCCATAGTGAATATAGTGCGCTAGTCCTACGGTGTGGCGCAACAGAGGTAGAGAGGATGGAGAGAGAACTAGCATATGGAGAGAGAGGGCTGCCATGGGCTGGGAGAGGGTGACAGACAGTTGGCGCTATATTCCCCCTTAGTCTGTCTCCCTCTTCCGGGGAAGAGCGGGACTGGCCGAGAGTTGCACCGGTATGAAGGGATGGCATCCACAGTCACTGGCGCACGCAGAGTCGAAGATGAATCACAGCAGGTGGGACCAGAGAATGATAGAGGCCTCTAGTGGCCAAAAGGCTGTTTTTCGTGGGCAGCGCTATTATGGGGTTCCGCCATGCTTCTGCCATTTTAAAGTAGTCAAAGTAGTCAACTGAGTGGTGATTCCTAAGGGACGTAGCCTTGCTGCCCATGCTGTCACAGACGCTATAATGGCACAGATATAAAGATGAGTCCTCTATCTGTCTCTATGGGTGCGACTAACCTCGTATTTGCATGATTCTGGAGTTACCAGTTATTCTGTGCTCTGGCACACTCAGACGAAAGTGCTCTGAAATCAGAGTAGGGCTTAGTTATTTTTTCAAATATGTATCTTACAATTTGGCAGAAAGAGAAAACGACTCAATCTAAAAAGTCTGTTGTGTTTTGCTGTATCCCAATTCTCAGTCAAGAGAAAAAAAAGTTGTGCATGTGACAAGTGATATGCTACATCCATTATTGTACTTATAAATTAATGTTAAGCTATATTGCCATTGATTATTGAAGAATATAACTTAAAAATGCCTCATGAGCTTAGTTCGACTGTCGTACCACACCAGAACCCCAAATATAAGCTTGTTTTACTCCAATGTTTGTAAACAAAGTAAATGTAAACAAACTGTATAGCCCCAAAACATGGTTAAAACTATGATGTTGATATCATGGATGGTCCGTCCTTGCATCCATAACTCTGTCTATGAATTTGAGAGTGGTACAATCTTACCAGGCCCTTCCCTCAGCTTTTTACCAAAACAGAGGCAGGTGTGTTGCTTTGTTATTGTTTCAATTAATGATTCTATCCCTTAAGTTTAACAAAGACCTACACTTAGGAAATCCCCTGAGGGGTATACTACAAAGTAGGATCAATGAGTTAGCCAGCTGTCATGCTTCAATGTTCAGAAATACCTTCACATTATTTTTAGGAATATACTGTATACTTAAAATGAGCATGTATTGAATAACTTGTTTCAACAAACAACCAATATTCAAGTCTAGCTTTCATTTCTGAGTGTTTATCAAAGTTAGTTGGTTTACTCATTGATTCTGCTTTGTATTATACAATTCTGGCGTTTTTACAAAGATTCACGTTAGTTCAATGTGCCCTGTAAGGGTGGAGATGATGCTTTGCCCTCCAACAGTGCAAAAGTAATAAATAAAGCTCTTCAAAAAAGTCTAGGTTGGCCTATCTGGTAACATCTGCTCTTTGACTTGTGGGCCCGCATGGCCATGCTCAGGTTTTTTGTTCTCAGTTTAAACATTTTTATTGTTCCCTTGGAGAAGGGCAAGCATTCCTCCCGGTAACTGTGATACACACATACAAAACCGTGTTTATCAAAGTCATTGAAGACATAGAAATTAAAGGGTCTTATTGAACCCTCTATAAATTATGGCGCCAATGTTTTTACTAAACTGAAAGACCAAAGCAAGGAACATCAATTAATGCATGAAATCTATAGCCAACATGTGTAATATTTAGATTGAAGTCATTTGATATACACAAGGGACTAATGATTTTGGAAGAGTTTGTATATACTGGCTCATAGAGACACAAAATACAAATAGACAACAGACTGTTTCTTGGCAGTGTCACTGGACTGGTCCACATTGGGCCAATGGCAATTCAACTAAGGTCATAAATTACAGATGTAGGATCTTAATTTGAGCCAGTTTGCTACAGCAGGAAAATAATCATACAGCAACGGAAAATGTGAAATGTTATATGGATTATAATGAATGGATTATTTTTGGAGGGTTTGATACATTTTCCGTTAGGCCAAATGAAGTCTGACATTTTATAGTGGAAATTACAAACTTTAGAAGCCTTTTTAAACCTCAAATAGAATACACGTTTGCATTTCCTGCTGTACAGAAAAATTCTCAACAACAAAAGAGTGATCAAATTAAGATCCTACATCTGTAAAGTAGTCAGAATTGTTTCGTTGAACAACAAAGGAACCTGACTGGCTGACTATCCTTTGTTATTCAATATGACATTCTACGTGACATTCCAAAATGGCTACTGTGGCTTCTGCTACCTAGCACGAGGACGAAAAAGACAGCTTAATTAATTCGAGCAGTATTTAAATCTTCTCAATTTCTCAGTTGGGATAATGGGATAAGTAGGAGTACAGCGTCATCTTCCATCCCTGGATTGACGTAGGTTTTCCAGCAATACTGTATCCCACGCCGGCTCCACGCTGCCTGCATTATGGCAGCCGAGCGTCTCAACCAGTAGGGTTCAGATGTACTTACTGCTGAAGGTCAGGTCAAAACAATTCTGGCTAAACTTAAAGTTGAAATCAAATCAAATTTTATTTGTCAGGTGCGCCGAATACAACAGGTGTAGACCTTACCGTTAACCAACAATGCAGTTCAAGAAATATAGTTAAGAAAATATTTACTAAATAAACTAAAGTAAAAAATAAAATAAAGAGTAACACAATAAAATAATGAGGCTATATACAGGGGGTACCGGTACAGAGTCAATGTGAAGGGGTTACAGGTTAGTTGAGGTCATTTGTACATGTAGCTAGTGGTAAAGTGACAAGTCATAGAAAATAAACAGTGAGTAGCGGTAGTGTAAAAACACACTCTCTCTCTCTCTCTCTCTCTCTCTCTCTCTCTCACTCTCTCTCTCTCTCTCTCTCTCTCTCTCTCTCTCTCTCTCTCTCTCTCTCTCTCTCTCTCTCTCTCTGCAGGGTCAAGACAGGTTAGACACTTAGCACCAAGTAACTAATTTAGCCTACCTAGTAATGGCAATAAGACCTCTTGGTCCAACTATCTAATGACAGACGGACTCACACACCAGTCTCTTTTGTCTCTGGTCTTTATGCAGGATTATTGTGCTTCTGACTCTCTGAGCCTTGTCCACATCTCCCTCTGCTGGTCACAGTTGCTATCTGCGCTCGAAGAACACGTCCCGCATCACACGGTCATCCAGAGACGTTTGGATGCCTGACGGGAGGGTCTGATACTGACGGGCCCCCTCTGAAGTTGTTTTCATTGGGGGCTGGTCTCTGTTAGGGTGGGGGGCCGAGTGTGTGGAGGGAACCGGGAAAATGTATAATAACCATGTTAGCAATACTCATTCAGCGTGTACAGCATGTAGATTCATTATGAAGATGTTTAGTGGAGGCTTTCTTAATGATCTCGGCAGTTCAGCTATAATGAAATACGTCTGAGTTACAAATGGCACTGTATTCCCTATTTAGTACTGCTTTTGACCATGGCTCATAGGGAGGGTCAAAAGTAGTGCACTGTACGGAAGTCTATTAACAAAGTCAGTGATGTCAAGTCAATACAGCACTTTTTCTAGTGGGAACTCACAAGGTAAACAACTTACCTTGACATCAAAGCAGAGTTATCAAAATATCAATACGGGGCCAACTGCAGTTGAAGTCGGAAGTTTACATACACCTTAGCCAAATACATTTAAACTCAGTTTTTTACCACTCCTGACATTTAATCCTAGTAAAAATTCCCTATCTTAGGTCAGTTAGGATCACCATTATAATTTAAGAATGTGAAAAGTCAGAATAATAGTAGAGAGAATTATTTATTTCAGCTTTTCTTTCTTTCATCACATTCCCAGTGGGTCAGAAATGTATATACACTCAATTAGTATTTGGTAGCATTGACTTTAAATTGTTTAACTTGGGTCAAACGTTTCGGGTAGCCTTCCACAAGTTTCCCACAATAAGTTGGGTGAATTTTCCTCCAGAAAGAACTGGTGTAACTGAGTCAGGCTTGTAGGCCTCCTTGCTAACGCACGCTTTTTCAGTTCTGTCCACACATTTTCTATAGGATTGAGGTCAGGGCTTTGTGATGGCCACTCCCATACCTTGACTTTGTTGTCCTTAAGCCATTTTGCCACAACTTTGGAAGTATGCTTGGGGTCATTGTCCATTTGGAAGACCCATTTGCGATCAAGCTTTAACTCCCTGACTGCTTCAATATATCCACATAATTTTCATTCCTCGTGATGCCATCTATTTTGTGAAGTGCGGCAGTCCCTCTTGCAGCAAAACACCCCCACAACATGATGCTGCCACCCCCGTGCTTCACGGTTGGGATGGTGTTCTTTGGCTTGCAAGCCTCCCCCTTTTTCCTCCAAACATAATGATGGCCAAACAGTTATATTTTTGTTTCATCAGACCAGAGGACATTTCTCCCCAAAAAATCTTTGTCCCCATGTGCAGTTGCAAACCATAGTCTGGCTTTTTTATGGCAGTTTTGGAGCAGTGGCTTCTTCCTTGCTGAGTGGCCTTTCAGGTTATGTCGATATAGAAATCGTTTTACTGTGGATATAGATACTTTTGAACCTGTTTCCTCCAGCATCTTCACAAGGTCCTTTGCTGTTGTTCTGGGATTGACGTAGGTTTTCCAGCAATACTGTATCCCACGCCGGCTCCAAGCTGCCTGCATTATGGCAGCCGAGCGTCTCAACCAGTAGGGTTCAGATGTACTTACTGCAGAAGGTCAGGTCGAAACAATTCTGTTAAACTTAAAGTTGAAATCAAATCAAATTTTATTTGTCAGGTGCGCCGAATACAACAGGTGTAGACCTTACCGTTAACCAACAATGCAGTTCAAGAAATATAGTTAAGAAAATATTTACTAAATAAACTAAAATAAAGAGTAACACAATAAAATAACGAGGCTATATACAGGGGGTACCGGTACAGAGTCAATGTGAAGGGGTTACAGGTTAGTTGAGGTAATTTGTACATGTAGCTAGTGGTAAACAGTGAGTAGCAGTAGTGTAAAAACACTCTCTCTCTCTCTCTCTCTCTCTCTCTCTCTCTCTCTCTCTCTCTCTCTCTCTCTCTCTCTCTGCAGGGTCAAGACAGGTTAGACACTTAGCACCAAGTAAATAATTTAGCCAACCTAGTAATGGCAATAAGACCTCTTGGTCCAACTATCTGATGACAGACGGACTCACACACCAGTCTCTTTTGTCTCTGGTCTTTATGCAGGATTATTGTGCTTCTGACTCTCTGAGCCTTGTCCACATCTCCCTCTGTTGGTCACAGTTGCTATCTGCGCTCAAAGAACACGTCCTGCATCACACGGTCATCCAGAGACGTTTGGATGCCTGACGGGACCCCTCTGAAGTTGTTTTCATTGGGGGCTGGTCTATGTAAGCACTTTTCGCACCAAAGTACATTCATCTCTAGGAGACAGAACGTGTCTTCTTCCTGAGCGGCATGACGGCTGCGTGGTCCCATGGTGTATATACTTGGTTACTATTGTTTGTACAGATGAACGTGGTACCTTCAGTCATTTGGAAAATGCTCCCAAGGATGAACCAGACTTGTGGAGGTCTACAATTCTGAGGTCATGGCTGATTTCTTTTGATTTTCCCATGATGTCGAGCAAAGAGGCACTGAGTTTGAAGGTAGACCTTGAAATACATCTACAGGTACACCTCCAATTGACTCAAATTATGTCAGTTAGCCTATCAGAAGCTTCTAAAGCCATGACATAATTTTCTGGAATTTTCCAAGCTGTTTAAAGGCACAGTCAACTTAGTGTATGTAAACTTCTGACCCACTGGAATTGTGATATAGTGAATTATAAATTAAATAATCTGTCTGTAAACAATTGTTGGAAGAATTACTAGTGTCATGCACAAAGTAGATGTCCTAACCAAATTGCCAAAACTATAGTTTGTTAACATGAAATCTGTGGAGTGGTTGAAAAATGAGTTTTAATGACTTCAACCTAAGTGTATGTAAACTCCCGACTTCAACTGTATTATTCTCTCTAATCTGCCCCCTAGGTTCTAGGTTGTGATTGAATTTGCAATTGAGTTGTGTATCTTCCTCAAATCACATTTTTATAGCATTAACACCATAAACTCATCGACTGTTCTGTCTCAACAATGTCACACCTATACCTCCGCCAGTCACACAGACTCACACAGACTCACACATACACTCTCTCTCTATCTCTCTCTCTCTCTCTCTCACTGTCTGTCTCTCACACACACACACAGAGATGAATTGCTCCTCATATAGCGTTTTACCCGGTGTTGTAGCAGGTTTCCTGTCATGTTAGATGAAATGCCCAAAGAGAGTATTTATTTCTGGTTTAGACCGAATGTTTAATGTCTTTAAACAGGTGTGAAACTAAGACAAAGTTTGCGTTCACACAGGCATCCCAATATTCTGATATTTTTTCCACTAATTGGTCTTTTGACCAATCACATTAGATCTTTTAACATCAGATATTTTTCAGAGGTGATCTGATTGGTAAAAAAAAAAGATCTGAATTTGTCTGCCTGTGTAAATGCAGCCTAATTATCATTTGAGGTGTGTGGTTGGTCGAATTGTGTATATCAGGTTTGGATAGGCAACTCATGCATTTGAGAAAAATATAAGTGGAGAGATGGGCAATTGTAATGTATGCTTGAGTATGTTTTATTTTGAAATGATGTCTTAATTTAGTACATACAGACTACAAGATATTAAGTCCATAGCTACAGTATATAGCCTAATATGTGCTTTCTAGAATTTAAAGCAGTTATTTTTTACCTTTATTTTACTAGGCAAGTCAGTTAAGAACAAATTCTTATTTTCAATGACGGCCTAGGGACAGTGGGTTAACTGCCTTGTTCAGGGGCAGAACGACAGATTTTTACCTTGTCAGCTCGGGGATTCGATCCAGCAACCTCTCGGTTACGGGCCCAACACTCTAACCACTGGGCTACCTGCCGCCCATGACAGTTATTTAATTTCATAGTAGCCTAGGTCTACTATCCAACAAATATTTTTTTCTGTTCACCATAGCACGGAAAGGTTACATGAATATTTCTTGACTACACAGCTTTAGATCTTACATCTGCTTCCAGAAGTACTTGTCGCTCTCTTTCACTGGGATGACGAAGTGTTTGACCGGCTGTCGTGTTCCTGTCTTGTCCTTATAGCTCTCCCGGTGTTTCTGAGAGAGCTGCGAAACAATATGGTTTATGATGACCATTCTATGTAAAATGAGGCATTCAATCGGTATGTTGAATACAACTCATAGAGAACCCCCATCGCCGTCTCACCTCTCCGAAGCTCTTGAGCGTCTCCTGGCGTTCGAAGTCCACATTGAAACGGGCCCAGTAGGGCCTGTTGAGGGTCCTGTTGCGGCTCTGATCCCGCTGGGCCGACACTAGGAGCCCGCTGTTGGAGAAGAGGGACGGGAACATCCCACCGCGGCTGTACGGGCTCGTGCTGCAGGCCATTGCCCGGCTGCGGAGGTCCTGAAAGTATTTCATGGTGGCTTTCCCGAATGTGTCTCCATACAAGTACTTTGAACTTGGAACATAGCCGCAGTATCTTCACAAAAGAGAAAGTAAATAAACAACATGTTATTAACATATTTAACATATTTTATCCTAGCCTACTTGTCCATAGGCAACTTGTTCATTATGGTTCTGTCCATTTTGCAGGTGCGACGCTCACCCGGGCATTAGGGAAGGTGGGATGTAGGTCGAGTTGTTGTGCGTGATAAGCGTTCCATTTCCTCTGAGTGCCATGTTACTGTTATTATCATCCGGGCCCTTGGATGACGCAAGAAGGAGCACGACAAGCAGCTGCCCAGCACCGGACCAAACACAGACTGATCCACACCTCCGCACTAACACCATGCGACCAGGGGGCAACAAAGAGTTGCCTGGCAACTGCCCTTTTACTCAGCGTGGCCCTGCTGATCACGACATAATGACAAAACTGTGCCATGCATATCAGCACTCACATTTTGTAGCATGGCCTAAAAAAGGATATCACATAAATACTGTTAATACGCTTAATTACTATTGAATTAAGATGTATATTTTATATTTTGTAAACATTTTGATCATCTTGAGCTATAGAAATTGCAAATGACTGGGACATATGAAATTGTGGTAGCCTATAGGTGCAATGAAATTTCAATAAAATACAATCCCCAAACATGTTTAATATGGAAGCCCATTGGTAGTGAATGTCTTTCTAACAATGGTAAAAAAAAATCTGAGAATTAGAACCCTCCCTCTCCAATACCTTCACCCTCCCTTCCCTCGGAAGGTCAGTCAGAGCGCAAACCCCTGCCTTCACCACACGCGCCAGTCAGACACTGGGATGCTCGAGACCCAGCAGCCACCGAGCATATAGCGCGAGATAAAACGAAAGCTTAACAATAATTGAAGATCCTTTCTTTCTATCGAAGGAGGATAAAGCAGATGCTGCATGCGGAATATAATTAGATTTTTGTACCACAAAACCAAATACGCAATGACAGGTTCTAGGTTCAGAGATCACTAAACATTTGGTTCCTACGCATATCAGCAGCACATTGGAGTTTTTTGCTCTGTGAAGAAAAATTGTCAATTTTCTCCTGAAGTGCTGGATTGCACCTAACTTTACATGGCTCTTTTAGTCCACCTTAAAACGGTCCGGGACCTTCGCGGAAAGGGGGACAGAATCGCCAAAGTCACATTTCGAGGTAACAAGCTCAATTACTTTATTATCACTGCAGATCCTTTGTCCCAATACTAGTCATATACTGATTGCGCAGTGCCAGGTGTTTTGCGATGTGATCAATGTGATTCAGTGTATGAGCATGCCATGTGGATAGGTAAGCCCCAAAGTGCTGACGCGTCTCCTGTGGTTGGGGATACCCTTGTCTACCTCCGCAATCCCAGGAGGTGATGAGAGAGACACGGATTGTGGAGGCGAGGAGCGCTTTTACTCCTGGGAATACATAATATCCTCAAATACATTTCTATACTTTTTATTGAAGAATTTAAATTCAAAACCCAGGGTAGGGCTACAAACATTTGGTTTGTCGAATTAGGACATCGTATTTTAATTGACCAAGTTGAGAAATGTGTTCAATATAGTCCTATTGATCAAAAGGAGTTTGAACACATAGGCGTTATTTGCCACTGTTATTTCACGTTCAACAGCTCTCATCTATTCTCCACCGGGGCTCGTCCTTCCAGTAATGCGCTCAGTGATTTTCTTATCTGAAAGGAATTAAACCTCCATTAAGGGTCTCCCGTGGCCCTCTGTGGCCAACTCCCATGGCCAGGCAGGTCGGACTGGAAACAGATTGGTAATCCCAATGGAACAATTTGGAGACAACAATATACTGTAGATGAGGATTTACACGCATTTGTGTTCAGGGAATTGTGTTTGTGTGTGTGTATTGCTTAAACTGGTTGGCTATTTCAGCACCTTGGAGAGCGAATTCTAGAAACAGTAATTTACATTGCCTCTGTTGATCCCATAACACCCAGAAGGCTTAGACAATGGGTGTGGGTGCCGTGCATCTGTACACGTGCATGGTTGTCCATGTGTGTGTTGCGTATGTGTAGGTGCCTGTCTCTGTGTGGCTGTGTATGCATACTTTTTACATTTATTTATTTAACCTTTATTTAACTAGGCAAGTCAGTTAAGAACAAATTCTTATTTACAATGATAGCCTACCAAAAGGCAAAAGACCTCCTGCGGGGACGGGGGCTGGGATAAAAAAATAAAAAATAAAAAATATATATACAGCAGGTGAAATAAGTGTTGAACACGTCACCATTTTTCTCAGTAAATATATTTCCAAAGGTGCTATTGACATGACACCAGATGTTGGTAACAACCCAAGTAATCCATACATACAAAGAAACCAAAACAAATAAGTTCAGAAATTAAGTTATGTTTAATAATGTGAAATGACACAGGGAAAAAGTATTGAACACACTTACTGATATTTATTTAATACTTTGTACAAAAGCCTTTGTTGGTAATGACAGCTTCAAGACGCCTCCTGTATGGAGAAACTAGTCGCATGCATTGCTCTGGTGTGATTTTGGCCGATTCTTCCACACAAACAGTCTTCAAATCTTGAAGGTTCCGTGGGCCTCTTCTATGAATCTTGATCTTCAGTTCTTTCCATAGATTTTCAATGGGATTTAAGTCAGGTGATTGGCTGGGCCATTCTAGCAGCATTATTTTCTTTCTTTGAAACCAATTGAGAGTTTCCTTGGCTGTGTGTTTGGGATCATTGTCTTGCTGAAATGTCCACCCTCGTTTCATCTTCATCATCCTGGTAGATGGCAGCAGATTTTTGTCAAGAATGTCTCGGTAAATTTGCCCATTCATCCTTCCTTCAATTATGTGAAGTTTGCCAGTACCATTTGCTGAAAAGCAGCCCCACACCATGATGTTCCCACCTCCAAACTTCACTGTTGGTATGGTGTTTTTAGGGTGATGTGCAGTGCCATTTCTCCTCCAAACATGGTGTGTATTATGACATCCAAACAGTTCAATTTTGCTCTCATCTGACCACACTATATTCTCCCAGTATTTCACTGGCTTTTCCAAATGTTGTGCAGCTAACTTTAAACGAGCTTCAACATGCTATTTTTTCAGCAATGGAGTCTTGTGTGGTGAGCGTGCATACAGGCCATGGCGGTGGAGTGCATTACTTACTGTTTTCTTTGAGACAACAGTACCTGCTAATTGCAGGTCTTTTTGAAGCTCTCCACAAGTGTTCCTTGGCTCTTGGACAACTCTTCTGATTATTCTTTTCACTCCTCTGTCAGAAATCTTGCGAGGAGCACCTGGTCGAGGCAAATTTATGGTGAAATGATTGTCTTTCCACTTCCGTATTATGGCCCAAACAGTGCTCACTGGAACATTCAGAAGCTTAGAAATGCGCCTATAACCAATGCCATCATTATGTTTTGCAACAATTAGGTTGCGAAGGTCTTGAGACAGCTCTTTGCTTTTACCCATCATGTCTTGTGTGACACCTTGGCAATGAGACCTTTTTGTAGGCCATCAGTTGGGACTGAACCAGCTGATATTAATTTGCACTGACAGGGGGCTAGATTGCTTTTTAATTACTGATAGTTTTCAGCTGTTGTCTTGGCTTTCCATGCCTTTTTGCACCTCCCTTTCTTCATGTGTTCAATACTTTTTCCCTGTGTCATTTCACATTATTACACATAACTTAATTTCTGAACTTATTTGTTTTGGTTTCTTTGTATGTATGGATTACCTGGGTTGTTACCAACATCTGGTGAAAATGTCATGTCAATAGCACCTTTGGAAATATATTTATACTTATTTCACCCGCTGTAAATATAGGACCAAACACCCATCACAACAATAGAGACAAAACAACACTACCAAAAGAGATACCTGAGACAAAAACATAGCAAGGCAGCAACACATGACAACAGAGCATGGTAGCAACGTAACATGACAACAGTATGGTAGCAACACAACATGATAGCAGCACAAAACATGGTACAAACATTATTGGGCACAGACAACAGCACAAAGGGCAAGAAGGTAGAGATGACAATACATCACGCAAAGCAGCCACAACTGTCAGTAAGAGTGTCCATGATTGAATCTTTGAATGAAGAGATTGAGATAAAACTGTCCAGTTTCAGTGTTTGTTGCAGCTCGTTCCAGTCGCTAGCTGCAGCGAACTGAAAAGAAGAGTGACCCAGGGAAGTGTGTGCTTTGGGGACCTTTAACAGAATGTGACTGGCAGAACGGGTGTTGTATGTGGAGGATGAGGGCTGCAGTAGATATCTCAGATAGGGGAGAGTGAGGCCTAAGAGGGTTTTATAAATAAGCATCAACCAGTGGGTCTTGCGACGGGTATACAGAGATGACCAGTTTATAGAGGAGTATGGAGTGCAGTGATGTGTCCTATAAGGAGTATTGGTGGCAAATCTGATGGCCGAATGGTAAAGAACATTTAGCTGATCGAGAACACCCTTACCTGCCGATCTATAAATTATGTCTCCGTAATACTTACATGTGTGTGTATACGTGTGCATGCTGCATGTGTGTGTATACGCGTGCGTGCTGCGTGTGTGTATACGTGTGCGTTCTGCATGTGCGTGTATACCTGTGCGTGCTGCATGTGTGTATACGCGTGCGTGCTGCATGTGTGTGTATACGCGTGCGTGCTGCATGTGTGTGTATACGTGTGCGTGCTGCATGTGTGTGTATACGTGTGCGTGCTGCATGTGTGTGTATATGTGTGCGTGCTGCATGTGTGTGTATACGTGTGCGTGCTGCGTGTGTGTGTCTGTTTCTCTCCTTCTCTATGTGTGTGTGTGTGTGTGTGTGTGTGTGTGTGTGCGCTCTCTTTTGTGTGTCTATATGTGTGTGCCGATCAATTCCAGCAGTTTATAGTAGGGCTCCAGGGAAAGACTCAGATCTTTAAACATAAACCCTAGCAGCCCTGTCAAGTGTTACATCTGTTCCCCGTTCCACTTGAGTCTCTGTATGTGCTCACAGTAACCAACCAACAACCAACCAGCCAACCAACCTATGAGAAAAGCCTTTGAGGATGTTTTCTAGAATCTCTGCAGATTGCAGCGATAAATCTTTATGACATAACAATTACTAATTACTTGTTGAAAAAAATGCTGCTGTAACTCTTTATGACAACGAGTAGCATACTTTTTGTAGCGGCAATGCTAGTGACAGTTTACATTGGGGCATATGAGAGCAACCTTGCTTAAACAGTACTGGCCATAGATATGTTTTACCAGTTGAATAGGACACCTGAAACCCTATATTATGTGGCTTGTTGTTCAGTTTAATTAAGGAACCATAAGGTGTTCGGTTTCTGATCTATTAACTTACGATGTCAGTGAGAAGGACTACAACTTAGCAATGTGTCTGATTTAACTGTAATAAGGTAACCCATTAAAGTAAAACCTGAGTTTTAGTCTGTCTGTCCTCCTCCCTGTCCTTCTCCATCTCCATCTCCCTCTCTCTCTCTCTCTCGTTCCCTATCCACCCCTGTCTCTCTGGTGTTGGACATGTTGTTGATAGCTCCCTGCCTGGTCTCCTATACAGGCTGTCAGCAAGGCTTCCTGAGAACTTTCAGCTCAGACTGTTTCCTGTCTGGAGAGGAAGGGCTCTCTCAGGAAGTCCCTGCCCCACCAGCCATGCCAACCTATACATCCCTTATAGGGCTGGTTAATGTGGAAGGCTATGTAAGCTTTGTTACCAGTAACCACAGCATTAGACATCTCTCCAGAAGAGGAACATAAAGATTGACCCATGTATCCATTAAGTAGATGAAGATAAAGATAAGTTAGGATGTAAATCAATTAACTGATCTCAAGTCCACATATATTGTACAAGAAACTATACACAATAATGTGTATACAGTAAATACATTTCAGTGATTCTATCCACTAAGGCCAAATATTTGCCCAAATCTACTGGCAACATTGTTTCGAATGAGAGTATGAATCCCTTACCAACATCATTCTAGAAGGGTGTTGAATTGCTGGTGGGATATACATATTTTTCTTCCCCTTTATTTTCTCCAATATAGTAATTATGTAAGTAGTCCAGTTGTGACGTCTAGTTCTTTCCTATTCTAAAGTCAGACACTCCATCTTCTACTGTAGTAGGGCCTCATGGTAATGCCTATCTTCTCTTCCGGGGCCTGAGGGGAAGATAACACAGCCAATGTGTTACGCTGTATATCAAATAAATTAGAAATTAAACAATTATTTCCACTATCACAAATGGAGTCAGTTTCACTCTGGTTGAGATGAAATTACAGATTGCTTGATTTGCAAAGAAGTTGTTATCGTTCTGCCTGCTAGGGATCCCTCCCCCCCCCCCCCCCCACCCCTCCCCCACCACCCTTCTCTCTCTCTCTCTCTCTCTCTTTCTCTCTCTCTCTCTCTCTCTCTCTCTCTCTCTCTCTCTCTCTCTCTCTCTCTCTTTCACGCTCTCGCTCTCGCTCTGGCTCTCTTCTCTCTCAAATTCAAAATAGGCTGTACTGGCATGAAAGGGACTCTCTTTCTCTCACGCTCTTGCTCTCTGTCAATCTCTGTTTGTTTGTTTCTGTTCTAATATCTAGAAAGGAAACCGTTGGAACGCTCTCTTTCCTTGCAGTCCTTTTTCTTTACGGAACACTGCAGGTGTATTTTAGCCTCTGTTCTGATGGTATAGACCCTTAACTGTCACCCTTCAGTAAATCCCCATGTCTACCATTCACCATGTTCTATTCATTACTCAACCTTACTGTATCTGTCTCTTTTCCCTGGTCGCTCGTTTTCTGCTTGTTTTATTCTCTCTCCAAGCCTTGTTTAGTTGTTGTTTGGTTTTAAGAGGGCCTTGCATACCACTATGTGTGTGCGGTCCTACCCTCTTAAACCCAAAAGACTAACAGGTTTAACATCTCTGTTAGGTGAAAAGATTAATCAGGACAGTCATGCTCACTGTGGTTCGTGTAGGTGGAACACAGTGGAGTTTATGCTGCAATTGCAACCGTGTTCAAACTAAAGATCTGACAGTGTGTACTGAATTATCCTGAAACCATCAGATACGCATGTGAAGCCTTTGATGTATACTCCAACTTCAAAAAGCAGGGATGAAACAAATCATTGTCAACATCTTGAATATAATAATAATAATAATAATATATTTATTTCATATAGTGCTTTTCATACAAAGTCACTTCAAAAAATGAAAAAATACAATTAACAAATTAATTATATATACAGTATTCAATTAACAAATGTAGAACATTTTTACCTAGGATAGAGGTTATCCATAACACAAACATAACCCAATAATTGTTGCAGTAACTGTAGTTTCTCAAATACAACATCTAATTTGTTGTGTTATCTGAGTTGAATAAGAAATAAATACATTTTGTACTAACAAATGGAAAACAGGTTAACTGTGATTAATGTATTTATTTCAACACAGAGAGAGAGATAAGTTATGGGGTCACCAATCTGCCAGCGAGAAAGTATTCAGAGTGACAAGGGCTGTAATTACACACACACACACACACATCAACAGACATGAACACCGACACAAAGCCTCTTACACACAAAGCAAATGTCTTTTGTACATATAAACACAGAAGAGCTTTCTGATATTCACTGAAAATGTAAACGATGAATAGGTACAAATTCACACAGTAGTATTTGAATTAGTTTATATTTAATATGAGTACTTTAGATTGGAGGTTTAGCTGTGTCCATGCCTTTTCCTTTTGTTAAAAAGCATCATGTCACCACAGAGTCAATAGTCTCTCTCTCTCTCTCTCTCTCTCTCTCTCTCTCTCTCTCTCTCTCTCTCTCTCTCGCTCTCTCTCTCTCTCTCTCTCTCTCTCTCTCTCTCTCTCTCTCTCTCTCTCTCTCTCTCTCTCTCTCTCTCTCTCTCTCTCTCCTCTCTCTCTCTTCTCCATCTTCTCTCTCTCTCTCTCTCTCTTCCATCTGTCACAGTCATCATTTAGTTTTTTATCTGTCTGGCTGTCTTTCTCTCCTCTCCTCTGGCTCCTCGTATCAAGCCTGGTGTGTGCCTGTGCTTGTCATTTGGTTATTACACCATTACTCTGTCTTGCCCTTTCCACTTAGTCTGACACATGTAAATACTGCCCTACCAAGCAAAAAGGCAGTAATTGCTCATTTGGTCAAAAATGAGTTAATGTCATAATGTCAATATATTAAATACATGCTTAATCATGTGGACAAGTATCCTGCCTCTATTGTATTGTGGAGAAAATGGGGATCATGTTAGCAGAAACTGCATAAGTTTACTGAGAAACCAAGGTAAATAAAAGCAATTTTTCTTAGTTATTCCTCACACAGCTGACATGTCAGTCCAGTCAAAGCTGACCTAAAATGAGCAACCTCAACAGCTTAAAAGCCCAACTCCAAATCAGTCCACAAACGATCTGCGGTGGTTACACTATAAAACATGCTGGGTTATTGATGCTGTATTAATGAGATATGACTCAGCGGGTCAGCTCAGAAGACTGGAGTTTACAACAACAATTGTAAACCAGATGTTTTAGGCTTAGTTATATTGAAACGTCAATTCTGGTTTTCATTTTGACAGTTTGTTACAAAAGTGATATATTTTTGTCTTTTAGTAGTAAATCTAGCTATTTTTGCCCCTAGCGGTTCAACTACCATTAAAATCATGATGAAGAGGCATACACACCGTTTCATACACATCTATGTGCTTTCAAGCAGAAAAAAAACATGTAGGCTATGTGGATTATACGTTTATATAGGTAGCTACAGTGCCTTCAGAAAGTATTCACACCCCTTGACATTTTGTTGTGTTACAGCCTGAATTCAAAATGTATTACATTTAGATTTGTTTTTGCACAATACCCCATAATGTAAAAGTGGAAATATGTTTTTCAAAATGTTTACAAATGAATAAAACATGAAAAGCTGAAATATCTTGAGTCAATAAGTATTCAACCCCTTTTTTATGGCAAGCCTAAATCAGGAGTAAAAATGTGCTTAACAAGTCACATAATAAGTGTATGCAATAATTGATGATTTTTGAATGACTACCTCATCTCTGTACCCCACACATACAATTATGTGTCCCTCAGTCGAGCAGTGAATTTCAATTCAACCACAAAGACCAGGGAGGTTTTCCAATGCCTCACAAAGAAGGGCACCTATTGGTAGATGGGTAAAAAAATAAGCAGACATTGAATGTCCCTTTGAGCATAGTGAAGTTATTAATTATGGTGTATGGTGTATCAATACACTCAGTCACTACAAAGATACAGGTGTCCTTCCTAACTCATTTGCCAGAGAGGAAGGAAACCGCTCAGGGATTTCACCATGAGGCTAATGGTGGCTTTAAAACAGTTTCAGAGTTTAATGGTTGTGATAGGGGAAAACTGAGGATAGATCAACAACATTGTAGTTACCCCACAATACTAACCTAATTGACAGAGTGAAAAGAAGGACATGCATGCATCCTGTTTGCAATAAGGCACTAAAGTAATACTGCAAAAAAAAATCAACATTTTCATGCAGTGGTGAAGTTGTAATCCCACACAGGGCAGGTATCTTTTTTATTCCCATTTTAGTCTTTTACCCCCTTTTTCGATATTGTCTCTCCGCTGCAACTCCCCAACCGGCGTTTCTTAACAACCGCCCGCTTAACCTGGAAGCCAGCTGCACCAATGTGTCGGAAGTTCCACCATTCAACTGACACCCGATTACACCGTTCAACTGACAACCGAAGTCAGCCTGTAGGCGCCCGTGCCCGCTACAAGGAGTTGCTAGAGCACGATGAGCCAAGTAAAAACCGGACGACACTGGGCCAATTGTGCACCGCCCTATGGGACTCCCGGTCACGGCCGGTTGTG
The DNA here is from genome assembly GCA_023634145.1 of Thymallus thymallus. NCBI lineage: Eukaryota > Metazoa > Chordata > Actinopteri > Salmoniformes > Salmonidae > Thymallus > Thymallus thymallus. The sequence goes on along the minus strand of CM042412.1, from coordinate 11,706,995 downwards.
ACACAGTCTGGGATCGAACCCGGATCTGTAGTGCCTTAGACCGCTGCGTCACTTGGGAGGCCAGATACCTGTGAGAGAGGTTGCCTTAGTAATAGCTGTAGGTTTTTATACACAACCCAAGACCAATCTGTGAGTTAATTTGACCATTGGAAAAAGAGCCACTGTGTATTTTCTGCATTGCGGTTTCAATTTAATTGAGCCCCTAATCTTCATTTTCAAGGTGATGATTGCGTTGTTCTTCTCAACACGATACTGCAATAAATGTGTCCATGGAGGGGATTCGAATTTACACTGCAAGTGGCAGTAGGTGTCAGGAACTTGGCGCCTTACCACTGTGAGCTAACTGTCCAGAGCCGTATTTGCTTGCAATGCACATCATTTTATTATCAGAGCGTGCCAGTAGACTTCTGGTAAGCATGCTTTAGTGAGAACGTGTTTCCCAAAGGCCGAAACTGGGGTTGAGAGTTACTGTTTAATGAGGCTTACACAAGTGTATCAGTTCCTCAAGGGCCTATACCTATTCCAATGTTGGGATATGTAAATAATAATGTTATGAATTTTATATTAGAATATGTAATGTTCAAAAATATTCAAGGAACATTTTAATTTGCAGTGTACATTAACAGGAATGTTTCATTTACTCTTACAGGTGGTCAAAAATTATTATCTGAAAACCACGTATCCTGAAAATAACCTGTGGATTACATTTAAAAAAATACCCAGCTGCTAGGCTAACCCAAATGATGGTTAAAAAACAACAACTGATGGTTAAATTAAGCCATGTTTGGGTAATCCAAACTGACTGGGTCAAACTGACTGGGTCAAAATAACCCAACGTGTGTTCTGTCCAATATTTACCCAGCACTGGGTTACCAAATAACCCAATGTTTTTAACCCAGCATTTGTTAGAGTAGTAGACTACATTTTGTTGATACAATAGAACTAAAAGCTTCTAAATAAACAATGTTACAAATTATTCTTGCACGTAATCTTTTTTATAATAACTATGGAAAATGTCTAGCAGAATTTGCTGGAGAACGCTAGCATGATAGATGAACATTAGCAAACATTTGCAGACCGAGTTTGGCGCCTAATGTGAGGATAGAAATGCCCTGAAATGTCAGATGGAGGGATGTTTCCTTGCCAACGTGTTCTTCAAGGGGTATACAAGACTCATTGGCCCTTTGTGACCCTACACTTCAGTGAATAACTTTTTTTTCCATGTATTTTTACAATTTTAATATTTAACCCTTTGAGCCTATCTAACCCCTGACCTCTGTCCTTTCACCCCTCAGGTCTGTCGTTCTACTCACGTGTTCTGGAGAACTGTGAGGATGAGGCCAGATTTGATGAGGTTTGTAATTCATCTTTTAGATTCCAAATAACAATCAAGGGCTTTTTCTTTAGTGTATATATTTTAATATTCATATATTATATTATATATTTTTTTTACTAGCAAAGTTAGTACATTTGGGGGAAATGGATACAGAAGGCTACAAAGAGAGGCACTCAGACAGGAAGGCGGGATATGTGATCCGGAGTCATCTGCTTTGCCACTAGACCACACTTTTCATAACTGTCCAGACAACATAAACCCTCTTCTCACATTATAGGTTTTACATCCCTGTGTCCTAAGGCGAGAGTTTCCCCACCATAACACAAACAGCATGGTCTGTGTTGGATATTACTTCACTTGAAATGGACATGGCACAATGCAGTTTAAGTATGCAGCTAGTTCACACATACTCTTTATTAACAGGCTCCTGTGTTGGTTAATCAATTAATCAATCAATCAAATGTATTTATAAAGCCCTTTTTACATCAGCCAATTTCACAAAGTGCTATACAGAAACCCAGCCTAAAACCCTGAACAGCAAGCAATGCAGATGTAGAAGATCGGTGGCTAGGAAAAACTCCCTAGAAAGGCAAAAACCTTGGAAGAAACCTAGAGAGGAACCAGGCTCTGAGGAGTGGCCAGTCCCCTTCTGGCTGTGCCGGGTGGAGTTTATAACAATTTATGGCCATTAAGGCCAGATCTTTCTCCAAGATGTTCAAACGTTCATAGATGCAGGGTCAAATAATAATCATAGTGGTTGTAGAGATTGCAACAGGTAAGTACATCAGGAGTAAATGTCACTTGGCTTTTCATAGCCAAGCATTTAGATGTTGAAATAGCAGGTGCGGTAGAGAGAGAGTTGAAAACAGCAGGTCTGGGACAAGGTGGCACGTCCGGTGAACACATCAGGGAATTGACCAAAGGCTCTGCTAAAAGGAAATCATGCACTATTTTCATCCTATCAAGTGTTTTGCGTTTTTGCTATATAATACATCTGCTCTTAAGATAAGAAGGAATCTCGTTTGACGTCCGTTGTAAATGGATCATTTCCTATCTAGTCCACTCTAATGGGCCTCTTGCAAATGGTATTGGGTGGAGGTACAGTATGTGTGGGTTTGAGATGGCAGAGAGAGCTAGAGGATGGCAGCCATGCATGCCATTGAATGCTTGCTGTACAGTGTGATTACACCAGACATACTGCAGGCTACTGGAGTGTAGAGACTTAACTAGGCAGAGAGAGAGTGAGAGAGAGATGAGAGAGAAAGAGCGATAGTTAGTTTGTTTGTACCTGAGAGTCGCCATGAATATGATTACTTTGTGGCCACATACAAATAAACAAATTACATTAGCAGGCATTAGAACCCTGCTCTACTCTGAATATGATTCTGATCAATTGTAGACCTGTAATAGTCTTGAAAACCAGACCTTAGAACATGTGTGAGGCAACGCGGATGTCTAGAGACCCGTAATGCCTCAGGGTCCAGTAGCTTTGGTGGAGGCTGATGATTGACTGGCTCCGTTTGGCTCTGTAGCTGTTGAATTCTGGGAAGTTTTCCCAGTGCAATTCCTCTTGTCAGGTTGGGAAATCAGCTCTCTAATGTTTTTAGACATGAAGACCCACTCTGGAATGGAGGGAGGGATGAGGGGTAGACAGTGGAATACTGAAAAAGAGCGACGACAGAGAAGAAAACAGAGAGAAAATGCAATATGGAAGGAGGTTCAGAGAGAGAGAGATAGAGAGAGTTAAGAGTTTCTCTCTCATACAGAGGAGAGCTTGAGTTTTTCTGCTTGTTGTTTAAGAGCAGAAACATTTTCCTTTGATGGCTCGCCTCAGGCACTGAGTGCTTTTTCCTTTGCTGATAACCAGCGCTATTGTTTGGATCTAATCAGGATGAGCCAGATGAGACTTAATGTACCCACAAACACACACACACTCTCTCACACACACACACACACACACACACACACACACACACACACACACACACACACACACACACACACACACACACACACACACACACACACACACACACACACACACACACACACACACACACACACACACACACACACACATTATTATAACCCAGTTTACATTGGTGAGTTGGGACAGTAGGACAACTGATGTGATCGGACAGAGTCTTATCCAATGTTCCCTGCCCGGGCTTTGTGCATCCAAATTATGAAACGATGAAGAGGTTATTATCTCATATCAACATCAATGGATTGTCCAGTCTGACCCCAGGCAGTCTAGTGCCTAGAGTACAGCTTCAACAGTGTGAGTGTGATTGATTTACATCAAAAGTTAACACAAAAAGCTTTGAATGTGATTGCAGTTTAATTTCGATATCCTAATAACCCCCAGCCTCTCTAGTAGAACACTGCACCATTAGCATAAAGATAGGAGGTCTGTTTCTTTATGCATGGCCTGGAACAGGGCTTTGATATCAGACTGGATGCTGCATCTGTATTCATAATTCAACATTGGAGGGTTAGCTTGTAGTTGCAGTACATTGGAGCCTCTCCCTGTTCTATAGCGTATTAGCCTGTGGACTACAGTACCTCCATGAATCCATCTCCTCCAGCTAGAATACTGCTGTGTATTTGGGCCACTAGGGTTGGGAAGTAAAACAAATAAAAATGATTGTTTTCTACTTTCTGCAGCGTAGCCTATCCATGCCTTCTTGATTGGAATCATTCATAGGGTATATTTTTTCATGAGAGGCACACAAAGAAACATAGAACTTGTTCATGACTTTCAGTTGCTTGCATACTGAAAGACATAGAGCTATTTCATAATGTCTTGTGCCTGTCAGCCAGGCATACAGTATAAAGGTTACACTAAAAGTCCCACGTTACCACTCACTGAAAGCTAGTAGCTGGCCATTGTGAAGTCACTTCCTGAAAGTGCCTGCATCAATTCCCTGATTGCCTGCACCACTTCCCTGATTTCCCCGGCCTATGGTTGAGTTGCAGGAAACGAGACCCTCAGCGACTGTTTGTTATGATGGGGTTTAATTTAACGAGTGTTCTCGTTAACCCAGAGCCACGACATCCAGTTCATGGAGAGAACCATATCACTGTCGGACTAACTGAAATAGCTAACTGATCTTTTGGAGCTCCAGGAAGTACTCTGGTTTGGCGTTGGGTTTTGAGAATGTGAGATGTGGACTACTTTCACTGTTACCCTATTGTTAGTTAGTATTATCCAAACTCTCAGCATACTGAATACAGAGGAGGAAAGTCTTTATTCCTAAATGATGCTGGATGCAACATATTCCCTTATTTATTTACTGTGTTACTGAAGGCAGCGGTTTCATGGGTATTTGTGACCATGAAATCCCACATTGAATTTCTCACTGCTGTGGTTTATTCATTGCTCTCTTGTTCTTCAAGTTTTAACACGCATGTGCGCACACACACACGCACCCACACACACGCACACTCCATTTCCGAGGGAAATGTTTCGTCCTCGTTTCTCCTCTTCATGCATTCATCTGCATAATCATGCCCATCTTACACAGAGAACACTACATTACGCAGGGCTGACAAGGCACCGCCATTACGAGTGCAACAACATCTCACAGTCACCCAGACAATGTCCCCCCCTTCACGAAACCTTCTCTTTCCACCAGAGCGAGAAGAACAGATCATGACCATAAATAGCTGCAAGATAATTGTCTCATCATGTCTAAAACTGCTTCGGTGAAACAGTGAACTTTCAGGACCTTGGCACATGTGTGGATATTGTATTTTACTGCTCCCAGCTGAGGTAATATAAGAGCCTCAGTTATAGATCTCAGGTAGAATTCTTGTATAGATGTAATAGATGTCTGTGTACAGATTGGCAGGTTAGATTGACAGACTTTGATAGGGTATGGTGCTGAGGTTGATAGATCGATATCTGCCGATATTGAAAAAATATGGTCCCCACAGGTTTATTAGAACATGGTAAAGCGATTCTGGGCTGTGATTGAAAGGGTATTGTAGTGGATGGACAGGCCTTGAATTTCTGTATCTCAACTCTTAAGCTTTTAAAATAGATCTCGCAAAACAGCTTTTCTTTGCTCGTAATTCTGACTCTCCGGAAACTTTTGGGATACTACAGTAATGCTGCCGTTTCACATTGGACATCAGCTAGTTAAGCCAAAGGTTTTTTGGTGTGAAGATTAGAAACTTTTGCGGTTTGATTGCAAAGTGCTACAGTATTTGGTTTATAGACCATGGGCTATTCTGTGAAAGCTACTTGGACAACTTGTAAGGCCCCAGTGCCTTACACAGCAAAAAAGCTAACTAATTGGAGTTTAATCAAGACTGTAGTCCAGTCCTGAATTCACAATCAAATCACTTTAGATTAGCTGTATAAAGCGCCCTTGCAGCAGCCAGAGAAAAGCAGGCTGAACTCAATAAAGTTATTTTAAACTTGATTCAAAGTCTAAAACCTTGTGTGATGCTGGATGTGCTTAATTGTACTAGCATGGGAAGAATAGTTGTTTTAATCTCATTTATACTTATTATAGAGTTATAGAGTTTTAATGTCAACAAGTATTTTTTCCTTGTCATGGTATTTACATCCGAATTCATTTGGTGCACACACACACACGCACACGCACACGCGCACGCACGCGCACGCACACACACACACACACACACACAGCTACTAAGCTTGCTAGGACAAACAATATAAAACTTCAATTAGAACTGACGTGTGAAGTGAGAGGTGCCCTTGAGTCCAACAATGGCAGGAGAGTCGCACAGTCTAACCCAACCAAATGGAGAGGCCTTAGAAGCACCCTCCCGCTGTTCAGAGGTAATTAAAATACAGAACCCTCTGTATGTAAAAATGATAAGGCAAGAAAAGAGTACAAAATGAAGCTCCTTATGAAAAATCAAGAGACACTTTTTGCTGACTGTTATAAAAATGGGAACATAAGCAACCTTATCTTCCACACAGACCATCCCCTGGCATGGCACATTGCTATATTAGCACACTACCCCTCTGTTAAGAGGGTGGAAACTCAGGATACTAGACCATGAGGACTCTGAGTCAGCACATGTGAACGTCTATAAATCTGGAACAGTAATAGTACAGGGAAACCCCAAACAGTTTCAGCTGAACTTTCAAATTATCAAAGTGATAACTCAGCAGGATAAGCTCTCTCTTGAGAAAGATACCCCCACCCCGAGCGTGTCAGACCAGAACTCTTCATTAAACAACCCCACAGACGAGCAACCCCAAGCGGAAAGTCAACCTTCCCGCACAAACCACTACTCCCTTATTGAAATTAAGGATACATTCACCCAGTAAAGCAGGTGGAGCTGGAACAGGAGGTGAACACACTCCAGTCAGCACTAAAAATAGTCCAGCTCAACAACACCCCCTTAACTAGACCCGGAGAGCTGGAGGTGGACTCCAGACCAAATTTGGACTCCAGACCAAATTTGGACTCCAGACCAAAGGACTAATTTCCCTTGGTCTAATGTCCATTGCTCATGTTTCTTGGCCCAAGCAAGTCTCTTCTTCATATTGGTGTCCTTCAGTAGTGGTTTCTTTGCAGCAATTCGACCATTAAAGCCTGATTCACACAGTCTCCTCTGAACAGTTGATGTTGAGATGTGTCTGTTACTTGAACTCTGTGAAGCATTTCTTTGGGCTGCAATCTGAGGCTGGTAACTCTAATGAACTTATCCTCTGCAGCAGAGTTATTTCTGGGTCTTCCATTCCTGTGGCGTCCTCATGAAGCTGGTTGAGAGAATGCCATGAGTGTGCAAAGCTGTAATCAAGGCAAAGGGTGGCTACTTTGAAGAATCTCAAATATAAAATATATTTTGAATTGTTTAACACTTATTTGGTTACTACATGATTACATATGTGTTATGTCATTGTTTTGATGTCTTCACTTTTATTCTACAATGTAAAAAATAGTGCAAATAAAGATAAACTTTAGGCCCCCAGTGTACAAGAAAAATAACTTTTGGTTTTCGAAACATCCAGCACACCCTAGACCTTCTGTCTGAGAACCAACTAGGGTCACACAGCCACCCAACCACCCAGCCACATAATAATACACACAGGCACAAACTACCTATACAAGGCAGCAGTGCCCAACTTCACCCGGACCCAAAAGAACATCGCCCTCAACCGCAGGCCCAACATCTCAGACAGGAGCAACAGATCAACAGACCAGCAAGACACTCTCCCAGAACCCCCGGACCTACACATAGAAGACTTACGCCGAGAGAACCTACAACCAGACCACAACAGCCACATCCACACCCCCACCCCAACCAATCAACACCCCCCAAAGTCAATCATGGCCACACCCCATTTAGGCCCCTTCAGATCACTCTATTAAATTTATCAAAAAATTCAAAAGGAAATTATCTCAACAGAGAAACATTTCCTCTTGTGTGCTACCTATATCCCCCCAATAGAATCCCCATACTTTAATGAAGACAGCTTCTCCATCCTTGAGGGGGAAATCAATCATTTCCAGGGCCAAGGACATTAACTAGTCTGCGGCGACCTAAATGCCAGAACCGGACAAGAACCTGACACCCTCAGCACACAGGGAGACAAACACATACCTGGAGGTGACAGAATTCCCTCCCCCATATGTCCTCTAGGCACAACTACGACAACATAACCAACAAAAACGGGTCACAACTCCTGCAGCTCTATCGCACGCTGGGTATGTACATAGTCAATGGTAGGCTTCGAGGGGACTCCTATGGTAGGTACACCTATAGCTCATCTCTTGGCAGTAGTACTGTAGACTACTTTATCACTGGCTTCAACCCAGAGTCTCTCAGAGCGTTCACAGTCAGCCCACTGACACCCCTATCAGATCAAAGCAAAATCATACTCTACTTGAGCAGAGCAATACTCAATCATGAGGCATCAAAGCCAGAGGAACTGAGTAATATTAAGAAATGCTATAGATGGAAGGAATGTAGTGTGGAAACCTACCAAAAAACAATTAGGCAACAACAAATTCAATCCCTTTTAAACAACTTCTAAAAATCTAAACAGTATATTTGACATCTCAGCTTCTCTATCAAATCTAAAAATGTCAAACAGAAAACCGAAGAACATTGACAAATGATTTGATGAAGAATGCAAAAACCTAAGAAAGAAATGGATAAACCAAACAAAAACATAGAGACCCAGAAAGAATTAGAAAACAAACCCAATTTTGATAAACTCCCATATCTACTGGGTGAAATACCACAATATGCCATCACAGCAGCAATATTTGTGACCTGTTGCCACAAGAACAGGGCAACCAGTGAAGAACAAACACCATTTATATTTATGTTTATTTATTTTCCCTTTTGTACTTTAACCATTTGCACATCGTTACAACACTGTATACATAGAGTACATAATATGACATTTGAAATGTCTTTATTCTTTAGGAACTTCTGTGAGTGTAATGTTTACTGTTAATTATTATTGTTTATTTCCCTTTTGTTTATTATCTATTGCACTTGCTTTGGCAATGTTAAGATATGTTTCCCATGCCAATAAAGCCATTGAATTGAATTGAGAAGAGAGAGAGAGAGAGAGAGAGAGACTTGTGATTCGGAACCAGAGAGGCTATGGAGAAAAAAAGGAATGGACAGTCCAATTGAAAAAAAATGAGAGAGGGAGAAAGAGAGAAATAAAGTGTAGGAGCGAGATAGTTTCTCAACTAGTGTACCAAGCTTATAAGAGATGCACACACACACACACACACACACACACACACACACACACACACACACACACACACACACACACACACACACACACACACACACACACACACACACACACGCACACACACACAGGGAGGGTGTAGGAGCGAGATAGAGTTTCTCAGGCGTACCAAGCTTATAAGATATGCTGCTGTTTCATCTTAGGACACACACACACACACACACACACACACACACACACACACACACACACACACACACACACACACACACACACACACACACACACACACACACACACACACACACACACACACACACACACACACACACACACAAAGGCTGTACTGTCTCTGAAATAAGTAAAGAGAATCTATTTTTAAAGTCTGTTCACTATCAGTGAGCATAGCATAATCCGCAGTTTCTGTACAGCACCTTCTCCTGTAGAGCCAGACCTGGCCTCTCCCTTCATAGTTAAAACAAATTATTGAAGTAACTTTAGTGAATTAAGCAAGACTATGTCAGAATCTCTGACACTGAGGGTGTGTGTTGATGTGAGATCCTCTGCTCTCAGATTAGAGCTCAGGCTGTAGGCCTACTTGCTTAGTGGAGTACTCGGGCTGTAGGCCTACTTGCTTAGCTATATACAGGATGGGAAACGCTCAGTAGACCACATCCCCCTTCCCCTACCCTGTCCAGGAAATACAGTATTAAATATCACTTCCCATGAAAATGACATACAGCTATCCTACAATGGGAGTGATGTGTTATCAAAGGGATGAGGGATAGGCCATGATCAGGCTGATCAAACTGTTTTCATTCAACACAATATATAAATATTTAATCATTTATTTTATATGGGATTGAAACTTCAAAAGGACATTATTATTAGCACAGTTGCTTGGTTGTTCGCTACATACTTTAGTCTGAGACTGCCATCAATGTAGTCGTTTGTAGTAACGAGGGGCACGAGGGGTGTTGTTCAAAACAAAGTCTCTAACCAATGAGAGTATCAAAGCCAATGACACATTTTCAAACCGCCACTTTACCCACGTGTGTCCTGGCTCTCGCCCAACCCATTGGTTTCTGGATCAATCAGATACAGTTGAAGTCGTAAGTTTACATACACCTCAGCCAAATACATTTAAACTCAGTTTTTCACAATTCCTGACATTTAATCCTAGTAAGAATTCCCTGTCTTAGGTCAGTTAGGATCAATACTTTATTTTAAGAATGTCAGAATAATGTCAGAATAATAGTAGAGAGAATGATTTATTTAAGCTTTTATTTCTTTCATCACATTCCCAGTGGGTCAGAAGTCTACATACACTCAATTGGTATTTGGTAGCATTGCCTTTCAATTGTTTAACTTGGTTCAAAACGTTTCGGGTAGCCTTCCACAAGCTTCCCACAATAAGTTGGGTGAATTTTGGCCCATTCCTCCTGACAGAACTGATGTAACTGAGTCAGGTTTGTAGGCCTCCTTGCTCGCACACGATTTTCAGTTCTGTCCACAAATTTGCTATAGGATTGCGGTCAGGGCTTTGTGATGGCCACTCCAATACCTTGACTTTGTTGTCCAACTTTGGAAGTATGCTTGGGGTCATTGTCCATTTGGAAGACCCATTTGCAACCAAGCTTTAACCTCTACAGGATCGTGTCCCGTCCTCGGGACGCTTGAGCTAACGTGCGCTAATGTGATTAGCATGACATTGTAAGTAACAAGAACATTTCCCAGGATATAGACATATCTTATATTGGTAGAAAGCTTAAATTCTTGTTAATCTAACTGCACAGTAGCTAATAGAGTGAAATAATACAATGCTATTGTTTGAGTGTTCACAGTTTTGTACTTGAAAATGTATCAATAAACCAATAGGCAGATTTGGGCAGACTTGATACAACATTTTGAACAGTAATGCAATGGTTCATTGGACATGTCTAAAACGTTGCACATACACTGCTGCAATCTAGTGGCCAAAATCTAAATTGCTTCTGGACTCCTAAGTAATATAATGTCCTTTCTCTTGCATTTCAAAGATGATGTGACAAAAAACCCCAAAGAAAACGCATGTTTTTTTCTTTGTATTATCTTTTACCAGATCTAATGTGTTATATTATCCTACATTCATTTCACATTTCCACAAACTTCAAAGTGTTTGCTTTCAAATGTTATCAAGAATATGCATGTCCTTGCTTCAGGTCCTGAGCTACAGGCAGTTAGATTTGGGTATGTCAATTTAGATGAAAATGTACTTAATGTCTTGAGATGTTGCTTCAATATATCCACATAATTTTCCTTCCTCATGATGCCATCTATTTTGTGAAGTGCACCAGTCATTCCTGCAGCAAAAGCACCCCCACAACATGATGCTGCCACTGTGCTTCACGGTTGGGATGGTGTTCTTCGGCTTGCAAGCCTCCCCCTTTTTCCTCCAATCATAACGATGGTCATTATGGCCAAACAGTTCTATTTTTGTTTCATCAGACCAGAGGACATTTCTCCAAAAAGTACAATCTTTGTCCCCATGTGCAGTTTCAAACTGTAGTCTGACTTTTTTATGGCGGTTTTGGACCAGTGGCTTCTTCCTTGCTGAGTGGCCTTTCAGGTTACATCGATATAGGACTCGTTTTACTGTGGATATAGATACTTTTGTACCTGTTTCCTCCAGCATCTTCACAAGGTCCTTTGCTGTTGTTCTAGGATTGATTTGCACTTTTCTCACCAAAGTACGTTCATCTCTAGGAGACAGAACGCGTCTCCTTCCTGAGCGGTATGACGTAAGCAAGGAGTCTGGGTAGCCAGGGTAGCCAGGCAAACTTAAAAGTTGCTCTACTCTGCGAGTGAGACAGAAAGTGCATCCATGCTGTAGCTACATAATTTATCTCATCCTAGATGTGTTCATCCTCTGTGTCCATGGCAACAGTCAGGAGGAATCATGGGATAAGGCTAGGAGCACCATGGGATGACCCTGCTCACAAAGATAGTCGCCATGGTTTTACATCGAAGGATCATGGGAGTCAATATCTTGTCTTTAATTGAGCTCTTAGCCCTTTTTAATGTGGCTCTGTGCCACGGATGACTCAGGGTAGTCAGAGTCAGAGCATACCTGTCATTATTAACGAGTGGTTCAGTCCTCCAATTAAGGCATGCTGCCTCTCTGTAGAACACTCTGTAAGAACAGATAGGGAGAGAAGGGAGAGAGAGAAGGGAGAGAGAGAAGGGAGGGAGGGAGAGAAGGGAGAGCGAGAAGGAATGGAGAGAAGGGAAGGAGAGAAGGGAGAGACATAAGGGAGGGAGGGAGAAAGAGAGAGAAGGGAGGGAGAGAAGGAAGAGAGAGAAGGGAGGGAGGGAGGGAGAGAAGGGAGAGAGAGAAGGGAGAGAAGTGAGAGAGAGAAGGGAGAGAGAGAGAAGGGGGAGAGAGAAGGGAGAGAGAGAAGGGAGGGAGAGAAGGGAGAGAAGTAGGCTTGAGGATGCTTTGAGATCATAAGACTGTTGAATAGTCATTTTATTAGCGGAGGCCTCTGTCCAAAAATATGGTGCATGGTATATTTCTGTAGCTATCATATACTGTAGGTGTCTGGTGCCAGTTATGGTTAATTCCATTGGTACCATATACAAAAGTGAGCACCACATGGGATTTGAACCAGCAACCTTCTGGTTATGTGTCAGGCTCTGGCCATAGAGAAGCTTTGCTTCTCTATATTTCTATGGTCAGAGTCTGGCAGATCTAGTATTTCTACGTCTGTGTGGTGTTGTGTGTGGGATCCCTAATTAGAGGCAGCTGCATTGCTTTACCTCTAATTAGGGATCCTACTTATATGTCTGTGTTCCACTCCCTTGGCGTGGTTCATTGTTGTATGTTGTCCCGTGTCGAAGTAAGTGTGTTTCAGTTCTATTATCTGCATATTTGTTATTTTGTATAGTTCACATTCAGTATAGTTTATTCATTCAATAAACGATGTCGAACTATCGCTACGCTGCGCCTTGGTCTCTCTACACACCCGAACGTGACAGAATGAACCACCACCCGACCAAGCAGCGTAATGAGGGAGCTAAGGAGAGAAAAGGAAGACAGCAGCGTAATCGAGGAAAAGGAGGTAACGGAGCCCGTAGTCAACCCCAAGACATTTTTTGGGGGGGGCTATGGGGGTGGTCTGGCTACGAAGAGGACGCGCCAGTACCACTCTCCATGTGGAATATGACGATGCCGAAATACAAGTGGGGGGCGCAAAGCAAGATGGAAGAGAAAGATTTAGAGGCATATTATGGAGGCATATTAGAGGAGATGAGGCAAAAGGAGGAATATTTGGAGAAATATTTTGGAGATGTTCTGGAGGAAATGTGGGAGATAGCAGAGGAGGTTGAAGAGGAAATGTCGGAATGGAACAGTCCGTGTCCAGTCGCCTACTCCACTCCCGTGAAAGAGCACCGCCGGTGCCCAGTCGGGGTCCGGTCGTCTGCTCTACTCCAATGCCAGAACAGTCCGCTCCACCGGTGCCCAGTCCGGGTCCGGCCGTCTGCTACACTCCAGTGCCAGAGCAGTCCGCTCCACCGGTGCCCAGTCTGGGTCAGGCCGTCTGCGACACTCCAGTGCGCATCTCCAGTCCGGTACGTCCAGTGCCTGCTCCCCGCACTCGCCCTGAAGTGCGTGTCACTAGTTCGGTGCCACATGTGCCGGCTCCACGCACCAGGCTTCCAGTGCGTCTCTCCAGTCCGGTAAGCTCAGTACCGGCTCCCCGCACTCGCCCTGAAGTGCGTGTCACTAGTTCGGTGCCACATGTGCCGGCTCCACGCACCAGGCTTCCAGTGCGTCTCTCCAGTCCGGTAAGCTCAGTACCGGCTCCCCGCACTCGCCCTGAGGTGCGTGTCATCAGTCCGGTGCCATCAGTGCCGACTCCACGCACCAGGCTTCTAGTGCGCATCTCCAGTCCGGTACGTCCTGTGCCTGCTCCCCGCACTCGCCCTGAGGTGCGTGTCATTAGTCCGGTGCCACCAGTGCCGACTCCACGCACCAGGCTTCCAGTGCGCCTCTCCAGTCCGGTACGTCCTGTGCCTGCTCCCCGCACTCACCCTGAGGTGCGTGTCATTAGTCCGGTGCCACCAGTGCCGGCTCCACGCACCAGGCCTCCAGTGCGCCTCTCCAGTCCGGTACGTCCCGTGCCGGCTCCCCGCACGGAGCCTCCAAAGAATGTCGACAGCCCAGAGACTCCAGTGAAGGTCGACAACCCGGAGCCTCCCGTGATAGTCGACAGCCCGGAGCCTCCCGTGATGGTCGACAGCCCAGAGACTCCAGTGATGGTCGACACCCCGGAGCCTCCCGTGATGGTCGACAGCCCGGAGCCTCCCGTGATGGTCGACAGCCCGGAGCCTCCCTTGATGGTCGACAGCCCGGAGCCTCCCGTGATGGTCGACATCCCGGAGCCTCCCGTGATGGTCAACAGCCCGGAGCCTCCCGTGATGGTCGACAGCCCGGAGCCTCCCGTGGTGGTCCACAGGCCGGAGTCGCCTGCCACACCGGTGCCCAGTCCTGGCCCGGTTATTTGCCCCGCTCCATGGCCTGAGTCTTTTGCCCCACTATTGTCATTTCCAGGACCGGTGGGTTACCCCTTTAAAAGGCCGGAGTCGCCTGCCACACCGGTGCCCAGTCCTAGCCCGGTTATTTGCCCCGTTCCATGGCCTGAGTCTTTTGCCCCACCATTGTCATTTCCAGGACCGGTGGGTTACCCCTTTAAATGGCCTGAGTCGCCTGCCACACCGGGGCCCAGTCCGGGCCCAGTAGAAAAGAGGAGGAAGATATCCACTTCGCCGGGGCCGGAACCGCCACCGGCGATGGTTATTGTTTGATGTTTTTCCCTCCCTGACCCTTCCCTCATGTTTTTGTGTTTGTTTTCTTGCGGCCGGGAGTCCGCTCCTTTGAGGGGGGGTACTGTCAGGCTCTGGCCATAGAGAAGCTTTGCTTCTCTATATTTCTATGGTCAGAGTCTGGCAGATCTAGTATTTCTACGTCTGTGTGGTGTTGTGTGTGGGATCCCTAATTAGAGGCAGCTGCATTGCATTACCTCTAATTAGGGATCCTACTTATATGTCTGTGTTCCACTCCCTTGGCGTGGTTCATTGTTGTATGTTGTCCCGTGTCAAAGTAAGTGTGTTTCAGTTCTATTATCTGCATATTTGTTATTTTGTATAGTTCACATTCAGTATAGTTTATTCATTAAATAAACAATGTCGAACTATCGCTACGCTGCGCCTTTGTCTCTCTACACACCCGAACGTGACATTATGAGTTAATCTTCTTTGGGAAAAGTGAAGGACAGTTAGCACATTGGGTTGTGGAACCTCCTAGGAAGGTCTGAGACGCAAACCAAGAACCAAGCAACGCTCATCCACTGTTGTTTTTTGTAGCTCATTTCATATTTGTGTAGATGCCATTTCATATTTGTGTAGATACACATACACTAAGTGAGTGTGGAAAGATAACTAATTTCCATGACAACAGCAAAGATGGCTCAGACTGGCTCGTTCCTTCACCCTAAAGAACAGTCTGTTTTTCTCTACCGTCACTATGGCTTTATGGCTCTATGACTCTATGGCTCTATGGTGCTTAGCTCTGTGGTTAAGCAGTCAAGTGGTCTACTCAAAAGCGGCCATTGGACTTCCTTCTCACTGTTGTCCACCATGACTTTATGCCTCGCAGCATTTTCCCCAAATCATACTGTGTTTCAGTCAGACTCACCGTCTTTATATTTTGTGCTATATTTGGTTATTGGACTCCATTACTTAAATATCATCATGCGTGAGTCATACTGTAACTCACTAAAGGTCATGACACGCACCAACATTTGAAGTATGATGAATCATTCTCTCCGGCGATATTCTGGGCCATGGGTGAGTGATACTAACCTGCCCCAATATCTACAGTGCATTCGGAAAGTATTCAGACCCCTTGACTTTTTCCAAATTTTGTTAAGTTACAGCTTTATTCTAAAATGGATTAAATAAAAAAATTGTACTCATCAATCTACACACAATACCCCACAATGACAAAGTGAAAATAGGTTTTTAGAAATGTTTGCAAATGTATTACAAATAAAAAACTGAAATACCGTATTTACATAAGTATTCAGACCCTTTTCCATGATACCCGAAATTGAGCGCAGTTGCCTTCTGTTTCCATTATTCATCCTTGAGATGTTTCTACAACTGGATTGGAGTCCACCTATGGTAAATTAAATTGATTGGACATGATTTAGAAAGGTACGCACCTGTCTTTATAAGGTCCCAAAGATGACAGTGCATGTCAGAGCAAAAACAAAGCCATGAGGTCGAAGGAATTGTCCGTAGAGCTCAGAGACAGGATTGTGTCAAGGCACAGATCTGGGGAAGGGTACCAAAACATTTCCGCAGCATTGAAGGTACCCAAGAACACAGTGGCCTCCATCATTCTTAAATGGAAGAAGTTTGGAACCACCAAGACTCTTCCTAGAGCTGGCCGCCTGGCCAAACTGAGAAATCGGGGAGAATGGCCTTGGTCAGGAAGTGACCAAGAACCCGATTGTCACTCTGACAGAGCTCCAGAGTTCCTCTGTGGAGATGGGAGAACCTTCCAGAAGGACAACCATCTCTGCAGCACTCCACAAATCAGGCCTTTATGGTAGTGGCCAGACTACTAAAAGGCACATGACAGCCCGCTAGGAGTTTGCCAAACACACCTAAAAGACTCTCAGACCATGAGAAACAAGATTCTCTGGTCTAATGAAACCAAGATTGAACTCTTTGGCCTGAATGCCAAGCATCACGTCTGGAGAAAACCTGGCACCATCCCTACATTGAAGCTACACATCACCTTCCAACAGGACAATGACCCTAAGCACACAACTAAGACAACGCAGGAGTGGCTTCGGGACAAGTCTCTGAATGTCCTTGAATGGCCCAGCCAGAGCCCGGACTTGAAACCAATCGAACATCTCTGGAGAGACCTGAAAAGCTTTATGACATCCAACCTGACAGAGCTTGAGAGGATCTGTAGAGAAGAATGGGAGAAACTCCCTAAATACAGGTGTGCCAAGCTTGTAGCGTCATTCCCAAGAAGACTCGAGGCTGTAATCGCTGCCAAAGGTGCTTCAACAAAGTACTGAGTAAAGGGTCTGATTACTTACTTAAATATGATATTTCCTTTTCTTATTTTAGATACATTTGCTAAAATTTCTAAAAACCTATTTTTGCTTTGTCATTATGGGGCATTGTGTGTAGATTGATGAGGGAAAAAAATGATTGAATCCATTTTAGAATAAGGCTGTACTGTAACAAAATGTGTAAAAAGTCAAAGGGTCTGAATACTTTCCAAATGCACTCTTCCAAACTACCTAATCCATTAGATGATGCTGATTCCTTCGCAATGTGTTTATAAACAGACTTCCATTTAGGAATCAATCAGGAAGTTAGTGTTGATTTATTTGTGTCATGTGACTGTTAAAATGGCCGTCCCGGGACGTGTTAATGGGGATCGTCATGGCAACGCTGAATTATAAATGATGTGATCTTAAATTTAACCTGGTGCCACCACAGCTAAAACCCAACTTGGACAAATGTGTGTGTCAAAAGCATTTCCTCTGTAATGTTCCCTATCATTCCATGTGTCACATTAACTCCATATTGTGGTGTGATGCTTCAGTGTTCTACTGTCAGCTATCTTAGTTTCATTGTCGCAGCGGGTGTGTGACTACTTAGCCGTGTCCCATTAACACCATGCTGTGGCTTCTCTTCTCTCTCTCCAGGCTTTTATAGCAGAGTGGAACAGATTTAGAACTAGCTACAGTAACTCTGGTGGAGTCTTAGACAGTGACTAACCTCGTGAAAAAGTACTACTGAATTACTACTCATCACTACTACACAAGATCTACACAAAAACTATGTTTTTACTACTTGATTTCTATTGAAATTTTTAGTAAACGACTAGTGATTTATGTAGTAATTGAAGTAGCAATGAGAGATACTGTAAACTGGGACGTTTCACTACTGGTGAACACTACATATCTCCTACTAAAATCACTACAGAATTATCCCTTAATGACTATTGTGCAACTACTTTTGGGTATCTACTACATAAAACCTAGACATACCTTCACAACTCCTACATGTTCATTCTTGAATTACCACGTAATGCTTACAGATTACTGCGGTATACCTACACATTCCCTATTGAATTACTACTGCCATCTGTGTGTGTAGTGTTATGTCACTACTGATCACTACTGAATTGCTCCTGTACCTCATTTCCCCCTTAAACCCTTTGAATTACTATTGAAGATGTTTACTACTGTTTGACTAATCTTGTTTCCCTTCTGTGTCACTACTAGACTAGTGCACATGTGAGCAATTTAGTGCAATTTAAAATATATATATATATATTTTATACAAATTACATATTTACACTTTATTGTTAATCCCTGTGAGGCCTTGTCTTGATTGAGTTTCGTCTTAACTCTTTTTTGTCGCAGCCACATTTCTCCACCACGTAACCTTTTAGAAAATAAAGACAAGCACCAATTCTAAGCCATTACCAATCATCTGCTAACAGAGGTCACATAAAACAACACAGAAAAACATTTGCTAAACAATGTTAATCTTACCAACAATGGCCTCCAGTCTTCTTATGTTGAGGGCCTCTTTGGCAACAGGTCCAAAGAGGTAAGTAGAATGGGTAAGTATACCAATTTAAACATACTGTACATTTGCATACACACATACTTATTGGGTAGCATGACAAAAACAGAGGCTACATAGCTACATTTCAATGGGGCTAGCAAACAGCTAGGCTAAACTCAATACATCTCTATGACAACGGCTAACGTCTAAGACCGTTTGGCTAGCAATTGTTTTTTTGTTTTGTTATATAAACGGCTAAACAACAACACGAAAGTATTCATAAAACATAAAGGACAGTTAAACACATAGATGCTGCCAGCATAAGTGCTATGAAAGACAGAATGACAAAGGATGGAAGATGATTACATTCAGGATTATCAAAAACAGTAGCTAGCTAACAACAACCAACTACTTCCTGTTTTGTCTTCTTCTGCGGTCGTGAAAAGCCGGTTTGGTCTGGCTGTAGTGTTGTGATACTTATTTACTACCAACATCAAGTAATTAAAACTCTATCTGATTACTATTGAAAAACCTGTGCAGTAAAGCTGTAGTTTTTTGACTACTTATTTACTACCAACATATAGTAGTAAAAATCTCTACCTGATTACCACTGGAAACACTACTGCTCTCCTACTGAACACAACTCAACTCTACTTGTGTATATTAAGTAGTGCATAAACTACAATTCACTACTACGTAGTCACTACTGCACAAATAGGTTTTGTGTAGTAATTCAGTAGTACTTTTTCATAAGGATACCACAGAGGGTTGTTGATGGCCAGAAGCAGGATATTTACATGACGCCCAATGAACCACTCTGTTCAGTCTGTTCAGTGTTTCTGTCTGTTGATTTGCTTGATATGTGTGAGGAGTTTGATGTGTGTCAATGCTTGTCTACTCTGACTGGTAGTGAGACTGACACCTCTGACTCTAGGGCAATCGGCAGCACCGAGTTTGGGTTAATAGCACCACACACACACACACCACACAGTGGCAGGTGGAACCCCAGGTTTCAGTAATGGGACAGGCCTGATGGATCACTGCTCTGAGTAAAAACAGCCCGATGCGCTGTCAGCAACCAGGAGGAGAGAGGATCAGCAAGGGCTGTGTGAGCTTTAAACAGCCTTTCCTCTCACACACCGGCACTGGCTTATTTAGTTCAACGTTACAACAGACAAGACTGAGAAGACCGACAAAAATAGCTACTTTAATCATCTCAGCTCTGTCTTGCTGTTGTACCTTTGACAGGATTGAACTAGGCTGGCTCTCACTATATGGACCCTAACACTATTCCAGCCTCTAGCCTGAACACACAGGGGTGTTCTGCTGATTGGCTAGTCAATCGAACACTGAGACCTAACAGTTCTCAGGTAAACAAGAAGCAATGCATGTTTCTGTCAAGATGATGTGCCTCCTAAGTAAATCCCAATTTGCACACTTACAAACAAGGCCATCACAGAGCTATTTAAAGTAGCTAGCAATACAGGAGAAAAACTAACCACTATGCTGTGGTTGCAACTTCTGTTCTTTAATTAGAAATTACTCGGCAGCACAATTTGGGCTTATCTTAAAGAAATCCAATTAAGGTTTCCTGGCATTTTCAATTATTCATGTTGCTGGTGGTGTTGCTTCAGTCTTTGGTTGAAGGTTTTTCTCTTACTTAGTCAAACAAGAAATTAGATATTCTATGGCCCAGTAAGAGATGGGTGATCGGCTTTTGTGAATTGCCTGTTGTGTTTAATGATTGACATGAAATGCTTTTAAACCAGTCAAGTCAAATGATTTCCTTGCAAACTGTAGATGTTGTCGTTGAATCAATATAGGCTGTGGTTAAACAGTCACATAGTTTTTGCGAATCCTTAATTAGTCCTTCTCTCCCCTCAGACATTCCGATGGCCAATTGCCAGTAGAGTGGATGAAAACGAGATGCTGGAGGTTCAAGTGTTCAACTACAGCAAAGTCTTCACCAACAGGTCAGTTACTATAAACACAGTGTTGTAACATAACTACCACTACTAACAAAACTTAAACCAACAGGTGTCCCAACATGCTCAATACACACTCCAAACACCAGTCAGAGGTAAAAATACACACAACACTCCCACACACCACCAGACTAACCAGGATCTGAATAAGAGTTGCAACATTGACAAAATTAAACCTGTGATCTGAATGTAGCAATGCAGTAATGAAGCAGTATTAGAGATGTGTGTTAATGGATGCATCTGGTACACCAGAGCTCATTTACTCAGACCAAGGCAGAGAATCTAAGGATGAAGTAAAATCCTTACGATAAAGATTCACATTTCAGCAGACGCTCTTATCCAGAGCGATTTACGCAAGCAATTAGGGTTAAGTGCCTTGCTCAGGGGCACATCAGCTGATTTTTCACCTAGAGTCTCAGGGATTCAAACCAGCAACATTTCAGTTACTGGCCCAGCGCTAGGCTATCTGCTGCCCCCGTTTGAGAGGAACCTTGTAGCACCAGTGGTGAAAGACTGTATAGCTACTGTACCCAGCTCTATGGTTACAGATACATCAGCGTTAACTTGTCTTTCTACTGGATGGATACAGCCCTTGCAGAAGGATAGTTTAAGTTAGTGCATTTATGCTTTTTAGATGTCATAAAGCTAGTGGGCTGACTGCTGTTTCCCCGAGTCCTCAAATGGTGCTTCCCACGCAGAAACCCTGTGTGTGTGTGTGAGTGTGTGTGTGTGTGTGTGTGTGTGTGTGTGTGTGTGACGTTGTTTGTTTATCTCAGCCACATAAAGAGATGAGTCAGAGATAAAGCACTCTGACTGCTCTGCTTAGCGATCTTCTATCGCTTTAACATCAACGTGCCACCAAGCCACTCCTACTGTCCATTAATGATACGGAGACAGAGGACAAGACAAACAGTTTGGTCCGATTCTCAACAAGTCCAGGTTCAAGGATTTGTATTGAAAATCGTTATTTTGTATTAGATAGTCTGAATGTGGACCATGGGACCACCCATTGCCCAGATTTGTTATTTTCATACCTATTGGCATGCCATTCAAGGGCGGCAGGTGGCCTAGCGGTTTGAGCGTTGGGCCAGTAACCGAAAGGTCGCTGGATTGAATACCCGAAAATAAAACTGCTGATGTGTCCTTGAGCAAGGCACTTAACGCTAATTTGCTCCAGGGGCTGACCCTGTAGGTTGGCCGTTATTGTAAATAAGAATTTGTTCTTATATGTAAAAAAAAAAAAAGAGCACAGCTGTGCAGTTGCCTAGCGCATAGACAGTTCTGATGCCTATGAGAGGAGCCTTGCTGTGTTTGTGCCATGTGTTGCCCTGTAGCTACAATGGCTGGCACATCTTCAAACACAAAGTATCAGTTCATATACAAAGATGCTGCGGGTAACACACCAACACACAACTAACAAGGGGGGTTGGTAAATAATTGAAGGTCACCGCTAGCAAATGTTATTCTTCTCACACCTGCACCATTTGTCCAAAGAACGCCTCATTACAAAAGTAACCAATACCGTTCATGGCTACTGGTTGATGACCTCATGGCCTTATGGCCTCACTATGTCATTATGGCCGGCATGTCACACCCAGTTCAGACCAGAATGGATGGGAGAGGGAGTAGGAGGATGACAAGGGTCATTTTTACCAAAACACAAAGAGTTGAAGGATGACACACACACACACACACACACACACACACACACACACACACACACACACACACACACACACACACACACACACACACACACACACACACACACACACACACACACACACACACACACACACACACACACACACACACACACATGCATGAGTTCTAAACTTTACTATTGATGCACCAATGGGAGACACTACAGTTTATTACAACCCAAAACTCTGTTGCTGCTAAAATGTTTTCCTCCAATTTCGTCTATGTTAAGGGATGTGAGCATGACTGTATAAAGTCCTTACTCCAGAAAGCCTTCCACAGTAAGATAAGACTGTGTATAATTCATGTATATCTTCTCTTCCCAAACAGTGCTCCTCTCGGCCTTCGCCTCCGCTATCCACCCCCCCCCCCCCCCCCCCCCCACCCTCGCTCCCTTTCTCCCACAGACTGAAAATCATGCCTTTATCCCTCGTATCCTCTGTTTCAGCTGATTCTCCTCCTTCATTTTTCTATGTCTGTCTATACTTATCGGCAAACCTTCAACCTTTCAGTTTATTACATTTCCCAATCTGTACGCGATACATTTTTCCTCCCGTTCTCCCTCTTTCATCGTCCATTCCGCAACGTCTCCATTCATCTATCCTTCTTTCTTTTCTGTTCTGTCATCCCTTTCATCATTATTTCATCTGTGTACTCATCCATCCCATAACCCCCTTCTCCTCTCTCCTCCATCCATCCTTCTCTATCCTTGTCCTAATTCCCCAG
The DNA here is from genome assembly GCA_023634145.1 of Thymallus thymallus. Taxonomy (NCBI): domain Eukaryota; kingdom Metazoa; phylum Chordata; class Actinopteri; order Salmoniformes; family Salmonidae; genus Thymallus; species Thymallus thymallus. Next base: position 11,683,894 of record CM042412.1, on the reverse strand, counting down.
AGTAGCTGCCCCTCACATAGAGAACTCATAAACCCACAGTTACTGCCTCTAAACTTTGCACAGTGGCACAGCCACACCATAACAATAAGCACACTGGTACAGGGGTGGCTGATAATATATGGGAGGAGCTGGGAGCTCTAGGGGAGAGAGAGAGGGGGGGAGAGAGAGAGAGAGAGAGAGAGAGAGAGAGAGAGAGAGAGAGAGAGAGAGAGAGAGAGAGAGAGAGAGAGAGAGAGAGAGAGAGAGAGGAGAGAGAGAGGGAGGGGGAGGGAGGGAGAGAGAGAGTGAGATAGGGAGAGAGAGTGAGTGAGCAAGAGAGAGAGAGAGAGAGAGAGAGAGAGAGAGAGAGAGAGAGAGAGAGAGAGAGAGAGAGAAATGTGTGTGTGTGTGTTATTTATGTCTAACTGTTGGCCAACAGGGGGAACTGCTTAGTAATATGACAATCAAAACTAAATCCTTTTAAAGCTTAATTTCTCCTTCTTACCTTTTCCCAACAGCATACAATCATTTCCATGAGAGAATACTAAACAGGCGGTGGTTTGTTTTCATATTACAGGGTCTTCTCTAAAGTAATTTCTTCTTAGAGCAAAACGTATTCTCGTAGTCAAGCCTTAAAGGAGAAGTTTTATTTTTTACAACCAAATCTATCTAAATCTATTTTTGATGTAAAAGGCATGTTATACAGTAGAAGGGTTCAGACACCTTTTTTTGTGATTTTTGAGAAAATATGAATCACTATACTGAGAGCTTTGCCGTTTCTAAAACAACGTATTTGGGTGTTTCTTAATCCTTTGTTCATGCTTTTTCGGGGTCCCCCATACTACACAACGAGGATGAGGAAGGAATTTGCTGTTTGGGGCAAGTTCCTCAGAAACATAAAAATACAACTTCTCCTTTAATGGAATTCATTACCCGGTGGAAGTCAGGAAACTTGAACATTTGAGGGTTGATCTAGATTAGAAAAATGTAATTGACTTGAGAAAGAATAAGGAGAGGACCTCTGCTTTAAATTATGAAGCAGATGAAAGTAAATTGTTTGGCAGGCGAGGATCAATAATGAATGGCACCTTTTGAAGAGCCAAAAAAGTGAGCCAGAACCTGATAGGCTGCTTTTCTTCTGTTATTCAGGAGTACACAGGAGTGGCTGAAAGGGACTGACAAACAGTTCACTTTTCTGCAGAGGTATCGATCACCATCATGACAACAAAAGGACAGAGTAGAGAGGAGATGAAGAGGGGGAGGAGAGAGGAGAGGGTTGTGAAGAGAGAGAACAGTAGAGCAGGGTAAATGGAAATTACCTAAATACAAGTTTGAATAGTTTTTAGTTTCTTGAAAAAAATAGATAAACTATACTCCATAGAAAATCCTCCTAGGTATTTTGGCTATGAGCCCAAAGGGGACATACCATATGGTATTATTCAGTATGGGAAGACTTAGCTACTTCCAGATGAAGCTGGGATGTCTGTGCTGGAGGTGGAATGATTAGTTACAGTGAGGATTAAATCTGGAGTAAGGTTCTGTCTCTGTCTCAATAGAGTTTGTTCTCTATTGGATTATGTCTGTGCTGACTGTTTCCTTCATTTAGCTGTAGTTGTTATTATTGTTACACTTCAGTTTCTGCTGCATACTGCATTCATCTCTCAAGAGGGAGGGGAGAGGGAAAGAACAGATACAGAGAGAGAAAGAGAGAAGGGAGAGAGCGGGCAAAGCAGAGAGAGAGAGATGGAGGAGTTGGTCTTGAGGCCCAACACGGCTGTGTTCTAAGTAGAGAGAGAGAGAGAGAGAGAGAGAGAGAGAGAGAGAGAGAGAGAGAGAGAGAGAAAGAGAGCGAGAGAGAGAGAGAGAGAGAAATATATACGATGGGTGGTGAAGGGAAAGTGGAGTTGGAGCTAGTGAGAAGTTAGAGCGATAAACGCAATGGTGGTTTCTGATTGGTCTTTTACTGAAATGATCTAATAGCCATGGCTATTAATGATACTGCCTCTCTCTCGCTCTCTCTCTCTCTCTCTCTCTCTCTCTCTCTCTCTCTCTCTCTGTGTTTGCTCAGGGTGTACGTGCCAGGGTGTAATGCCATTGACTGGTTGCCCTTTCAGATCCATCAGTGTGGTTTATATTGTATGTAGTTGGGCTCCCAGTGGATGAATGTGTGTGTATGTATGAGGGTTGTTTGAGTGCATGATAATTAGGCTGGACCTGACATGTGGCAGTAAGAACCCAATGGGTTCCAATATACAGTACAGTGTCTTTTTGATGTGTGACTGATCTCTCTGCTATAATATTGCTCTGCTATAATTATTCACATCCTCTGTAATTCTCTGGCTGAATATGGAGGGTACCAGGTTTCACTCCCACTTGAAATGAACAGCGAATTCCATTTGCTCGTAAATGATTTGTGAAGTGTCTATGAAGGCTTTATGAATGCTCCATCCAGGTCACCCAAGATACAAGTCAGTATGTCTGAGGAGGTCGGGAGATGATGTGGAAACATAAGCATCTGCCTCTTGTGCCAAAGGTTGCATGTTCAAATCCAGCGATAGAAAGTTGTTTTTCAGATTTTTGTTTCAAGCCTATCCCAAACCTTAACCCTTTGGAGTTAATGCCTAACCATGAGATTTCAGAGTTAATGCCTAAACTTAACTCTAACCTTAAACATTCAGAGTTAGTACCTAAACCAGTTACCTGCGTAGCTCAGGTGGTATAGCATGGTGCTTGCAAAGCCAAGGTTGTGGGTTTGATTCCCATGGGGGACCATTATGAAAATGTACACACTCACTACTGTAAGTCGCTCTGGATAAGAGTGCCTGCTAAATGATGTGAAACCTTAAACAATTTGATGTTTGGAACAACTTTGAAATGTGATGTTTGAGAAACATGGATGAATGTCTGAGTCTGAGAGCTTGTTGTAAATGCTTAATGAAGCCTTTATAGCTGTTGGTCATACAGAGTGAAACCCATATTTCTCTATGCATTCTGGTACGTGGTGAGGCTGTTAGAGAATGGGAATTGAGCTCATCTCCCAACTAAGTTTTTTGTAGCCTTTGGCTTTTGTTTCAATCGAAAGCAATTGAATATAAGTAAAATATATATATATACTGTATATATATATATATATATATATATATATATATATATATATATATATATATATATATATATGTATATATATATATATATTTCAGCAAACTTTGCTTAGGGACAGGAAGTTAAAGACCTAAAGTCGGTGGGCTGTGGGAATAAATCATTGAAGTTTTCTTAGACACTTTGTTAAAATAGCTTTTTTTCAGGACATCAAAAGCAGCTAATGAGAAAACAATCTGGAAATAGCTGTTTGGTATTTGAAGGTGGGGGGAGAGTTGAATGCTACCCAACTTCAATAAATTCCTCGCTGGCTAAAGGTGTATGTGTATCTCTCTCTGTAGCTGAGATTTAATAGTAGCCGATTACTTATAGTCTGCTCCTCTTTACTGGTTAGTTGCTGTAGCGGGTTGCGACAATGATACACCATCCCTGCCTGTCAGAGTCAATCTCCATCACTCTGCCCACACACGCATGCATGCACGTGTGCACGCACACACAAACACACACACACACACACACACACACACACACACACACACACACACACACACACACACACACACACACACACACACACACACACACACACACACACACACACACACACACACAGACACACACACACACACACACACACACACACACACACAAACATAGCCGCTCGCCTACACACCACGCAGGTACAGGGAGAAGGGACAGGAGCCTGAGAGACGAATGACTGAAATAGCCAGAAAGACTTATGGTGGATGGTAGAAACATACTGTATGGGATTATGAGATAGTCAACAAGAAGGTGGAGAGAGAGAGAAAGTAGAGGGGAGGAAGACGGTGCAAGCTGTGTGAGGACAACACTATCACACTGATTCAATGTAACCCACCAAAACCCCCTGTTAAAGAGACTAGGGCTCATTCTCTGTGCAGTGCACTGTCCATTTCTGTAGGTCTGTACCTGTGACCCACTAAGCTTTCTGAGATTTTCTGTGAACCATCAAACAGACAATACCAATGTTTCAAGCCAAGACACAGTCCTACATCATGACCTGCTGGAGGAGGATCTGTAGCGTTGATCCACTAATGGGTTCTAACCCACTATCCCACTATAGTTTGGTTTTGTTGTTCCAGAGTCATCGGAACCTTCAGGATGGTTCTACAGAAGGTGGCGGAGGAGGGGCAGCTGGAAGTGACAGACACACTCATCGATGACAACAACACCGCCATTCTGGTAAGCCCCAGCACTGGTCCCAGATCAGTCTACAGGTCTTCATCCATCAGAGTGGGAGTCCTCCATACTGATCTATGGACAGCACACATGTACTTACAGTATATACCGCACAAAGACGCACAGACACACAGACACACGGACAAAGAGATATGTATTTGATGGATCTCAGATGAGTACTGGTCAGTGGAGGCTTGTGACTTGAAAAATTGAGGAGGATGGGAGACCCACGGTATAGGCGCGGAACACACGGAGATGACTAAATGTCTTTCAAAAATGGTCAAAGACTAATTATTTTAACCTAAAGCATTTAATAAAGACATTTATAGTACAATATTATGGGGAATGAGAGGACTACTTACACAGTGTTGGGAAGGGATCACAGCAGTGATTGAGTGAGGGTATGAGGCATGAGTTGAGGTGTTCAGAGGCTTGACTTCAGTGCAGGACATGATTTGACTGGGAAGACAAAAAATAATAACACACAGTTAGACAGAAAAGCTAAGAATTAGTTAGTCCAAGTAAGGAGTAAAATCATTTATGTGTAATAACGTGATGTGTTTGTGTGTGTGATTGACTCTACATTCAATAATGAAAGAGAATTGATAGGGCTACTCACAGTGCTTGGAGAGGAAACATTCAATGTGCCAGTGGATGAGCGGGCACATGAGACTTGGCTTCAGTTCATGTCAGAAGAGAGTTGACAATGGTAGTGGATTGGAGCTGTCATCACCTCTTAATCAGGGAACAGGAGGGGACTTCGCTGTAAATACAAATAGCAGATACATTCCATTACAGCTGCACCATCGTAGGTTTAAACTACAAGTTTCTCCATGAATTTAAACACAATCTCAAAATTCACAGTCAAACACAGACTGCCCACTTGACACATCAAAGTAGCCCAAGAAACGTTCCTGAATAAAGCCCTGATCATCCACATACCTGACGATAACTGACAAATGCAAGCAGACTTGTGGCACCACAGGTGGGGCAATTCTTACCCCCTGGGGCCCTATAAGGTATGACAGTGATTATTCAGTTGTAAAAAGGTTTCATAAGGGCTATGATGGGACCAGTTTTTCCTAATAAGGTCACATGGTTTTAAAAAACTCCTGAAAAAAACCCTGTCAATCTGCAGCAACCTTATACTTGTTCATATGAATTATATTTAGACTAGATTAGGAGGGGGATTTCCTCTACCCAGACACAGAGACAACAACTGATAGACAATAGAACTCACAGGGCTGAGCTTGCTTTATGCATGTTCGCATCATGCACGCCTATGCAATTTTAGGATTTAATTTTTTTTTACTCACATCTGTCATCACTGTTATGTTGATTGATTGATTCCAGTTAATCCTTTTGGATTGAAAACGTATAGGCAGCATGGCCAGCCAAATGTTGAATATAAACCAAATTTGATCACATTCCCATTTTCTCCTGACACACAAATGAACTGTAAATACATAACGTTACCAATTACTTTACCCTGACCAAATGGACAGGGCACATATGCACCTTCTCTTATTAGTAGCCTACAGTTGATCAGAATTAAAAATCTTCTCGTTTTCATCCCAAACAGCATGTCAGATCTCTCATGTTTAGGTGTAGCCTAGCCACAGCAGTCTAAGACACTGCATCTCAGTGCTAGAGGCATCACTACAGACCCTGGTTCGCACATAGGGCGGTGCACAATTGTCCCAGTGTCGTTAGGGGAGGGTTTGGCCGGGGTAGGCCGTCATTTTAAATAAGACTTTCTTCTTAACTGACCAAGTTTAATAAAGGTTGAATACAAAAATAAAAAATAAATATGTTATGGAATTCATTTTTGCTTGGGTCTGTCTGTAGTTATGTGTTATTATCTTTGCTAAATCAATACCGCAAGAAAGTGGAAAGCCTACTTGAGCGCCTGCCCAAAGAATGCGCTGCATCAACCTCTCTCTTTAATCTAACTTTTCATGGATGATACGATCGAAGCTATCAAATCATTCTGAATTGATTTCGACATCCCAGAAAAGACAGTTGTTCAGCAAGCTCCTTGTAGTTGCCCTTGTCAGCGGAACTTTCCCTCTTGTCATGTCCTCTAAAAGCCAATTATTGCATACCCCAAAACACAGTGGTGTTGATAAACCGCTTGAGGACATCCCTCTTCTTACTTTCTCGTTGTGTTGCGCAGTTTGAATATGCAGACCTTCATCATGATCGATGTGGCTTTTTCCCAAAAGCTTGAATCTGATGTGGGCATTTATATGCTCCCTGCTTTTGTTTTGCCGTTTAGCTGAACGATCAATGTTCTTCAGCTCACTTTACCCTCCTAATATTCCAAAAATGCTCAACTGTCAATTCTCAATCTCTATCCGATAATGTCAACAACTGACCAAGCTTCTCAACACATAGAACCACCATAATGCTCTGTGGCACAACCCCAATACAACACGCTAGGTTAATTCTCTGATTCTAATCCTATGATTGGATGGACAACATGTCAGCTTTGATTGGTTGGAGGTCGTCCAACGGAAGTGGTCATAATTACCATGTAGCTCTATGGAAGGCCTACGAGCCTCCTAGATTTTGTATTGAAGTCAGTGTACCCAGAGGAGGACAGAAGCTAGCTGTCCTCCGGCTACACCATGGTGCTACCCCAGAGAGTACTGTTGAAGTTATTATAGACCTTCATTGCAAAACAATGTGTTTTAATCAATTATTATACTTGTTCATATGAATTATATTTAGACTAGATTAGGAGGGGGATTTCCTCTACCCAGACACAGAGACAACAACTGATAGACAATAGAACTCACAGGGCTGAGCTTGCTTTATGCATGTTCGCATCATGCACGCCTATGCAATTTTAGGATTTAATTTTTTTTTACTCACATCTGTCTTCACTGTTATGTTGATTGATTGATTCCAGTTAATCCTTTTGAAGTCAGTGTACCCAGAGGAGGACAGAAGCTAGCTGTCCTCCGGCTACACCATGGTGCTACCCCAGAGAGTACTGTTGAAGTTATTATAGACCTTCATTGCAAAACAATGTGTTTTAATCAATTATTTGGTGACGTATGAATAGATTTAGTATAGTTTTACCTAAAAACGTTTTATTTTTCTGAAATTTCACTGAGGAGGATGGTTCTCCCCTTCCTCCTCTGAGGAGCCTCCACTGACACACACAAAACACACACATGTACACACACACTATTGCACACACACACACAAACACATGCATGTACGCACGTATACACACAGCAGGTTACATCACTGGTACTGATCCAATAGCCATATATTCAGAGAACAGTATCTAAGGGAATGAAAAAGAGAGTAAGATAGAGGGAGCGAGGGATTGAGAGATCAAATGAGATATAGAAAGGGGGGATAGAGAAACGACTAGAAAGAGTGGGAAAGCTCTTATACAGAAAGGATCTGTATAACTCACTCCGGGCTTAGGAGAATGGTGTTAGTGGAGTTGTGAATGCTGACTCTCCGTTATTGAGATAATATCGCACACAGTAGCCAGAATGACCTGAGGGGTTCTCACACTCGTTATACCTGATGAAGACAGCTCGGCTGTCGAAAATCGAAAATGAAATTATCGCATCTGAGCTCCTAGAGTGTGAGGCTCTCCTTTTTTTTTTCAAGGGTACACACACGCACACACACACACACACACACACACACACACACACACACACACACACACACACACACACACACACACACACACACACACACACACACACACACAAACACACACACATACACACACAGCTCTCAGCTCCTCGGCACCCCGCTCTGTCCCCGATGAGGGAGAGAAGAGGAAGACAGCCGGCAGAGTCTCACCTGAGTTGTAACTGAACAGAAGTGTTTTTATCGCCTCTCTCTGAAAGATGCAGAGTTACCATGGTAACGCATTTAACTTTACTGGCTCTGCAGTGATTTACTGGCTCCCGGGTGGTCGCAGGGCAGAGAGAGAGAGTGGAGCGAGACAAGGAGAGAGAGAGAGAGAGAGAGAGAGAACCCAAACCCAACCCCTGTAAAACCAACATCCCCTCTAATTCCCCAACCTCAGCCCACCCATCCCAATCACTACAAGATGTATTACATCAGATGGTAAATCTTCTTTGCTCTCGTCTTATGAACCAGTGATGTAGATATGTATGTATGTGCGCATGTACAGTGGGGAGAACAAGTATTTGATACACTGCCGATTTTGCAGGTTTTCCTACTTACAAAGCATGTAGAGGTCTGTAATTTTTATCATAGGTACTCTTCAACTGTGAGTGACGGAATCTAAAACAAAAATACAGAAAATCACATTGTATGGTTTTTAAGTAATTAATTTGCATTTTATTGAATGACATAAGTATTTGATACATCAGAAAAGCAGAACTTAATATTTGGTACAGAAACCTTTGTTTGCAATTACAGAGATCATACGTTTCCTGTAGTTCTTAACCAGGTTTGCACACACTGCAGCAGTGATTTTGGCCCATTCCTCCATACAGACCTTCAGGTTTCGGGGCTGTCGCTGGGAAATACGGACTTTCAGTTCCCTCCAAAGATTTTCTATTGGGTTCAGGTCTGGAGACTGGCTAGGCCACTCCAGGACCTTGAGATGCTACTTACGGAGCCACTCCTTAGTTGCCCTGGATGTATGTTTCGGGTCGTTGTCATGCTGGAAGACCCAGCCACGACCCATCTTCAATGCTCTTACTGAGGGAAGGAGGTTGTTGGCCAAAATCTTGCGATACATGGCCCCATCCATCCTCCCCTCAATACGGTGCAGTCGTCCTGTCCCCTTTGCAGAAAAGCATCCCCAAAGAATGATGTTTCCACCTCCATGCTTCACGGTTGGGATGGTGTTCTTGGGGTTGTACTCATCCTTCTTCTTCCTCCAAACACGGTGAGTGGCGTTTAGACCAAAAAGCTCTATTTTTGTCTCATCAGACCACATGACCTTCTCCCATTCCTCCTCTGGATCATCCAGATGGTCATTGGCAAACTTCAGACGGGCCTGGACATGCGCTGGCTTGAGCAGGGGGACCTTGCGTGCGCTGCAGGACTTTAATCCATGACGGCGTAGTGTGTTACTAATGGTTTTCTTTGAGACTGTGGTCCCAACTCTCTTCAGGTCATTGACCAGGTCCTGCCGTGTAGTTCTGGGCTGATCCCTCACCTTCCTCATGATCATTGATGCCCCACGAGGTGAGATCTTGCATGGTGCCCCAGACCGAGGTAGATTGACCGTCATCTTGAACTTCCATTTTCTAATAATTGCGCCAACAGTTGTTGCCTTCTCAACAAGCTGCTTGCCTATTGTCCTGTAGCCCATCCCAGCCTTGTGCAGGTCTACAATTTTATCCCTGATGTCCTTACACAGCTCTCTGGTCTTGGCCATTGTGGAGAGGTTGGAGTCTGTTTGATTGAGTGTGTGGACAGGTGTCTTTTATACAGGTAACGAGTTCAAACAGGTGCAGTTAATACAGGTAATGAGTGGAGAACAGGAGGGCTTCTTAAAGAAAAACTAACAGGTCTGTGAGAGCCGGAATTCTTACTGGTTGGTAGGTGATCAAATACTTATGTCATGCAATAAAATGCAAACAAAATTTTTAAAAAATCATACAATGTGATTTTCTGGATTTTTGTTTTAGATTCTGTCTCTCACAGTTGAAGTGTACCTATGATAAAAATCATAGACCTCTACATGCTTTGTAAGTAGGAAAACCTGCAAAATCGGCAGTGTATCAAATACTTGTTCTCCCCACTGTATATAATATAAAAAATAAATTAAAATCATATTGTATTTTGAAGGTATTCAAAGAACACCTTATTTTATAATTGTTTTCTTGACAGTTAAAGAGTATTATATATGTTTAATTGAAATGTTTTGAATGTATATCTCATCTTAAAACACTGTAAATATCATAACTAAAATATATGGATTTTAAGTCATTCACTATCTCATGTTGGAACATCCAAGGAATAAGATCTGCTTTTGGGCTTAAGAGCAGAGATATAGACTTTATAAGAGAAGTTATAGGTTCTGATGTTATTGTTCTACAGGAAACATGGAGTAGAGGAGAAGGACCCACTGGTTTTCCATTAGGCTACATGGAGATCATTATCCCATCCACTAAATTAAAAGGAATCGCCCAGGGCAGAGACTCAGGAGGAATGCTGATTTGGTTCAAAGCAGAACTAACACAATAATTAAAATAGGAGAATTCTTTATTTGGCTAAAAATCTAAAAAGAGGCTACCTCCATGGAAAAAAAATATATTCCTATGTGCTGCATACAGCGGGTGAAATAAGTATTGAACACGTCACCATTTTTCTCAGTAAATATATTTCCAAAGGTGCTATTGACATGAAATGTTCACCAGATGTTGGTAACAACCCAAGTAATCCATACATACAAAGAAACCAAAACAAATAAGTTCAGAAATTAAGTTATGTGTAAAAATGTGAAATGACACAGGGAAAAAGTATTGAACACACTTACTGATATGTATTTAATACTTTGTACAAAAGCCTTTGTTGGCAATGACAGCTTCAAGACGCCTCCTGTATGGAGAAACTAGTCGCATGCATTGCTCTGGTGTGATTTTGGCCCATTCTTCCACACAAACAGTCTTCAAATCTTGAAGGTTCCGTGGGCCTCTTCTATGAATCTTGATCTTCAGTTCTTTCCATAGATTTTCAATGGGATTTAAGTCAGGTGATTGGCTGGGCCATTCTAGCAGCTTTATTTTCTTTCTTTGAAACCAATTGAGAGTTTCCTGTGTGTTTGGGATCATTGTCTTGCTGAAATGTCCACCCTCGTTTCATCTTCATCATCCTGGTAGATGGCAGCAGATTTTTGTCAAGAATGTCTCTGTAAATTTGCCCATTCATCCTTCCTTCAATTATATGAAGTTTGCCAGTACCATTTGCTGAAAAGCAGCCCCACACCATGATATTCCCACCTCCAAACTTCACTGTTGGTATGGTGTTTTTAGGGTGATGTGCAGTGCCATTTCTCCTCCAAACATGGTGTGTATTATGACATCCAAACAGTTCAATTTTGCTCTCATCTGACCACACTATATTCTCCCAGTATTTCACTGGCTTTTCCAAATGTTGTGCAGCAAACTTTAAACGAGCTTCAACATGCTTTTTTTCCAGCAATGGAGTCTTGAGTGGTGAGCGTGCATATAGGCCATGGTGGTGGAGTGCATTACTTACTGTTTTCTTTGAGACAACAGTACCTGCTAATTGCAGGTCTTTTTGAAGCTCTCCACAAGTGTTCCTTGGCTCTTGGACAACTCTTCTGATTATTCTTTTCACTCCTCTGTCAGAAATCTTGCGAGGAGCACCTGGTCGAGGCAAATTTATGGTGAAATGATTGTCTTTCCACTTCCGTATTATGGCCCCAACAGTGCTCACTGGAACATTCAGAAGCTTAGAAATGCGCCTATAACCAATGCCATCATTATGTTTTGCAACAATTAGGTTGCGAAGGTCTTGAGACAGCTCTTTGCTTTTACCCATCATGAGATGTGTCTTGTGTGACACCTTGGCAATGAGACCTTTTTGTAGGCCTTCAGTTGGGACTGAACCAGCTGATATTAATTTGCACTGACAGGGGGCTGGATTGCTTTTTAATTACTGATAGTTTTCAGCTGTTGTCTTGGCTTTCCATGCCTTTTTGCACCTCCCTTTCTTCATGTGTTCAGTACTTTTTCCCTGTGTCATTTCACATTATTACACATAACTTAATTTCTGAACTTATTTGTTTTGTTTTCTTTGTATGTATGGATTACCTGGGTTGTTACCAACATCTGGTGAAAATGTCATGTCAATAGCACCTTTAGAAATATATTGACTGAGAGAAATGGTGACGTGTTCAATACTTATTTCACCCGCCCTTCAGAATCTCCTTACTACAAGGAAGAAAGCTTCTCCATCCGAGAAGAGGAGATCAGTAACTATCGGACCTTAATGCTAGAACTGGAGAAGATCAAGACACCTTAGACACACAGGGAGATAAACACATGAATACATATCATATCCTACCAGAAAGATCTTTGATAAAATAAAAAACAGAAATGGCAAAGAACTACTACAACTTTGCCGAACACTCGGTCTGTACATAGTTAATTGAAGACTACGCGGAGACTCTTTTGGGCGCTATACGTACAGCTCACCTCTTGGTAGTAGTACTGTAGATTACATAATCACAGACCTTGATCCAATGTCTCTCAGCGCATTCACAGTCAGTCCACTCACACCAGTATCAGACCACAGCAAAATTACTATATATCTAAAAATGGCAGAAACAAACCATAATGCAGAAAAGCCCTTTAAACTACACAAGACTAATCAGCCTTATATATGGAATAATAATAGTCTAAAAAACTACCAAATGGCATTTGATAATGAACAAATTCAATCCCTATTAGACATTTTCTTGATCAACAAATATCCTCACGACAGAAATGGAGTAAATCTAGCTGTACAAAACATCAATGAAATATTTGACAAATTGGCATCCGACTTAAAAAAGATCCCCAAATACAGTAAAACAAATAGAAATAATAAGAAATGGTTTGATCATGATTGCAAATCCATAAGGAAAAAACTAAGAATTCTATCCAACCAAAAACATAGAAAACCAGACGATCAATGTCTGCGGCAACAATACTGGGAAACCCTTAAAGAATACAAACAGACTCTAAGAACAAAACAAGCGCAACACATTAAAAAACAACTAACTGAAATGGAAGAATCCATTGATTCAAACATCTTCTGGCAAAATTGGAGTTCCCTGAACAAACCACTATTATTCAAAATGGTGACATATGGAGAAACCACTTCGAAGAACTATATAAAAACATAACAACGAATTCGAAACAAAAAGAAAACTATGAAAAACTCAAAATACTTGAATCCACCATTAAAGATAACCAGAATCCCCTTGATTTCCCAATAACAGAAAATGAAATATTAGAAAAAATAAAGACCCTTAAACACAAAAAAGCATGTGGTACAGATGGCATATTAAATTAAATGATTAAATACGCAAGTCATATTGTAGGCTATTTTCCAGACATCTGGAATCAAGGACTTATTACACCAATTTATAAAAATGGAGACAAATATGATCCCAACAATTATCGTGGCATTTGTGTCAACACCAACTTGGGCAATATGATCCCAACAATTATCGTGGCATTTGTGTCGACACCAACTTGGGCAAACTTTTCTGTGCCATCATAAACAGCAGATTACTGAACTATCTTAACGAACACAATGTCCTGAACAAAAGCCAGATTGGATTCCTACCAAACAATCGAACATCAGGCCATATTTACACCCTTCACACCCTCATTGACAAACATGTGAATTTAAAAAAATGAATCTCCTGTTTTGTAGATTTCCAGAAGGCATTTGATTCAATTTGGCATGAAGGAATACTACTAAAATTAATTGAAAGTGGTGTTGGTGGACTAACATATGATATAATTAAATCAATGTATAAAAATAACAAGTGCGCAGTCAAAATCGGAGAAAAACAAACAGACTACTTTACCCAGAGACGTGGAGTTAAACAAGGAAACAACTTAAGCTCAAGCCTGTTTAACATCTATATTAATGAACTGACCAAAATGCTTGAACAATCAACAGCCCCTGGACTGACCCTTAAAGATATAAAATAAAATGTATCCTATATGCAGATGATCTGGTACTACTATCACCAACAAAAGAAGGCCTACAACAACATCTAGATGTCCTACATCAATTCTGCCAGAACTGGGTGCTGACAGTAAACCTAGAAAAAAACAAAATTATGATATTCCAAAAAAGATCCAGATGCCAAGAAAACAAATACACCTTCATATTAGGCTCCACACACCTAGAACACAACTACACCTACACATATTTAGGACAAAAAATAAGCTCCACAGGAAATTTCAACTTGGCTGTGAATGAACTGAGAGACAAGGCAAGAAGAGCTTTTTATGCCATTAAAAGAAACATCAAATTAGACATACCAGTTAGGATCTGGCTCAAAATATTCAAATCAATAATTGAACCAATTGCATTATATGGCAGTGAAGTGTGGGGCCCACTTACCAAACAAGAATTTGAAAAATGGGACAAACATCCAATTGAAACCCTGCATGCAGAACTTTGTAAGAATATCCTCAGAGTCCAGAGAAATCCTACAAACAACGCATGCAGAGCAGAATTAGGCCAATTTCCCCTTTTAATTAATATTCAAAAACGAACCACCACATTTTATAACCGTTTAAAAATAAGCGACCCCAACTCTTACCACCACAAAGCCCTCCAATACCAAGAGGTGACCATAGAAAAGAGTCCCCTTAGTCAGCTGATCCTGAGACTAAACTCACAAACCAACAGTAACCCAAAAAAGCCTCAGGACAGCACTCAGAAAATCTGGCCCAACCAAATGATCAAAAAACAAAAAGAAAATTACATGACCCATTGGAAAGACACCACAAAAAATCAAAGTAAACTTCAATGCTATTTGGCACTAAACAGAGTACACAGTGGCAAACTATCTGACCACTGTGACTGATAGAAAACTGAGGAAAACATTGACTATGTACAGACTCAGCGAGCACAGCCTGGCTATAGAGACCGGTCGTCGCAGACAGATCTGGCAACCCAGAGATGCCAGGTTGTGTTTACTCTGCCCACAAAAACGCAATAGAAACGGAAACACACTTTCTCCTAAAATGTGATAATTATGCAGACATACGGGCAACTTTCTTTCCCCAAATTAAACATAGAAATAAAGAATTTGAAACAGGGACAGACGATGAAAAATTACAATGCCTATTGGGTGAAAAGGTCCATTGTGCCATTTATGGTGCAAAATATGTTGCATCATGCCACACCCGTAGGGACAACCAGTTGACCCAACTACAACCAATAATCTCCCAACAAACTTACACACACAAAACACATTAAATATTGTGACAGTTAATATTTAATGGATCTATATTTTTGTTGTTGTTAATAATAGTATGAACCTTCTTTTATTTTTATTGTTACATTGTAAAGTGCTTTGGCAATATTGTTAAGTTGTAACTTTCATGCCAATAAAGCCGAATTTGAGAGAGAGAGAGAGAGAGAGAGAGAGAGAGAGAGAGAGAGAAAAGGGAACATTGTTTATTTATTTTAATCCTCGTCTGTCTTTGTCAGTGAAATAAATCACTTGGTTTGTAGTTAAGATCAGTTCAGTGTCCAATGAGGTCTAGAAGTCCCCTAAAGACAGGAAAGACAAAACGCTCTGCCTCTACTGCTTCGTGTTCAGACTAAACTAAGTGCTTACTGTCACACAAAATATAGCTTTGAGCCACAAGTGACCACAACTCTCTGTCATCCAATTTGTCAACCAATACTCAGCTTTTACAACAAGTGTACCAAAGGCAGTTGCTGTCGACCGAAACACCAATGCCACGCTTCCTTGTCCTGTATTCATGTGATGAGTATTGAGTATTGCTTATGAACGCCTTATCAATGTTCTATGAAGGCTTTAGAACTTGTTCTTTGTTCACTGTAAAAACATAGTGTGTTTCTAGTTTGTTTTGACTAATTCATTGGTCGACTATTCCATTCCAGACTAGTGTTACCATAGACATCAAGTACACAACCATGGATGGGACGGTGGGGGTGTGGAGCGACGGGGAATTCCTGGACATTCCGGGCGACCCAGAGGGAACGTTCCAGTTTGAGACAGACAGCCTGCTTTCCGGACACAGCCATGGATCAGGATCAGGAGTGTCTCCTGGACGATCCATCCACGGAATTCCCACTTTCAGGAAGTGAGTCGACAACTCCATTAGTATAGCTGAAACATAATCAGCATCATTATATACTTGCATGCATCAATGCCATAGCATTGATCAGTAGCCCTTTACACTTGTAGTACTGTGAAGCTCAGATGGTCGAGCATGGTGCTTGCAACACCAGGGTTGTGGGTTCGATTCCCACGGGGGACCAGTAAGAAAAAAAGTATGAACATGTATGCACTAGCTAACTGTAAGTCACTATGGATGAGGGTGTCTGCTAAATTACTCAAATGTAAAAATTGAAAATTGAAGATTTGGACACTGATCAGAGCCTATATGTAACAAAGTAACATGATGTCAGAGCTCAGGCTCTGCGTTTCACAGCTCTGTATGGGTTTTGACTGACAGCTGTTCTGAACTTGATCACCACACGCGACAAGATGTTGCCCCCCATCCCTCCAGCTAATTTTGAAAGATTAGACGTTGAGGAATATAATACATACCGCTTTGATGTCATACAAGCAGGCCGAACACCTGTGAGTCCAAATGTGCACTTCACATTTCCATATCATAAAACTCATTTAAAAAAAACATTAAAAACAATAATGATCACTATGTTTGATGTACAGTTACAAGATCACATGGCGTTATACCCTGGGTTGTCCTGAACAGAATGAGCCTTTGTTTGTCTATTGTGAAGAAAATTAGCCGTGGAACACGCACCTGAATGCACCTAACACTGTAAGGTTGTAGTTTATAATTTAGCTTTCAAATTATCCCATCTGACCCAGATTGAAATGTATAATGGGCCGTTTTTCAATTGCGTAAAGAACAAAAGTAATTGTGTAAAGTGGGGATGCAGGGTTGTGTATCAAAGAAAACAACTACAAGTATGCTTGCTCTACTTCCTCAACGGCACAGTTAGGAGAGCTAAAAAAAAGCACCTTATAGTTGAAGACTTTTAAGTTATAAAAGTGCATTGAAATTACTTAGGAACTGTACACACTTTAAAGAGGTGTGTGTCCACTTGGAAACAGCACATAGTCCTCTCACTCAAACCCGTGTCATTTTTTTGTCTCTTGTTGCACCTACCCCACATTTGTATCCAGACTATTTCAGATTTCGTTATCTACAAGTGCTGTGAAAGTACA
Source organism: Thymallus thymallus (assembly GCA_023634145.1). Lineage (NCBI taxonomy): Eukaryota > Metazoa > Chordata > Actinopteri > Salmoniformes > Salmonidae > Thymallus > Thymallus thymallus. The sequence continues at coordinate 11,666,646 of CM042412.1, read as the reverse complement.
TCTTCCCTTTTAATTGCTACCATGGTTATGAATATTCTTTCCATATTTCTTCTGTAAAAAACATTTCAATTTAGCCCTATCCAAATAGGCCAATTCCAAACAAGGTTTAACAACAACAACAGCATCAAAGCTAAGACATCATTATTGTCAGCAAAGTCATTAAATATACCATTATAGCCAAAACACACCAACACCAAAGTTAGAACGATCCTTCATTATCATCCTCATTAATAACAACAAAAGTGAAGACATGATAATCATCAACAACTTCATCATCATCTTCACACCATGCATTTAAATAGACCTAGACACTCCTCTAGCTGGCACCACACCATACTCTGCCAGTCAGTAGGGAGTGAATGTGTTACGGAAGTATGTTCCAGCTTCCAGGCAGTGCTTTATGCTGATGACTATTAGCCTGCTCTCTCAGTGAGTACATTTACATGCACACTAACAATTGGATATTAAACTATGCCAGTATGCCGAGTTTGGAAAATAGTCATCTAAACACCTTGCGTAAGGTCAAAATCGAATTAAACATACAGCGGGTGAAATAAGTATTGAACAGGTCACCATTGTTCTCAGTAAATATATTTCCAAAGGTGCTATTGACATGACATTTTCACCAGATGTTGGTAACAGCCCAAGTAATCCATACATACAAAGAAACCAAAACAAATAAGTTCAGAAATTAAGTTATGTGTAATAATGTGAAATGACACAGGAAAAAGTATTGAACACACTTACAGATATTTATTTAATACTTTGTACAAAAGCCTTTGTTGGTAATGACAGCTTCAAGACGCCTCCTGTATGGAGAAACTAGTCGCATGCATTGCTCTGGTGTGATTTTGGCCCATTCTTCCACACAAACAGTCTTCAAATCTTGAAGGTTCCGTGGGCCTCTTCTATGAATCTTGATCTTCAGTTCTTTCCATAGATTTTCAATGGGATTTAAATCAGGTGATTGGCTGGGCCATTCTAGCAGCTTTATTTTCTTTCTTTGAAACCAATTGAGATTTTCCTTGGCTGTGTGTTTGGGATCATTGTCTTGCTGAAATGTCCACCCTCGTTTCATCTTCATCATCCTGGTAGATGGCAGCAGAATTTTGTCAAGAATGTCTCTGTAAATTTGCCCATTCATCCTTCCTTCAATTATGTGAAGTTTGCCAGTACCATTTGTGTCAGGCTCTGGCCATAGAGAAGCTTTGCTTCTCTATATTTCTATGGTCAGAGTCTGGCAGATCTATTATTTCTACGTCTGTGTGGTGTTGTGTGTGGGATCCCTAATTAGAGGCAGCTGCATTGCATTACCTCTAATTAGGGATCTTACTTATATGTCTGTGTTCCACTCCGTTGGCGTGGTTCAGTGTTATGTTGTCTCGTGTTCGTGCTACGTGTGTTCCTTTCATTATATATTTGTTATTTTGTATAGTTCGTCAGTTAGTTCAATAAACATGTCGAACTATCGTTACGCTGCGCCTTGGTCTCTCTACACACCCAAACGTGACAGAATGAACCACCACCCGACCAAGCAGCGATATACTGGAGCTAAGGAGAAAAAAGGAGAGAAACTGCGTAATCGAGTAAACGGAGGTAACGGAGCCCGTAGGCAACCCCAAGAAAATTGCGGGGGGGGGCTATGGGGTTGGTCTGGCTATGAGGAGGACGCACCAGTACCACTTTCCATGTGGGATACACTGTGCCCGACATATAAATGGGGGGCGCAAAGTGAAGAAGAGGAGGATTATTTGGAGAGCCATTTTGGAGATGTTCTGGAGGAAATGTGGGAGATAGCGGAGGAGGTTGAACGGGAAATGTTGGAGTGGAATAATCCGTGTCTAGTCGCCTACTCCACTCCCATGAAAGAGCAGTCCGCTTTACCGGTGCCCAGTCGGGGTCCGGCCGTCTGCTCTACTCCAGTGCCAGAGCAGTCCGCTCCACCGGTGCCCAGTCTGGGTCCGGCCGTCTGCTACACTCCAGTGCGCCTCTCCAGTCCGGTACGTCATGTGCCTACTCCTCGCACTCGCCCTGAGGTGCGTGTCACCAGTCCGGTTCCTCCAGTTCCGGCTCCACGCACCAGGCCTCCAGTGCGCCTCTCCAGTCCGGTACGTAATGTGCCTGCTCCTCGCACTCGCCCTGAGGTGCGTGTCACCAGTCCGGTGTCATCAGTGCCGACTCCACGCACCAGGCCTCCAGTGCGCCTCTCCAGTCCGGTACGTCATGTGCCTGTTCCCCGCACTAGCCCTGAGGTGCGTGTTATTAGTCCTGTGCCACATGTGCCGACTCCACGCACCAGGCTTCCAGTGCGCGTCTCCAGTCAGGTACGTCCTGTGCCTGTTCCCCGCACTAGCCCTGAGGTGCGTGTTATTAGTCCTGTGCCACATGTGCCGACTCCACGCACCAGGCTTCCAGTGCGCGTCTCCAGTCAGGTACGTCCTGTGCCTGTTCCCCGCACTAGCCCTGAGGTGCGTGTTATTAGTCCTGTGCCACATGTGCCGACTCCACGCACCAGGCTTCCAGTGCGCGTCTCCAGTCAGGTACGTCCTGTGCCTGTTCCCCGCACTAGCCCTGAGGTGCGTGTTATTAGTCCTGTGCCACATGTGCCGACTCCACGCACCAGGCTTCCAGTGCGCGTCTCCAGTCAGGTACGTCCCGTGCCGACTCCCCGCACTCGCCCTGAGGTGCGTGTTAGTAGTCCAGTGCCACCAGTGCCGACTCCACGCATCAGGCTTCCAGTGCGCGTCTCTAGTCCGGTACGTCCCGTGCCGACTCCCCGCACTCGACCTCCAGTGCGTGTGCCCAGCCAGGTTCCTCCAGTACCGGCTCTACGCACCAGGCCTCCAGTGCGCCTCTCCAGTCTGGTACATCCCGTGCCGACTCCCCGCACTCGACCTCCAGTGCGTGTGCCCAGCCAGGTACCTCCAGTGCCGGCTCCACGCACCAGACCGTCGGTGCGCCTCATCAGCCCGGAGACTCCCATGATAGTCGACAGCCCGGAGACTCCTGTGATGATCGACAGCCTGGAGCCTCTCGTGATGGTCGACAGCCCGGAGCCTCCCGTGACGCTCGACAGCCCGGAGCCTCCCGTGACGCTCGACAGCCCGGAGCCTCCCGTGACGCTCGACAGCCCGGAGCCTCCCGTGACGCTCGACAGCCCGGAGCCTCCCGTGACGCTCGACAGCCCGGAGCCTCCCGTGATAATTATATGGCCGGAGTCGCCTGCCACACCGGTGCTCAGTCCTGGCCCGGTTATTTGCCCCGCTCCATGGCCTGAACCTTTTTCCCCACCATTGTTGTTACCAGGACCGGTGGGTTGCCCCTTTATATGGCCGGAGTCGCCTGCCACACCGGTGCTCAGTCCTGGCCCGGTTATTTGCCCCGCTCCATGGCCTGAGATTTTTTCCCCACCATTGTTTCCAGGACCGGTGGGTTGCCCCTTTAAATGGCCTGAGTCGCCAGCCACACTGGGGCCCAGTCCGGGCCCAGTAGAAATAAGGAGGAGGACATCCACTTCGCCAGGGCCGGAACCGCCACCGGCGATGGCTTATGTTTGATGTTTTTCCCTCCCTGACCCTTCCCTCATGTTTTTGTTTGTTTTTCTTGCGGCCGGGAGTCCGCGCCTTTGGGGGGGGGTACTGTCAGGCTCTGGCCATAGAGAAGCTTTGCTTCTCTATATTTCTATGGTCAGAGTCTGGCAGATCTATTATTTCTACGTCTGTGTGGTGTTGTGTGTGGGATCCCTAATTAGAGGCAGCTGCATTGCATTACCTCTAATTAGGGATCTTACTTATATGTCTGTGTTCCACTCCGTTGGCGTGGTTCAGTGTTATGTTGTCTCGTGTTCGTGCTACGTGTGTTCCTTTCATTATATATTTGTTATTTTGTATAGTTCGTCAGTTAGTTCAATAAACATGTCGAACTATCGTTACGCTGCGCCTTGGTCTCTCTACACACCCAAACGTGACAATTTGCTGAAAAGCAGCCCCACACCATGATGTCCCCACCTCTAAACTTCACTGTTGGTATGGTGTTTTTAGGGTGATGTGCAGTGCCATTTCTCCTCCAAACATGGTGTGTATTATGACATCCAAACAGTTCAATTTTGCTCTCATCTGACCACACTATATTCTCCCAGTATTTCACTGGCTTTTCCAAATGTTGTGCAGCAAACTTTAAACAAGCTTCAACATGCTTTTTTTTCAGCAATGGAGTCTTGCGTGGTGAGCGTGCATACAGGCCATGGCGGTGGAGTGCATTACTTCATGTTTTCTTTGAGACAACAGTACCTGCTAATTGCAGGTCTTTTTGAAGCTCTCCACAAGTGGTCCTTGGCTCTTGGACAACTCTTCTGATTATTCTTTTCACTCCTCTGTCAGAAATCTTGCGAGGAGCACCTGGTCGAGGCAAATTTATGGTGAAATGATTGTCTTTCCACTTCCGTATTATGGCCCCAACAGTGCTCACTGGAACATTCAGAAGCTTAGAAATGCGCCTATAACCAATGCCATCATTATGTTTTGCAACAATTAGGTTGCGAAGGTCTTGAGACCTTTGCTTTTACCCATCATGAGATGTGTCTTGTGTGACACCTTGGCAATGAGACCTTTTTGTAGGCCATCAGTTGGGACTGAACCAGCTGATATTAATTTGCACTGACAGGGGGCTGGATTGCTTTTTAATTACTGATAGTTTTCAGCTGTTGTCTTGGCTTTCCATGCCTTTTTGCACCTGCCTTTCTTCATGTGTTCAATACTTTTTCCCTGTGTCATTTCACATTATTACACATAACTTAATTTCTGAACTTATTTGTTTTGGTTTCTTTGTATGTATGGATTACTTGGGTTGTTACCAACATCTGGTGAACATTTTATGTCAATAGCACCTTTGGAAATATATTTACTGAGAAAAATGGTGACGTGTTCAATACTTATTTCACCCGCTGTACACATACGTAAGGGATAATCAATGAAAGGCTATGCGTTCTATGGAAAAACAATGAACAATGTGGAAGGTCTGTTCCACGACCCGCTAGTGGAGTGGAACTATAACCTTCATCGGAGTTATTTTCCATAGAATGCATAGCCCTTTGTTGATTATCACTTTTGTACCACGGCTATAATTTAACACATTTGCCGCTTGAAATGTGTTCATTTGCAGGTATAAATGTGTTCAACATCCACTGAAGTAGCTAGCGAGTAACCAAATAAACAGACTTGCTAGTTTGGCTAACCAAACCATCAGTCAAAGCTTGCTATTATGCAAATCGAATTCAACGATGACAATAATGTTTTCAATTAAACTTTTGCTTTCAAAAGCAGCCTAAACATAGAACATCAATCGAACATTGATTATGGCAGTATGCCGAGTATGGAAATAGTCATGTAAACACTTTACTCTGCTTATCTTAATCTGCGATTATTACACATGGTTTTATGAGCAATCTTTTCAATTATTAGGATTTATATCCTGGAATTGTTGAATAGTCATTTCTGATTGGCTTTTAAAGGGCATTCTAGAGCATGGTATATCAGCACGACAGAATTCAATTTCTAGCGGCAAATGTGATAAATTATAGCCATGGTATAAAAGGGTTAATCAACTCAGGGCTCTATGAGTTCTCTGGAAAATAATGCAGCTCCATTGAAGGTTATTGTTCCAATACACTTGCGCGTCGTGGAGCACTCCTTACACGCCGTACATTATTTTCCATAGAACGCATAGCCCTTCGTTGATTATCCGTTAGGCCCTACATGTAAACAGTTTCAGTGGTGTATTTGATCTGCGCATGTGCAAGGTGTAGGGCAAGAACGGAAAGTATGCATTTTAGAAATGGTTTTCACATACAAACGTGGTATGTCCGAACTCAGAATCAAATAGCCTTCGCAAAAATAACATGGTCACTGTGGTAGAACGTTTACTTTGATTAGCGATGATAATTGTGTCCATGTAAACATGATTATTTGTGAAATTGTTTTTCTTTCAAAGCATGTAAAAGTTTTAAACTAACTATTATATTAATCGGAATATCCACAATAATTGTATTCTTCTGGGCATGTAACAGTACTCAATGTGGTGTGTTTGTGTTTGTTTTTGGATTGTGTTTTCTGCTGAATAATGTGTGGGCTAATAAGGTGTAGGTGGTATTGATTTCCTATTGGCTGGTTTGCCAGGCTAGGTCCCCTAATCCATTATCGTGACACATGTTAAGCGTTTGTGTGTGGGGCCATACATCAGCCACTTATTTGGATGTATTAGAGTGAGTCTCTCACCATGAGATCCTCCATTCTCCTGAGTAGACAGGTTGTAATGGGAGTCAACTGGGCATTAAAATGGAATGGGGCTCTGTCTGTGAATCCTCATGAAAATCTATTGAACTGACACATACTCTTATAATCTAGAGTTTAGATGTACTGATTTTGTGGGTTTTATCTGACAGAACAGAGTTTTTATTGTGTGTCCCCATAGAAATGAAGAAAGAGAACATCTATTCTAGCTACACACACACACGCACACGCACACGCGCACACGCACACACACACACACACACACACACACACACAGGTAATACTGACGGAAAACACACGGGGGTCAATGATGACCTCATGGAACCACTCTGATGAATTCGATGGCCATTGATGCCATTGTATTAACCTGTCTGGGTTGATGCTCCTTACAGGGAGGAGAATGGACAAAAACATTGTGAACTCAAGGTACCACATGCTGTTTGGGTTGCAGTGTCTCTCCTCTTTGGGTTGCAGCAGTGCCATCGTGCGTGTTTGACTGTGCACGTGGTTTTTGCAGTGACATGGCAACAGGGTACACACACACACTCGTACCTTGGAATCAAAGCAATTAGAGACCGCATCGTCTGTCACCCTAAGGCATCATAAACATACTTTTTTATCATCTCACATTCTATGTGTGATGACATTTCATCATAATGAAACACGGCCCTTGAATCTAAATCAATGTCACACCAGAGGGTCTTTATATTTCATGTAGAATAATTACAATCACAGAGCTTATTATGTTTTATGGTTATTTAATGGTTAAGGTCTAGATGTCGACGGTAAGAGGTAGTGGAATCTGGTTTGTGTGATATTCATTAAGATGGTTTTATTACTAGGCTAACATATGGAACTGTTTTAAGATGATCATACCATGGATCATTTAGCTATTTGAAATGCATTGACTAACACATTCATAAATGGCAAAACAGTGAAAAAAAAGTAGCATAAAGCATAAGGTTTTGAAGTGTCTGTCCTATATCTAAGAGATATTAATTTAAATTTTTTACCAGGCAAGAACAAATTCTTATTCACAATGACAGCCTACCAAGGAACAGTGGGTTAACTGTCTTTTTCAGGGGCAGAACAACAGATTATTTACCTTGTCAGCTCAGGGATTCAATCTAGCAACCTTTTGGTTACTGGTTCAACACCCTAATCACTAGGCTACCTGCCACCCCAAGAAAGCGCAATAGACCCTTATTTAAGATCTTCCGTTTAGATTTACATTTGAGTCATTTAGCAGACACTCTTTTCCAGAGTGACTTACACTTAGTACATTTACTAGCTAGGTGGGACAACTGCATATCACAGTCATAGTAAGTACATTTTTCCTCAGTAAAGCAGCTATCAGAGCTAGTAAATGAGGGGGGAAAGTAAAAAACAAAGGCAAAAACAAACAAACTGCTGTGGGTTTATTTAAGATACTCTTTGTAGGGTTTCAGATGTTTTCGGAAGATGGACAGGGACTCTGCTGTCCTAGATTCAGGGGGAAGCTGATTCCACCATTGTGCTGCCAGGACAGAATAGAGCTTGGACTGGGCTGAATGGGAGCTGCCTTCCCGTAGGGGTGGGAGGGCCAAGAGACCAGTGGTGGCAGAACGGAGTGCTCGGGTTGGGGTGTAGTTTGAGCATCGCCTGACGGTTGTGAGGGGCACTTCCTCTTGCTGGTCTGTAGGCAAGCACCATGGTCTTGTAGTGGATGCAAGCTTCAACTGGAAGCCAGTGGAGTGTGCACAGGAGCGGGGTGACATGGGAAAACTTGGGAAGGTTGAACACCAGGTAGGCTGCAGCATTCTGGATAAGTTGCAGGGGTTTGATGGCACAAGCGGGAGCCCTGCCATCAGCGAGTTGCAGTAGTCCAGACAGGAGAAAACAAGTCCCTGGATTAGGCCACCTTGGTTTCAGAAGGGGGAAGGAGAAAAGCAGTTCAGTGTCATCTGCATAGCAATGATAGGAGTGACCATGTGAGGATATGATAGTGCCGAGTGACTTGGTGTATAGATAGAAGAGGCGAGGGCCTAGAACCAAGAACCTGGCGGACACCAGTAGTGATGCAGACACAGATCCTCTCCACGTAGGAGCGGCCTGCCAGGTGCGATGCAATCCAAGAGTGTGCAGAGCCTGAGACGGCCAGCCCTAAGAGTGGAGAGGAGGATCTGATGGTTCATGGTGTCGAAGGCAGTGGATAGATCTAGGAGGATGAGATCAGAAGAGAGAGAGTTAGCTTTGGCAGTGCGGAGAGCCTCCGTGACACATGCAGAGAAGAGCAGTCTCTGTTGAGTGACCCGTCTTGAAGCCTGACTGGTTAGGGTCAAGAATATTCTTCTGAGAGAGATAGACAAAAGAGTTGGTCAGAGACGACAAGTGTTTTGGAAAGAAGGGATACCGGTCTGTAGTTTTTCACATCAAAGCAGTCAAGTGTTGTCTTGAGGAAGGGAGCAAACTCTGGCATTTTGAAGTCAGAGGGGATGCAGCCATTGGAAACATTTGCGTACTGGTCCCACGTGTGGCTCAAACCCACATTCCTGCCGTTTGCAAGCTCCATGCTCTACCAACTGAACCACAGAGGACCCCACTTCCAGGCTTTGCCCCCTTCTCTAGGAGTTCAGAAAGATTTATTTCTGATTTGGGAACTATGTCATCTCTGCACGGCTGTAGCCAGCTTGTTTTGCAGGGGTTCATATAAATCACCTCCCATTTGTCTTGTTACATACTGCCAATAAACACATTCAATATGGAACACACATTCATCACGCAGTTGTGATGAATGGGTTAGTTTTTTTTTTACACTATGGCCACTACAAGTGTTGGGAGACCTATAATAATATGTCTCAAAAATTCCCTTGAATTTAACTGATGAAATCCAAGATGGCGTAACAGTGTAGACGTGTTTTTTTTGTTGTCCCGTCTAAATAGTTTGTAGTAATTTGTAATTTGTCTTTACATACATTTTTATTTGTTCCCGATTTACCCCTCCTGCAAGCCACCTTACCCAACGTGATACTGATCAAATATCGGATCAAATATCCGTGCTTTTCCACTATTTAACTGAACCGCAGTCAAAAGTTAGCCTGCTAGCTAGCTTGCTAACCAGCCATCGCTAACCACTGCTAGCGGTCCTCACTACCGCTCTGGTTGCTCAGACAGCTTTCAGTTCGGACAACATTGGCCAGTCTGCTCAGCGCGCTACCAACCCAGCGCTTACCGGACTGCGTTCCCTTCCACTTCACCGGATTTACACTGAAAGTACCGGACCACCACACCGGATCATCACAGCTAGCTAGCTGCATTCGAGTGACCGACGTTTACAGCTAACCTCCATTGTTTACACGCTACCAATGCTAGCGTGAGCTAGGCTCATTTCCCGGACATCCGACGTGTGCTAGCTACTCTCCCGGGCTCCAGTACCTTGTCAACCTACCTGGACCTTCTACTGTCGACACGGAACCCCACCGAGCCACCGTGACTGGCCTGCCGACGTAATTGTCCGACGTGGTCTCAACAGGGTTCTCCTCTGCGACGTCGCCGAAGATCCATCTGCTAGCTCCGGCCTGCTAGCTCCGGCCTGCTAGCTCCGGCCTGCTAGCCCAGCCTGCTAGCCCAGCCTGCTAGCCCAGCCTGCTAGCCCAGCCTGCTAGCCCAGCCTGCTAGCCCAGCCTGCTAGCCCAGCCTGCTAGCCCAGCCTGCTAACACTCTGAACGCCGTGCCCATCGAACTGATCCCGGCTCACCACTTTGCTATTTCATCGGATACTATGATTGCTCAGCTTCATAGCTGATGCCTGCAGGACTGTTTGGTTATATGGTATTTATTTCCGTTTAACTATCAGGCCTCAGGTCCTGTGTGTAGTACATCACTTTTTCTAACGGACCCTCTTTGCCCATTCATCTCCATTACACGTCGTTGTCTTAGCTCTCTTAATTAACTGTTATCTTTTATTTTATTTTTTTGCCCCTTTCTTATTTCAATATGCCTTGTCTTTTGTTGTTTAGGTTAGCTATTATTGTTTTATTTCATTGTAGAGCCCCCAGTCCTGCTCAACTGGCCTCTGATAGCTCCTTTGTTCCTCCCCCCACACATGCGGAGACCTCACCTGGCTTAACTGGTGTCTCCAGAGATGCAACCTCTCTCTTCATTACCCAACGCCTAGGTTTACCTCCACTGTACTCATTTCCTACCATACCCTTGTCTGTACATTATGCCCTCAACCTATTCCACCACGCCCAGAAATCTGCTCCTTTTATTCTATGTAGCCAACGTACTAGACGTCCAGTTCTGAAAGCCTTCAGCCGAATATTGATTCTATTACTCCTCTGTTCCTCTGGTGATGTAGAGGTAAACCCAGGTCCTATAACCCCCAGTACTACACCTATTCCCCAGGCGCTCTCATTTGTTGATTTCTGTAACCGTAAAAGCCTTGGTTTCATGCATGTTAACATTAGAAGCCTCCTCCCTAAGTTTGATTTATTCACTGCTTTAGCACACTCCGCCAACCCGGATGTCCTAGCTGTGTCAGAATCCTGGCTTAGGAAGGCTACCAAAAATTCGGAAATTTCCATCCCCAACTACAACATTTCCCGTCAAGATAGAACTGCCAAAGGTGGCGGAGTTGCAATCTACTGCAGAGATACCTGCAGAGTTCTGTCATACTGTCCAGGTCTGTGCCCAAACAGTTTGAGCTTCTACTCTTAAAAATCCACCTTTCCAGAAATAAGTCTCTCACTGTTGACACCTGTTACAGACCCCCCTCAGCCCCCAGCTGTGCCCTGGACTCCATATGTGAATTGATTGCCCCCCATCTATCTTCAGAGTTTGTACTGTTAGGTGACTTAAACTGGGATATGCTTAACACCCCGGCTGTACTTCAATCTAAGATAGAATTATCAAGGAACCCACCAGGTACAACCCAAAATCCGTAAACATGGGTACCATTATTGATATCATTCTGACTAACTTGCCCTCCAAATACACCTCCTCTGTTTTCAACCAGGATCTCAGCGATCACTGCCTCATCGCCTGCGTTCGCAATGGGTCAGCGGTCAAACGACCACCCCTTATCACTGTCAAACGCTCCCTAAAACACTTTTGCGAGCAGGCCTTTCTATTAGATCTGGCCCAGGTATCCTGGAAGGATATTGACCTCATCCCGTCAGTAGAGGACGCCTGGTTGTTCTTTAAAAGTGCTTTCCTCACCATTCTAAATAAGCATGCCCCTTTCAAAAAACGTAGAACTAAGAATAGATATAGCCCTTGGTTCACCCCAGACTTGACTGCACTAGACCAACACAAAAACATCCTGTGGCGCACTGCATTAGCATCGAACAGCCCCCGCGATATGCAGCTTTTCAGGGAAGTCAGGAACAAGTACACACAGTCAGTTAGAAAAGCAAAGGCCAGCTTTTTCAAACAGAAATTTGCTTCCTGTAGCACTAACTCCAAAAAGTTCTGGGACACTGTTAAGTCCATGGAGAATAAGAGCACCTCCTCCCAGTTGCCCACTGCATTGAGGCTCGGAAACACTGTTACCACAGATAAATCCACGATTATCGAAAATTTCAATAAGCATTTTGCTACAGCTGGCCATGCTTTCCACCTGGCTACCCCTACCCCGGCCAACAGCTCTGTACCCTCGGCAGCTACTTGCCCAAGCCCCCCCCGCTTCTCCTTCACCCAAATCCAGACGGCTGATGTTCTGAAAGAGCTGCTAAGTCTGGACCCCTACAAATCTGCTGGGCTAGATAATCTGGACCCTCTCTTTCTGAAATTATCAGCCAAAATTGTTGCAACACCTATCACTAGCCTGTTCAACCTCTCTTTCGTATCGTCTGAGATCCCTAGAGATTGGAAGGCTGCCGCGGTCATCCCCCTCTTCAAAGGAGGAGACACTCTAGACCCAAACTGTTATAGACCAATATCCATCCTGCCCTGCCTTTCTAAAGTTTTCGAAAGCCAAGTTAACAAACAGATAACTGACCACTTCGAATCCCACCGTACCTTCTCTGCTATGCAATCTGGTTTCCGAGCTGGTCATGGGTGCACCTCAGCTACGCTCAAGGTACTGAACTATATCATCACCTCCATCGATAAAAGACAGTACTGTGCAGCCGTTTTCATCGACCTGGCCAAGGCTTTCGATCTGTCAATCACCGCATTCTTATTGGCAGACTCAATAGCCTTGGTTTCTCAAGTGACTGCCTTGCCTGGTTCTCCAACTACTTCGCAGACAGAGTTCAGTGTGTCAAATCGGAGGGCCTATTGTCCGATCCTCTGGCAGTCTCTATGGGGGTACCACAGGGTTCAATTCTTGGGCCAACCCTTTTCTCTATATACATCAACGATGTCGCTCTCGCTGCTGGTGACTCTCTGATCCATCTCTATGCAGATGACACCATTCTGTATACATCCGGCCCCTCTTTGGATACTGTGTTTACTAACCTTCAATCAAGCTTCAATGCCATACAACACTCCTTCCGTGGCCTCCAACTGCTCTTAAACGCTAGTAAAACTAAGTGCATGCTTTTCTATCGTACGCTGCCAGCACCCGCCCACCGGACTATCATCACTACTCTCGACGGATCCGAATTAGAATATGTGGACACCTACAAATACCTAGGCATCTGGTTAGACTATAAACTCAACTTCCAGACTCACATCAACCATCTCCAATCCAAAATTAAATCCAGAATTGGCTTCCTATTTCGCAACAAAGCCTCCTTCACTCATGCTGCCAAACATGCCCTTGTAAAACTGACTATCCTACCGATCCTTGATTTCGGCGATGTCATTTACAAACTAGCCTCCAACACTCTACTTAGCAAATTGGATGTAGTCTATCACAGTGCCATCCGTTTTGTCACCAAAGCCCCATACACTACCCACCACTGCGACCTGTATGCTCTCGTTGGCTGGCCTTCTTTATATATTCGTCGCCAAACCCACTGGCTCCAGGTCATCTACAAGTCTTTGTTAGGTAAATCCCCGCCCTATCTCAGCTCACTGGTCACTATAGCAACACCCACCCGTAGCATGCGCTCCAGTAGGTATATCTCACTGGTCACCCCCAAAGCCAACACCTCCTTTGGCCGCCATTCCTTCCAGTTCGCTGCTGCCAATGACTGGAACGAATTGCAAAAATCATTGAAGCTAGAGGTTCCTATCTCCCTCAATAACTTTAAGCATCAGTTGTCAAAGCTGCTTATCGATCACTGCACCTGTATATAGCCCTTCTGTAAATAGCCCACACTACTACCTCATCCCCATATTTATTTTTGTTTATTTTCACTAATCTTGCACTCCAGTATCTCTATTTGCACATCATAATTTGCACATCTTTTCATTCCTGTGTTAATGATGATAATTCTGTAATTTATTTCACCACTATAGTCTATTTATTGTCCTACCTCCTAACCTTACTGCATTTTTGCACTACATTTTGCACTCTGTATATAGATTTTCTATTGTGTTTTTGACTGTTTGTTTAATGTGTAACTCTGTGTTGTTTTTTTTGTCGCACTGCTTTGCTTTGTCTTGGCCAGGTCGCAGTTGCAAATGAGAACTTGTTCTCAACTGACCTACCTGGTTAAATAAAGGTGAAAAAAAAAAAAAAAAAAAAAAACATTAGTCTTTTCATCCACAATACAACAACACCTGAGCCTTTAGTGGGAGAGATAACGGCATTATCCCTTTAGAGGTCACAGTCATAAATTAATAAACACAAGCACACTGACACCTATATTTATGTAATTGTATGTCAATTATCTTTATTTGTTTAAGCTATTGAAATATGCATACTCCTCATTTGCACACTTACATAACATTTATTTCCACGGCAGGGATTTATGAGAATGTTAATATGTTTAGGCTTTTGTTGATTTCGTTCATTCATTTTGTTAGTTTTGTGTTGGGATGCAACCAAGCTCATTCTGTGCAAGAGTGGGGACGTCATGCTTTCTAGGGCCACCTTTGATCATACCCACAATGCAACAGGTTGGTGGCGCATCAAACAGCATTCTGAATCTGCATCTGTATCAGTGTATCACACGGCAGTGCCAACAAATGACAGATCTAGGAAGTAACGTAACGTAGACTTTATTCTTATGAGGTCTATGTGAGCTTACAGTAGCACTGGTAGAATGTTCTGGATTCTTTGATTCCTACTGTAGCAATGTGTTTTTGGTTTGAAGCTGTGGCTTGTTTGAAGTACTTATAGTAGATAAGAGCTTTAGTTGTAGAGGAAACTTTAGAGAGCAAGAATCTCTTACAACTCCTCAATGTTCCTTGTTGGGTTATATGTCACAGTCTTCTACAGTGTGTCTGAGTGCAGTGTTTTGTAGTGTCTTGCTGTGGTGTATTGCCTCTGTGTTATGTGCCACTGTGTTCCTCCCACATGTTGACTGACGGAGTGTGCCGCAGCGTTTCGTGACCCTCTCTGACTTACTGTCTAAAGCCATGGTGTGGGAGTAGATCACCACGAAAGCAGCCTGAAGCTTGATGCAATACCAGACTCTTGCCAGAACTATTCTGGGGTTGAGCAGAATTAACTAGGACAGAGGGGGATTCAGAGAAAGCTTGTTAAAAGTTAACCACCTCTGCCAGTAGCGGTTCTAGCTTGTATGGCGCCCTGGGCGAACCCCCTCCTTCAGCGCCCGCACCCGCCCACACCCCGTGGGCGCCCCGTGCCGCCCCCAGCAAGATGCCGCGCTGGGCGGCTTCCCATGTCGCCCGTACCTAAATCTGCTACTGAAAATCTGCTATTCAGCCTCTCCTCCCTCCTAATTCAGTCAACTGCTGAATTGTTTCTCTCCACATCTCTCTTACTCCTTTCGTTTCTCTCTTTCTCTTTCTGTCATCGTTTGTTAGGCATTCAATTATCTCCATCTCCAACAAGTAGGCGCGTGCACATGCACACACAAATGGAATGCCGTTTCTCTTTCATGATTTTCAGCAGCATACCACTCTGCATCCCACTGCATACCACTCTGCACCAGATGCTGTTGGAAGTGGTGTTGGAGGGTGTTACGCACGCCTCCCTAAGGAGGGAACGCAACACCCTGCTACACGTAAGCTCAGTGGAATGGAGAAAAAGTATGGAGTCGTGGGTGCAAGTAAGGGTGACAGACTCCACAATACCGTTTAAGCAATGGATTTTATTTATCCAAAAACGGGAAGTGAGGGAAAAGGGGCTGGACGGGACCAAAGCAAAGAAAGTAAAGAACCAAACCTCTAACCTGCCTTAACTGTCAACACAACATCTTACCTAAACTAGCACCAGAATGCTGGTGCTCTAACCAAAATACAGGGGGTGGTCCGCCCAGGTCTTTCCTAGTGTATATAGACAAGTAAACTCTACGGGAGGTGTACGCCCATGGGCCTCTTGCCTAGCACAATGGCTTTCCCCTTTCCCCTGCGAACAAATGAGAAAGGTAGTTAGCCCAAATTATAATATTACAAATGACACAAAACCAATGCTCTCTCTTAACAAACAAATCCTAATACTCTACTCAAACACATTAACAGCTCAAACACTCCAAATATCTAAACACTCATTCATAAAGATCTCACACACAAGCAACACATCTCGCAAACCAGCCAGAGAGAGAGAGAACAGCTCAAACAACTGAGGCTTAAATAAGGTGAGCCAGCTGCAGCTACTGACGAGTGGGCGGAGTCAGGTCTTCCATACAGTGGAGAATCCCACCAATCAGCCATGGCAACTGGACCTGGAGGCCATCTTGCCTGGAACAAACTCACACATAAACACTGAAACCAAGTACAAACAAATATACGGACACAGAGCAACACAACACACTGGGGACGTAACACGCCCCCCCTAAAAAAATGGCAACCCCCAAGTTTGCAATAACTGAAATCACAATTCACACGGTTAGTGAGCACGCGACAAAGCGTCGGCGACCATGTTTGTTGACCCTTTCACATAATGAATATTTAAATTGTAGCCTTGTACAATCAGAGCCCACCGCATAAGGCGGCGGTTCTGGTTGTACATTTGTTTGAGGAATGTCAACAGGTTATGGTCCGTAAAGACCATAACAGGCACAGCACTGGACCCAACATAGACTTGTAAAGAATTGTAAAGCTAGCAACAAGGCTAGAGTCTCTTGTTCAATAGTAGAGTACCTTGTCTGACATGCGTTGAACTTTCTTGAGAAGAAGCTGATCGGCCGATCCACTCCTTCCTCGTCTTCCTGCAAGAGAACTGCACCTGCCCCAACCATGCTAGCATCAACCTCCAACTTAAAAGGTTTGTCAAAGTTGGGGGCAGCGAGCACTGGGGCACCACAAAGTAGCGTTTTAGCTGACTCAAAGGCAACCAAGTACAAACAAATATACGGACACAGAGCAACACAACACACTGGGGACATAACAGAGGGGCTTCTTTTCTGGCCCCCCAAAAAATATCCCATTGCCCAGGGCAGTGAATGGGGACATTGCCCTGTATAGGGTACTGTCTTTTGGATGGGATATTAAATGGGTGTCCTGACTCTCTGTTGTCACTAAAGATCTCATGGCACTTATCGTAAAAGACACTGGGATTAATACCCCTAGAATGGCGCCGGAGAGGATGGCTGCCGTTTTTACGGGCACCTAACCAATTGTGCTATTTTGTGTATTTTTTCACATTGTTTGTAACTTATTTTGTACATAATGTTGATGCTACTGTCTCTAATGACCGAAAGAACTTCTGGATATCAGAACAGTGATTACTCATCTCAAAGGATATAATGCTGCTTCCAGACAAGGCCAAATCCCCATCATTCGTATAAAGAAAAGAAGATCAGGGTGCCTTGTGAGTATTCGTTGGCGAGTGGGTAACCCGCCTCTACCATCCGTTCTATTGGCCATTGTGCAATCACTGGAGAATAAACTGGATGAGCTCTGTTCGAGACTATCCTACCAACGGGACATTAAAAACTTAAGCTGTAGACCACACTATTCACCAAGAGTTTTGATCTATATTTTTTGTAGCCGTCTATATACCACCACAAACCGACGCTGGCAGAAGCGGTGCTCCTAGTGGCTGGGGACTTTAATGCAGGCAAACTTAAATCCTTTTAACCAAATTTCTACCAGCATGTCACATGTGCAACCAGAGGGAAAAAAACTCTATACCACCTTTACTCCAAACACAGAGATGTGTACAAAGCCTATAATACAAAGCCTGAAATACCTATATGTTTCACAATAATCCCTGTGCCCAAGAAAGCGAAGGTAACCTGTCTAAATGACTACCACCCCGTAGCACTCACTTCGGTAGCCATGAAGTGCTTTGAAAGGCTGGTCATGGCTCACATCAACACCATCATCCCGGAAACCCTAGACCCACTCCAACCCACTCCCCAACAGGTCCACAAATGATGCAATCTCAATCGCACTCCACACTGCCCTTTCCCACCTGGACAAGTCCTTGGGACAAGGAGGAGGAGGAGCGGCTGAGGAGATATTTCGGGTGGGCCGAGGAGGACTACGAGAGGGTGCGTTCAGTTTCCTGCCCCAGCACCAGATCTCCAGTGCGCTCCAGGCCTATCCATCCAGCATGCCTCCCCAGCCCGGTACGTCCAGCGACAGCTTCCCGCACCCGACATCCAGTGCGTGTGCCCAGTCCGGAGCCTCCTGTGCCGGTTCCACAAACCAGACCTCCGGTATGCCGCTCCAGTCTGGTAGATCAGCTCCTACCACTTCCGCCTCCGACGGAAGATAACCGGAAGACGCCGGAGGGCATACCGGCCAGGTCTCTGACTCCCTCTGGTGGGAGTAGTATGGCCACAGTCAGTACCTGACAGGGAGTCTTGGTTGGTTTTGGTCAATCCCCAATTAGAGGCAGCTGTCTTGAGTTGTCTCTAATTGGGGATTCTATTTATGTTCACTTTGCTTCCACCTGCGTGTGGATCATTTGCGTTGTCTGTGTACTTGTATTACGCGACACCATTTCACGGTGCTGTCTCTGTTTCGTGCGTTTGTTGTTTTCTATTTTGAGTATAAATAAACTATGTCCGCATGGACGTCTCGCTCTGCGCCTCGTTCCCTTACCACGCACCGTAACAGGGAGGAGGTCAGAGACTTGGCAGTGTGGTGCCAGGACAACAACCTCTACCTCAACGTGAGCAAGACAAAGGAGCTTATCGTGGACTACTGGAAAAGGAGGGCCGAACACGCTGCCATTCACATCGACAGGGCTGTAGTGGAGCGGGTCTACATCACCATCAAACTATGATGGTCCAAACACACCAAGAAAGTTGTGAAGAGGGCACGATAACACCTTTTCCCCCTCAGTAGGTTCTACAACTGCACCATCAAGAGAATCCTGACCGGTTGCATCACCGCCTGGTATGGCAACTGCTCAGCATCCGACCGTAAGGGGCTACAAAGTCTTGGTCTAAAAAGGCTCCTTAACAGCTTCTACCCCCCCAAGCCATAAGACTGCTAAACAATCAAATGGCCACTGGGACTATATGCATTGACACCCCCCCTATTTGTTTTTACTGCTACTCACTGTTTATTATCTTTGCCTAGTCACTCTACCCCTACATACATGTACAAATTACCTCGACTAACCCGCACAGTGACTCGGTACCGGTACCCCCTGTACATAGCCTCATTATTGTTTTTTTGTATTATTTTAGTTTATTTAGTAAATAACTCTATTTTCTTAAAACTGCATTGTTGTTTAAGGGAACCCCATTGTTGGTTAAGGGCTTGCAAGTAAGAATTTCACGGTAAGGTCTACACCTGTTCGGCACATGTGACAAATAAAATGTCATAAAACATTTTTTTTTATTGCCAATCTGTCCCTCATACCATCATGGCCATCGAATCACCCCAAGCTTCCAAATGGCTCATTCTTTCCCCTTCCTCTCCCCTGTAACTATTCCCCAGCCTCTTACTGTGTGACACTAATGAAGAAATAAATACCACAGCAGCCCAGAATACTGCTTATTATAAATACACAGAAGGGATGGAAAGTCTTGCATCATAATTCTATTTAAAATAGAGATTTAGAACTTTTCCAGGGATAAATAATAAAGGAAACTGAGAAAGCAGCGGAGCGGTCAATACGTTTTTAGAACGGAATGAACCGCTCCGGAACACTGAATCACTGCTCTGGTTCTCAGGTTTACCTGATCACTGTCTGGCCATCTGATCACGGGACACTCCTGAGAGAACACTGTGTGTGTGTGTGTTTGGGAGAGAGACTATTCAGCTCCATTCAGCAGAGCCCGCAGAGCAGAACAGAACTTTGGGGCGGTACATTATTGATCACCTGCAGCTCAATTCTTTTTTTCTTTCCGTTTCTTTATTTATATTAAATTTCCCCGGTTTGATGTTCTCTTACACTGACCATTCTTTTAAGCCTCTCTCTCTTTTCTCTCTCCTTTCACTCTCTCTCTCCTTTCACTCTCTCTCTCTCTCCTTCTCCCTCTCTTTTAACTCCGCCAGGTATATCATAAAGACTGGGAATATTCCTGGTTTACCGATATATTCGCTCATCTATCTCATTTTTTACACTTGTAGTGACTTGATTTATTCATACTTGTATGTGTTATTTATGAACACACATGTATGTGTGAAGCACATCAGAGCCTGTTATGTGTCTCCTGCAGTGAGGAGGTGAATCCCATCAGGCACATGAACAAACACATACACACACAGCAAACATTAATTACCACATAGTGGACACGTTACTCATGGGACTACTGTAGAGCACTACATTATACTGTACGTTCCCATGAAAAATCCTTTACTCATTACTGAAACCATATTTCTATCCAGTCAATATTGCTACAACACTCATTATGTTTTATTTATCCTACAACCACAAGAGTCAGACCCTTACAGTAACAGTACTGAGACATTATCAGAGTAGCAGTTAGGATTGCTAAGACACCCATTTTCTCAAAACTTTAAACACAAAACCAAATCTTCAAACTACATTCACAAAACCCCTGACTCTTCTGGCAAAATCAAACTATCGCCTCAAAACCATTTATTCTGTGCTCAAAATCAAACAATGCTTTCAGATCATACACACAGCCAGTCAATATATAAACACTACAGAGCATTCATTAGACACTACATCAAAAAATTGAGAACACAGCGTCCAGGGCATGTAGTTACAGATTTTTTTCTTTAAAAATGGTATATAGTAAACGCATTTTGCAATTAAAACAAAAAGTATAGTTATCACGACTTAGTATAGTGAATATACTGTATACTGTAATTTTTTATTTTTTTATTTTTATTTCACCTATATTTAACTATGTAGGTTAGTTGAGAACTAGTTCTCATTTACAAGTCCTACAGTATTGAATGTCTGAATATTCAGCACTTGCATAAAAATACAGTAGTCCATCTGCAAAAGCCCAAAGAACACAGAAAACTCTAAATGAAAAGCACATTACAGTACACTTAAAAATGTTGTGCAACTGCAAAATCAAAGCCAATGAGAGATTAATTCTGCCTCAGCATCACGCCTTTGTGCTGGTACCGGCCAGAGGAGTTGGTCCACATCACATGCAACGTTGTCCCTTGCCAGGCAACAGGGGGAAAACCCTCTGGTGTGCCGGATCCAGCCTTGACAACACACCACACCTATGTCACCACAGGCCAATTCCATTGCCTGTAAGAGATTTTCCCTGGTAAATGGGTTTCGGTCATAGAGCTTCCACCACCACGCAGAGAAAAACTCTTCTATTGGGTTGAGGAAAGGGCTGTATTGTGGAACCACTCGCGTATCCGGACACTACGGTGAAAGCTGACATTGTCCCAAACCAGGAAATAGACAGGATGTACTACCTGCTGATGATCCTGCTGCTAACACTTAAACAAAACATCCCAAAGAACACTCAGAAATGTAAGAAGATGTTCAGCGTTATATGGCCCCAGGGTTGCATGACGGTGGAGAACCCCACCATTACTTATGGCTGCACAAAGGGTGACATTGCCACCACGCTGGCCAGGGACTTCCACAATGGCACGTTGGCCAATTATGTTCCTGCCTCTCCTTCTCCTCTTCGCCAGATTGAACCCTGCTTCATCTACAAAAATGTATTAATGGGGCCCAAATACGAAGTTTAGTAAGTGATACAGAAAGACAGACTTCTGCAATAGTGTATTTGTTTGCACTCCTGATTTACATGCACTACAATATAGTGCAGTTTACAGTGACAGTAGGCTACTAGCATAGCATTGTACTGTAAGCATCAGCGCTGAATGTGTCTGAGTGTACACTTACTTGCACATACTGAAATCGTAGATCTTTGACCCTTTCTGAGTTGCGCTCAAAGAGTACTCTGTACACTTGCTTCATGCGTACCCTGTTGTGCTGGAGGACACGGTCAATGGTAGAAAGGCTGACACTGTTAATTCCTTAAAAGTTTACGTTGTGTTCAACAACTCTTTGCTGTATTTCATGCAGTCGGATGGCATTGTTTTGAAGGACCATATCAACAATGAACATAGCAGTCCTTCTAACCTCATGTGGTTGTCTTGCAATTCTACAAAAAGGGAAAATGTACTTACAAATGTATACATACAGTAAATATAGTAATGGACGTTACTTCTATACGTAAAATATTGTATGGTAAGAAAAGTATAATTTTTTTCCCCAGTCCCTTTTCTATTGACAAAGTGATGTACTGAATTAAATGTATACAGTAAACTTTCAATGACCAAAATAAAAATAAACAATGACCTGTTCTCTTCTCTGAATGTCCTGATTACGGTGGCCACAGAGGATCAGCTCAAATTGGGTTGTACTCTTTGTCCTGCTTCCCTCATTGTCATTCCATGAACAACAACATGGTCTATCACAGTTGCTCTTCCTCGTCCTCGTACTCTTCCTCCTCGTCCACCACCTCTTACACGTACTCTTCCTCCTCTGCCTCTCAGATTGTTTCCATCCATCGTTGGTAACAACATTCAATGCACCTGCGCCACCTGTGCACTCTGACCTGGCTTATATTCTCTACAATTGGTTTGATCACATCATTAGAAACAAGTGTGAACAATTTGAAGTCGTTGTGTGTAAACGATGACAACTGTGTTGTAGTTGTGTTTAACTTTTGCCGCCTGTGTTTACCATTTTGTAATACAAGTGCATCACAGTGCGAAATGTGTTTTAGTGAGTGAGAATGTGTTTAGAGTTTTGCCAAAAGAGTGACTGATTCGACAAATGGGTTTAGGCCACTGAGCAGAAAAACTGTAATATGTACCTCATGAGTCTACAAGAGCACTCTTATTAATTATTTACCAATACTGAATACAAAATATAGCTTTTTATTAGACCTTGTGACAAATCACACCATAATATTGGTCAGTATTAACCGACATGGGGGTTGGCTACATCAAGATTCGATCAGTTATTGATGTTGTTTTGATGGGTTTAAGAAAACATGCTACCATCTAGCTACAAAGGTCTGTAGCCCAATGCAGCGTCGGACTATGATTCTCTCTGTTTGTACTGCTGTAGTGATCTGCTGTGGTGATTTGTTTCACTGAGTCTGCTATGGATGTATTATTCCTGGACTATGTGGTGCTGAAGCTGAAGCCCAAGTGGGCTATGGTGCCAGGCTACACATACTGTACCTTAGTAGTTGATGGCTTGAATGAGGTTACTCTACAACCTGATTCAAGCATACAGTTTGTGTGGTTTTGATTGGTTTGGTATGATTTGATTGGTTTGATCTGCAGTGTTTTGATTACATCATGGATTTATAGTTGTTGATTGTTTGGTTTGTCTTCCCATTTCAGTTCAAAGGGAAGAGAATAAAAAACTAACAGGCATTTTTTTACCCAGAGCTTTGACAAGTTCATAAGAACTTCACTTGACTGTTTCACTGCTCGTAAAGACTTCAGAGCACTCCCTTTAGCACTTGTTTATACTTTGTAAGGCATCATCACCTATCTTATTATAGTGATAAAGTTACCTTTGTTCATTGAGGTCGAACAAATTGTAATTCCATCACCTCGTGAAAAAATATATCAGTGGACGAGTTGCCCTTCCAGCATTTTTATTTACTTCCATTTGTTCAGATTGACTCTTTCTGAAGTTTAGTCAGCTTTTCATTTCCACCTCGCATCACTCCATCTCTCTGCCTACTCACTGACCTTTCATACAGTCTCACACAGCCCTGTATCTACCCTCCTCATTAAACTAGAGGCATCGGGTCACTGATTAATCAACAACAGCAAAAAGCCGAAAGCCTCCCAATCAATTTCTGTTGTCCACACCAGGGTTGTGGGTTCAATTCCCACAGGGGACCAGTATGAAAATGTATGTACTCACTACTGTAATTTGCTCTGGATAAGAGCGACTGCTAAATGACTCAAGTTTAAATGTCTTTCTCTAGCTCAGACATGGCCTCTCTCTAAAGAGAATGATGTTGGTTAACCACTCTCTTAAAAAAAGAGGAACAGAGAGTAGGTATCACTCAACCGACTCTGTGTTTTTCTGTTATAGTGTTGGGAACTTTCTTAGAGTCTCTCGTTGGTCTCTTTGTTATAGGGGAGCCCATTTCTCTGTTAGTTTCCATCCCTGGTGACAGCTCACTCTGTGATTGACTGACAGGCAGCTTCCTGAGTCTGTCTACTCCAGTTTCATCCCCTCCATCTTGTCCCTGCTGTCTGTGATAAGACTCTGTGATCCTCTACAGCCTTCTAACTGACAGATTCCAAACTTACCTCTTTAATCCTCCCAGTTCATTCAACAGTAGCAGTAAAAAAAATAATAATGAGAGAATGGTTGAGAGAATGCCATGAGTGTGCAAAGCTGTCATCAAGGCAAAGGGTGGCTACTTTGTAGAATATATTTTGATTTGGTTACTACATGATTTCATATGTGTATGTCATAGTTTTGATGTCTTCACTTTCTAAATATATTTTATATTTGAGATTCTTCAAAGTAGCCACCCTTTGCCTTGATGACAGCTTTGCACACTCATGGCATTCTCTCAACCAGCTTCATGAGGACCACCACAGAAATGGAAGACCCAGAAATACCTCTGCTGCAGAGGATAAGTTCAGTAGAGTTACCAGCCTCAGATTGCAGCCCAAATAAATGCTTCACAGAATTCAAGTAACAGACACATCTCAAAATCAACTTTTCAGAGGAGACTGTGTGAATCAGGCCTTCATGGTCAAATTGCTGCAAAGAAACCACTACTAAAGGACACCAATAAGAAGAAGAGACTTGCTTGAGCCAAGAAACACGAGCAATGTACATTAGACCGGTGGATATTTGTCCTTTGGTCTGGAGTCCAAATTTGAGATTTTTGGTTCCAACCTCAACCAAATGTAGATAGTTTTGGATGAGTCGAACCCCAGTGAAGGAAAACCAGGCAACAAGGGCTCAGCATATGTGGGAACTCCTTCAAGACTGATGGAAAAGCATTCCAGGTGAAGCTGGTTAAGAGAATACCAAGAGTGTGCAAAGCTGGGTGGCTATTTGAAGAATGTCAAATATAAAATATAAAACACTTTTTTTGGTTACTACATGATTCCATATGTGTTATGTCATAGTTTTGATGTCTTCACTTTTATTCTACAATGTAAAAAATAGTGCAAATAAAGAAAAACCCTTGAATGAGTAGTATTCCAATCTTTTGGCCCGCAGTGTATATACTGTAGCACTCTGCTCTGACAAAGGGAGAGACCAAATACTTATTCAAACACCACAGTGTGTGTTTGTGTGTGCATGCGTATGTGTGTGTGTGAGTGTCAGTGCTCCAGTGTGTACTGTATTAGTGCCCCAATGAATCCCTTGGCATGCATGGCTATACTCTCGTATTATTTGGTTGTCAGCGCTCCCCCTCCTCTCTGCTCCCTCCTCCCCAACCCCACAGCAGCTTCTGCACTACTGTATATCCGCCAGCCTCAGATTCATCCTCTCACCTGCCTCTTCCTCTCCCTCATCTGCCTCCTCTGCCTCCCTGTGTACCTCTTTACCTACCTGCATGTGAGCTAGGCTCCTGTCTATGGAAGGAACTGCTAATATGGAATAGAGTGAATGAGTGAAGCGTATTCTGTTGAGCGACAGGTAGAGAGGGTGCTAGTGTTGTCATCCTGAGCTGGGTTTGGACCCGGGGTATCTTCCGTATGGTATGTATGAACCACTTGCTTTTGCTTGTTCATTAGTAAAGGCTGCTTAAATGTCTGTTCATCTGACTGAGGCTGTAAACACCTGATGATTCCATTGTTGTTGTTTTTTAAAATCTAAATATTTGCATTGTTAGATGGTCAATAATAGACAGCATGATAATAGTACAGTTGCTAGGTGAATAGATACAGTTGAAGTCGTACATTTACATACAGCCAAATACATTTAAACTCAACTTTTCACAATTCCTGACATTTAATCCTAGTAAAAATTCCCTGTCGTAGGTCTGTTAGGATCACCACTTTATTTTACGAATGTGAAATGTCAGAATAATAGTAGAGAGAATGATTTATTTCAGCTTTTATTTATTTATTCACATTCCCAGTGGGTCAGAAGTTTACATACACTCAATTAGTATTTGGTAGCATTGCCGTTCAATTGTTTAACTTGGCTCAAACGTTTCGGGTAGCCTTCCACAAGCTTCCCACAAAAAGTTGGGTGAATTTTGGCCCATTCCTCCTGACAGAACTGGTGTAACTGAGTCAGGTTTGTAGGCCTCCTTGCCCTTAAGCCATTTTGCCACAACTTTGGAAGTATGCTTGGGGTCATGTCCATTTGGAAGACCCATTTGCGACCAAGCTTTAACTTCCTGACTGATGTCTTGAGATGTTGCTTCAATATATCCACATCCTTCCTCATGATGCCATCTATTTTGTGAAGTGCACCAGTCCCTCCTGCAGC
Organism: Thymallus thymallus; assembly: GCA_023634145.1. Taxonomy (NCBI): domain Eukaryota; kingdom Metazoa; phylum Chordata; class Actinopteri; order Salmoniformes; family Salmonidae; genus Thymallus; species Thymallus thymallus. The sequence goes on along the minus strand of CM042412.1, from coordinate 11,640,501 downwards.
AAAGCACCCCAACAACATGATAATACCTCCCTCGTGCTTCACGGTTGGGATGGTGTTCTTCGGCTTGCAAGCCTCCCCCTTTTTCCTCCAAACATAGTGATGGTCATTATGGCCAAACAGTTCTATTTTTGATTCATCAGACCACAGGACATTTCTCCAAAAAGTACAATCTTTGTCCCCAAAGATTTTTTTATGGCGGTTTTGGAGCAGTGGCTTCTTCCTTGCTGAGCAGCCTTTCAGGTTATGTCGATATAGGACTAGTTTTACTGTGGATGTAGATAGTTTTGTACCTGTTTCCTCCAGCATCTTCACAAGGTCCTTTGCTGTTGTTCTGGGATTGATTTGCACTTTTCCACCAAAGTACATTAATCTCTAGGAGGCAGAACGCATCTCCTTCCTGAGCGGTATGACGGCTGAGTGGTCCCATGGTGTTCATACTTGCGTACTGTTATTTGTACAGATGAATGTGGTACCTTCAGGCGTTTGAAAATTGCTCCCTAGGATGAACCAGACTTGTGGAGGTCTACAATTTCTTGTAGAGGTCTTGGCTGATTTCTTTTGATTTTTCCATGATGTCTAGCAAAGAGTTTGAAGGTAGGCCTTGAAATACTTCCACATGTACACCTCCAATTGACTCAAATGATGTCAACTAGAATCAGAAGCTCCTAAAGCCATGACGGAATTTTCTGGAATTTTCCAAGCTGTTTAAAGGCACAGTCAACTAAGTGTATGTAAACTTCTGACCCACTGGAATTGTGATATAGTGAATTGTAAGTGAAATAGTCTGTCTGTAAACAATTGTTGGAAGAATTACTTGTGTCATGCACAAAGTAGATGTCCTAACCGACTTGCCAAGACTATAGTTTGTTAACATGAAATCTGTGGAGTGGTTGAAAAATGTGTTTTAATGACTTCAACCTAAGTGTATGTAAACTTCCGGCTTCAACTGTATATGGCTTGTCATTGAACACACACTTCCAAGGCTTTCCATTAATATTTTTTGATTATGGGTTTTTTATTTGAGTCTGTTCTGCCTTTAACATGTTTGACATTGATTTGAAATGACTAGGAGAACTGTAGCTAGACCCTGAACCTGGCTTTGTAGATACACCAGCCTTGAGTGAACAATTGCTAAGTCTTTTGTAGTCGAAATAATCCTTCTTTCTGAAGGATTTATCATTTCCAATGTCTCCTCCCAAACCTGTTCTATTGAATACGGTGTAATATGATATCTATTCTTGAAAGAACACTCCATTTTATCTTCTTAATTTTCTGGTTCTTATCAAAAGAGGATTCGATAGGTATCAGTGAATGAATGAAAGGATAGACGGAAAGCAGAAATGTAGCTCTGATCGACGGCTTCACTTTAGAACGCTTGAGCAGACAAATAGAAAACCTCCCTTTCATCTTCTATCTGACATGTATCCATATCCGCAGCTAATTGGACGGTCACACATATCATTTTTAATTATTAAGGCCCTTCATTTGCCGGTCCGGCAGTGACGTCACAGCCTTTGTGGTGGTGATATGTGATACTCTGTAATAACTGTGTGGTGTTATTGGACACCGCTGGGTTCTATTGTGATGGGGGTCGGGAGGTTTAGAGACTGTCTCCTCAATGTGATCTTCATCTCTGCAAAAGGTTTCCATCCTGATGGTGCAATGTGTTATGTTGGTGTAGGGTTTAGTTAGTTAGTTTTTCATCATGTACTCATATGGTTCTTTGTTGAATGAGGTCCTCCTTAGATTAATATAAAGGTTAACTAAGAGAGTTAGCAAAGTCCTCAGTATGAAAGCATAATGACAACATTTCATGAAATGTGTCATTAGAACAAAAGTGGGAGGTCTTCCCAGATATTTGACCTGATTTCACTCTGTAGGATTTCACTAGTTTCTTTATATTTATTCTGCTTTCTTGTCCTCTTCTCTTCCACCGTCAGAGCAGGGAAGGGGGTATTCTCAGCAATGAAGCTCGGCAAGTCCAAGAGCTCCAAAGACGACCACAAGAAAGGTAGGCTTTTACTAACCAGCTGCTCATCCAGACCTTGAAACCAAGGGTAGGCTTTTACCAATCAGCTGCTTATCCAGACCTTGATAAGAACGGTAGGCTTTTACTAACCAGCTGATTATCCAGACCTTGATAAGAACGGTAGGCTTTTACTAACCAGCTGATTATCCAGACCTTGATAAGAACGGTAGGCTTTTACTAACCAGCTGATTATCCAGACCTTGATAAGCTGAATCAGGTGTGTTAGAGCAGAGATATACCAGTGGCTCTCCAGGAGGAGGGTTGCCCACCCCTGGCATGAACTGACATGGGTTATTGTGATGGCACTCCGCAGATGAGCCAGCCACCCTGGACATGGAGGATCTGGACAGGAAGGCCATACGTCTGGGAGGGGTCAGGGGTCTGGACCCAGACTGCATCTCCCTGGCGTCCGTCACCGCCGTCACCACCAATGTCTCCAACAAGAGGTTAGTGTACTGTATACCCATGTCAGGCAGGCCGTCATTGTAAATAAGAATTTGTTCTTAACTGACTTGCCTAGTTAAATAAAGGTTCAATTTAAAAATACAATAACAATACTTGCTGTACATCTGTTAGTGCAATGATCCATTGACCCTTTATAACACTCTTATTCATGTTTATAATCCACACTACAGTACTATACCAAATTGAGTAAATAGTCAACTGCTGCCTACACCTTACAAGGAAAAGCTCAGAATTGTGTCTTCTTGACTCTCTCAGGTCAAAGCCTGATATCAAGATGGAACCTAGTTCTGGGAGGCCTGTGGATTACCAGGTGAGAGGAGGAAAGGAATTACTGTATATTGTATGCACTGTGGTCAGATGTAACCATGCCTGTCCATTTTGTTTTACAACTAGCCCCTAAAGGGAAACAAGGCTTAACACTACCCCTGCCAGCTGTGTGTGTTTGTCTCCACTGTATCTATGCATCCTTAGCTCCATTACACAATAGCTGCTGGAGAGAGGGATTTTTTTATTGGATTTTATTAGGATCCCCATTTACCGACTCCAATGGCTGAAGGAAGGATAGAGGGATGAGGGGTAGTAGAGAGGAAATAAAGACATCTCCAGTAGGGATGAAGGGATTGGAGATAGTGTGAAGGCTGGTTGGGTAGAACAAAAGCTAGCAGCTCATTAATGTAGCCTAACTTCAGGCTGCAGTAACTCTCCCCTACCAGCAACATTACACTGGCCTATATACTGTACAGTACACTAATGTACCAGTCTATGTGACCACAAACCACAACTATGCACACCGACTGAGATGTTCACAGTACAGTCTATGTGTGCCTTGCATAGCGCTGGAGGTTAATTATAAAGGTATAATTAACCTTTACTAAAGTCAAAACCTCCAGTTTGAGTTTTCATCTTGATTGTTTTGCTTGGTACCCTTTTGTTATGGCGCAGGTGCATTTAGATGGAATGTTTTGGAGTAAAATGAATCCCGGCTGGAAGATTACCTACCTGCTTATTGTCTTCTGATTCCTAGAATCCTCCAACCGGGATTCCCCGAAAAACCTGTTTTTTAAAATAAAATGTTATGTTATTTCGCAACCCATTAGATTAGCATCACAGTGGTGGAGGCCAGGCAGCTGCTAGGCCTGAACATGGACCCTGTGGTCTGTGTGGAGATTGGGGACGACAAGAAGTACACCTCCATGAAGGAGTCCACCAACTGCCCCTACTACAATGAGGTAAGTCTCTCTCTCTCTCTCTCTCTCTCTCTCTCTCTCTCTCTCTCTCTCTCTCTCTCTCTCTCTCTCTCTCTCTCTCTCTCTCTCTCTCTCTCTCTCTCCCTCTCTTCCCCTCCCCTCACCTCTCTCTTCTACAGTATGTGTGTAATTGAGTTGAAACAGTCAGAAGAGAAGCCAGTCTCAGTCCAGAGGCTCCAACACCAGCCTGGCTCTGTTCAGATCAAAGCCTCTGCTGTGGGATCTGCAGGAATCCTCTCTGTATTGAGCTCTACACATTACACATTAAACATTAAAGCATTATTCAGCTGGTGTCCGGATCCTGCTAGGCTAACAAGCGTGTTAATCAGTAATAGTTACCATTATATAATATATATTTACCCCTTATAAAAGATTAACCTGGACGCTACACAGAATTGATTCAACCAATGCTGAAAGTATGTTAATTTGATCATCATTGGATGTATTTTGTTGAAGCATGTGTGTTGTGTCCATGATCCATTAATCATTCTGGGGTTAATTGGTTAAACCTTTGAATCTCCTGAACACAATGGAATGATCATACCAACGTACAACATGAGTCATTTGACAGCGAGTAAGGCATCTGTATCTGTCACATCTTATAATGTCTTATCTTCTCCCCACAGTATTTTGTCTTTGACTTCCACGTCCCACCAGATGTCATGTTTGACAAGATCCTAAAGCTCTCAGTAAGTGGCGTAAATGTATCTGGATACATGTCAGATAGAAGATGAAAGGGAGGTTTTCTATTTGTCTGCTCAAGAGTTTTAAAGTGAAGCCGTCAATCAGACTTCCATTTCTGCTTTCCGTCTGTCCTTTCATTCATTCACTGATATCTATCGAACCCTCTTTTGATTAGAACCAGAACATTAAGAAGATAAAATGGAGTGTTCTTTCAAGAATAGATAAATATCATATGACACCGTATTCAATATGACAGGTTTGGGAGGAGACATTGGAAATTATAAATCCTTCAGAAAGAAGCAACATTATTTAGACTACAATAGTCTTAGCAATACATACATAATTCTACCCACACACAGTCACACACACAACTACTCAATCTTTCTCTTTACAGTAACAGCCTTTGAGCATGAAACCAACCCTACTCCACTGCTTCCAAAACAACACCAACACTAACTGTCTATATTGCAGGTCTAATGTAGCCCATATGTTTGCAGTATAGTCTATATGTTCTCCTCTGTCTTTCACTAGGTGATCCACTCCAAGAACCTGCTGCGGAGTGGCACCTTGGTTGGCACCTTCAAGCTAGATGTTGGCACAGTCTACTCCCAGCCTGGTATGGGTGCAGAGACTGGCACATTGGCCTAGACCCACAATGTCTCAGAACCTCTTATAAGGATACATGATGATTCACTGGTTGAATTAATGGATGATTGATTGACACCTGTATCACAGAGCACCAGTTCTACCACAAGTGGGCCATGCTGTCTGACCCTGATGACATCACGGCGGGGTGCAAAGGTTACATCAAGTGTGACATCGCCGTGGTGGGGAAGGGGGACAATATCAAGACTCCCCACAAAGCCAACGAGACGGATGAAGACGACATAGAGGGGTAAGAGAATGTTTTATTGGGGCAAAATAATGTTGAACAGTTATAAAATGTTCTAGTGGTCAGAGAATGTTGTAGAGGGGTCAGGGGATGAAATAAAAAAGGCCAGAGAATGTTATCAAGGAGTTTTGATGAGACAAAATCAGACTAACAACAATTTTTCAGGAACCTCCTGCTTCCAGAGGGTGTACCATTGGAGAGGCAGTGGGGACGGTTCTACGTGAAGATCTACCGAGCCGAGGGCCTTCCCAAGATGAACACCAGCATCATGGCCAACGTGAAGAAGGCCTTTATAGGGGAGAACAGAGACCTGGTGGACCCCTACGTACAAGTACTCTTCGCTGGACAGAGAGTAGGTTCACTTCAGCCACTACTCAGGAGATCAGGACTTTAACACCATGAACCTGAAGCGGTTTTATTGAGACTGCCTGTTTTATTTATTTGTTGGATAAACAAAAGAGACAAATGGCATTACATAATGGATCACAATCACATTATAAATACAGTATACATTATTTACAATACATAATATGAAGTCAGTGTATGACTTAAATGGTGTCAATCCAAACGTATGTTGTTGTTTCCTCCAGGGGAAGACGTCAGTCCAGAGGAGCAGTTATGAGCCCATCTGGAACGAGCAGGTGGTCTTCACTGAGATGTTTCCTCCACTCTGCAAACGCATCAAGGTCCAGATACGAGACTCCGACAAAGTCAACGACGTTGCCATAGGAACGCACTTCATTGACCTGCGAAAGATCGCCAACGATGGTGACAAAGGTGAGGTGATATATCTACCCGGTCCATAGATCAACATTAGCTTCATATTGATAGGTCATCAGGTCAACCCAATGTTATTGTAGCATTGGTCATTTTGGTACTAAGTTATTTTTACCAAGTCATTATAGGGCTTTAACCCAACTGAATATAGACAATCATTGATAGTTTGCTGCCCTAGGAACTCAATGGGAAAACTATAAAATAACAGGTTCTTGATTTGGGATGGGAGCAGTGAATAATTACCCAGAAGGAGGCAGAAATTGAGTACACAATTATAACTTTTATTATAATATTATAATATTCTCTTCCGAAAAGTCTTCAGCCAAAACGTGCTTAAATCTTCTTGAGAAAAACAAGTCCACAAGAAAGTAACTTTCAAAATACAGTTTTACTCCACTAGATTGCGCCAGCGTGGTCCTTAGTCCAGTACAAATGCCGATTCACCTAAGGCAGATATCCCACACGGTGAAGCCGGATAAGCGATCTTAACACAAGAGAATAGAGCCAGTGCCTCTTTCTGCACAGCACTCCAAACATACACTCAGATGTGTGTTGAAAACGCTGTCTCTATCGTATAGCTCGGCCATGTTGTAAAACTACAACTGGACTGGATAAAAAATAATCAGAAATGTCAAAAAGAAAAACACCTCATGTAACTTTCAGATGCATGCCAGCAAAGCCACAAAACAACACAACACTAAACAATGCATTAATTGCACTATAACGGTGACAAACGGTGCCGACAAACTGTTAGGGCCTACATAAAGCTGTCCCAAAAGCAGAGTCCCAACAGCAGTTCCAACACCTTACCACTGCTACACCTTAATGAGCGAGCTAGGACGGACATAGTCAATATAACTTTGTTCAGCACTTTTGAAATGTACAGCGACAGAATTCAGAACAGGGGCCGTTCTTACAGTGTTCTTCCTGTACACCAAGTCAGAACCGTAGGATAAATATAGGGGGCATATAAGCAGACAATGAAAGTTCTTACAATATTCAATGATTACATTTCTCTAAACCAGGCTATAGGCTACATGTGCACCACCAAGTCAGAACAGTAGGCAAAATAATGAGGGGAAAAGGGACCAAATGATTAGGGTGAGGCACGTGGGCTACTAACCCTTACTACACAACATACACTTAGTATTACTTTCTTAGCTACAGTATATATATCTCCCTGGCATATTACATAATTTATACAGCACTTGAACAGGAAGGTGGCGCGGTGGTCCATCGTGGCCAAATTTTGTCATCAAACTTTGTCATCAAAGTCTGGAATTCTCTGGATTTATGGTGCTTTCAAGCAACTGGGAACTCTCAAGGTTGAATCATGATGACATCAGTGATCTTCAGGTTGGAGCTCTAGAGTTGGATGACCGTTCAAAACGTGTTTTCAAAGACGGAATTCCCAGTTGTCTTGAACTCACTGAAGTCTGAGATTTCCCAGTTCTGAGTTTCCAGTAGTTTTGAGCGTGGGAGAAGTCATGCTGGATTGACAAGAGACCCTTAAACCCAGACTTGGGACAACACATCCACTCCACTGAATAGCAGGCTGGGGATTGCTTTGCAATGCTTGCAGTTAGCCACTGATTCCTTCCAAACCACTCATTGCTGAATTTGCGATTTTCAACTTGTTTTTGTCCAATGGCCGATGAGCACCGATCATTTTTATCTATAATTTCTATTCATTATTTCTCTTCATATGACAAGGATTGATTTGCCAGTAGATTGTCGACTTGATTCATGATGATGACCGCTAGCTTTCACCCCTTTTCTCAAATTGGTAGTTAAAGTCTTGCCCTGCCCCACCACAGAAAGCACTGAACTAGGCTGAAACACCTGCATTTTGGAGCTACCTTACTCAAGAAAGCAAAAAAGTTTGTTTGTGGCTTTATTAACTCAATTATAAAAACAATGACATTGTTTGCAAACTGACATGTGACACGTATTAATGCCAAAATAACCTGCAAAACAGGCAAAAAATAATAATAATAGTAATAATTTTATATGTATTTACATTTTTTTAGCTAAACAGGTGGGCCTCAAAACCTGTGGGGCTCTTCCCTGAATGATGGGTCGCCGCTGCGTGTGAATCGCCTTAAGATACACAATGCTGCTGCTCTTCAGGCTCTCCAAAGGCTGGCCTAGCAGTTGTGGCTCATGGAGTATAGACAGGTTGGCGTTCCTTTCTCCTTCTTCGGTGGTGTTTTAGGGCTGACTACACCAGAAACGGTGGATGCGGGAATAAATAAACCACTGGATGCAGGAAAAGGGAAATAAACAAGAACTTTTAATCCACCCAAACATCACAAAACTAAAAAAAACCTTAGTCCTTCAGAATACACCCAGAGCCCTACTCAGATCCTGTAACCTCAGGGGACGGAACTGCTGCTCCAGTCAGTACACCATGTAGCTTCTCCTTACCTGTTACATCCTTCATTCCCAATAGGCGTTCAGCTGCAGATACTATGATATCGATCTTTCTTGAGTTCTTATCCACTCCTGCAGTGCAGTTGACCACCATAGCAATAAATGCCCCAAGAAATCAATGGTATCCTGCATCTTGCGAACGGCACCCACAGAACACCTATAATTTTTTAAAAACTTTTCTTGCTGCCTCGTCATAAAAGACATGCTGAACAGCTCTTATCCTAGCAATCTCTGCTTCCTTCACTCTTACAAGACATTCAGGGAACTCATGTGCATGCTTCCCACCACAATTGCAACAGTCCACATCATATTCCGCAGCAAAAATTTCACTCAAGTCATACGCTTTGCAAACACTTGACACATGCCCAAATGCTTTACAGTTGGAAAACTGCAGTAACCTGGGGACAAATGCCCTCACAGAATGACTCACATATTCCATCTTGACATGAGTAGGGAGAGACTCATCAAAAAACATTAACACAGACATACTCTCTATCTTCTTCGAAACCCCAACTACTCACAGAATTTTCATCTTGATCTTCTAAGCTCCAAATTCCACAGAGACTTCAGAAATCACGCCCTTGATTGGGGCCTTGCGCCGAAATACGAAATCAGTCCTTTATTCTTGATTCTGGTGAGGCGCAACGCGTGCTCCTTTTGTTCTGCCAACACACAAAAATCTACAAAATTCCACTTCTTTTGGTCACACTCACAGATTCCACAGTATCTCGGCAACATCAAACAAATCTCCCAGGAACATATTTTTATCCTCAAACCGCACTCCTACTACAAACTGTGAAGTAGTTGCGCCATAAGCATTAGGCTTACTAGATAGCATTTTAACTGTCAATTTATCTCTCTTTACCTGTCCTTTAGCGACTGTAGTCCATCCAGTATTCTCATCACCTTCATTTTCATTGTCATCTTTGCTAGCGCCATCAGATTCAAACTCGGCATCCGTTTCCGCCATTCTCTGAGAATTTCGACCGCCAGTCTATTTCGCCTTTCTCTATTGCACTTCACTTCCACTTATATCCTGTGGGAAACAAAGGTGGACAACCCCTAACCCAACCCCATTGCTCCTTGTGGGCAGCGCACACAGTTCCGATTCTTGCATAGGGTCTAATTCATCATAGTCAATAATTCAGTGGGAAGCCAACGTGGTAAGTTCAGAGGTCGTCACCTGCGTGGGAGTATCACAACAAAAGAAGCATGCAAAAATACAAACTTAACAGAATACCTCAAATAGTTTAAAACATATGTGAGGAATAAAACCTTTTCAGGAAGGTAAGTCTTTCAATTCCACTGCAAATCATAACGTCTACATGCAAAAACTTTATCATGTACATAGTAAGAAAAAGTCAAATAGTGCAACATTCCTTCATTGCAGCAGCGTGACACTCCTGCACCACAACACACAGGCATTTGCCTTTCTCAGGACCCTGTCTTTCGTTCAATTCTCCTGTCATCCTCCATCCCCCTTCCTCTCCTCCTTCACCCCGTCCTTTCCTCCCCCCAGGGTTCCTCCCCACCATGGGCCCAGCCTGGGTCAACATGTATGGCTCAACCCGCCACTACACTTTGATGGATGAGCACCAGGACCTGAATGAGGGGCTGGGGGAAGGTGTGTCCTTCAGGGCCCGCCTCCTCATCTCTGTTGCCGTAGAGATCCTGGACACCACCTCCACTGAGATTGTGAGCTCCACCGAGGTGCAGGTGGAGCCTGTCTCCAACATCTCAGAGGTGAGTGCTCATTGGATGATGACCGTTCATTGGTTGCCAAGTATGTCTGAGGTGAGTGCCATTGGCTGATCTTTTCAGAAGGGAGTGTCCATTAGTTGGCTGTCATTGAGTCACACCTCACGCTCCTATGTTCAAACTTGACATTGTATTGACCTTACATTTGGTATTTGGTATTTTATTAGGATCCCTATTAGCTGTTCTGAAGCACCAGCGACTCCTGGGGTCCACACAAAACATGAAACATGACATAACACATAACATTAATAGACAAGAACAGCTCAAGGACAGAACTACATATATTTTAAAACTGCACACTTAGCCTACATATCAATACATACACACAACATATCTAGGTCAAATAGGGGAGAGTCGTTGTGCCATGAGGTGTTACTTTATCTGTTTTTTAAAGCCAGGTTTGTTGTTCATTTGAGCAATTGGAGATGCACACTTTCTTGAATTTGTTATGGATTTGGGGACTGTGAAAAGACCCCTGCCATGTTTAATGTGGTAAGTGTGTGTGTCAGAGCTGTGTTTAAGTTGACTACGCAAACAGTTTTGAGTTTTCGAAACACTTAAACGTTTCTTATAAAAAGTGTCAGTGCAGTACATGTTGAGTGCCCTTCTCTATAAGCATGCTGAAAGTCAATTTGTTTACAGAGAAATAGCATTGTATTTGGTCAAAAATAAATGTTGCTGTTAGAACCAGTAAAGGCCACTTTACCACTCTTGGGTAGTAGAATGACTTTGGATACCCTCCAGGCCTGAGGACGAACACCTTCCTCTTGATTCAGATTAAAGATATGACAGATAGGAGTGGCCATAGAGTCAGCTACCATCCTCAATAGCTTTCCATCTAAGTTGTCAATGTCAGGAGGTTTGTCATTATTGATTGATAACAATATTTTTTCCATCTCTCCCAAACTAACTTTACAGATTTGTTTTTAAAAATCAATGCTTTTCTTTCTTTTTTTTTATGCATGAATAAAATCACTCACTGTTCATTGTTGGCATTTCCTTCCTAAGTAATCATTACAATAATTGGCAACATCAAATGCTTTTATGATGAATAAGCCATCTGATTCGATGAAGTTGAATTTGTCTTTCTGCCCATAATTTCATTTAAAGTACTTTTTCCCATCATTCTTTATAACATTGATCTTGGCTTCATAATACAGTTTCTTCTTCTTTTTGTTGAGTTTAGTCACATAATTTCATGATCCTTCCCAACCCCTATGAGGTGATAGGATATTGGAAGAAAGCAAACTGCCAAACTACTGATTGTCCCCTAATCCTACATAACTCCTACGCTAGCTGGGTTTCTCAATTCCACTGTGGGTGGAGTGTACCTCCAACTACATCGAGTCGCTGTCAGTCAATACGAGGAAACAGTCTGTGGTTGTATTTGATTAACGTTTTATAAAAAATTATGGATTTCAGCAAACAAAGAAAACCCCTGCACGTGTTCAACTTTGCCCTTTGACCCTTCCTATGACTTCCTGACATCCCCACAATTAGTCATAAGTTAGATGTCTCCAATCTGATGTTAAATTGTTAAATTGATCTTATAAAAGACGTTAAAGATGTTAACTGGCCGTTAGGGAAATCAATAGCATCAGCTTTGTTACCCGAGGGAGAGAGAGAGGCCAACTCTAACCAGCTAAACACCTCAATCAACATCTTAATCAACACTGACTTGAAAAGATACACAGAATAAAAATATAAATGCAACATGAAACAATTTCAAATATTTAACTGAGTTACAGTTCATATAAGGGAATCTGTTGGTCACAGATACCTTAAAGGCGTGGATCAGAAAACCAGTCAGGATCTGGTGTGACCACCATTTGCCTCATGCAGTGCGACACATCTCCTTCGCATAGAGTTGATCAGGCTGTTGATTGAGGCCTGTGGAATGTTGTCCCACTCCTCTTCAATGGCTGTGCAAAGTTGCTGGATATTGGCAGGAACTGGAACATGCTGTCGTACACGTCGATCCAGAGCATCCCAAACATGCTCAATGGGTGACGTGTCTGGTGAGTATGCTGGCAATGGAAGAACTAGGAGATTTTCAGCTTCCACAAGTTGTGGCGGATGAATGGCACTACAATGAGCCTCAGGATCTCGTCACAGTATCTCTGTGCAATCAAATTGCCATTGATAAAATGCAATTGTGTTCGTTGTCCATAGCTTTTGCATGCCCATACCATAACTCTGACATCAGCAAACCGCATCACACAACGCAATACATGCTGTATGCCATCTGCCCGATACAGTTCAAACTGGGATTCATCCGTGAAGAGCACACTTCTCCGAATGTGAACATTTGCCCACTGAAGTCGGTTATAACAGATGACGGGGGAGGCAGGTAGCCTAGCGGTTAGAGCGTTGGGCCAGTAAGCAAAAGGTTGCTGGTTTGAATACCCAAGCTGACAATGTGAAAAACCTGTCAATGTGCCCTTGAGCAAGGCACATAACCCTAATTTGCTCCAGGGGTGCTGTACTACTATGGCTGACACTGTAGGTACGCCATCATTGTAAATAAGAATTTGTTCTTAACTGACTTGGCTAGTTAAATAAAGGTTCAATATAATAAATGATGCTGAACTGCAGTTAGGTTAAGACCCTGGTGAGGACAATGAGCACACAGATGAGCTTCTCTGAGATGCTCACCTGATAGTTTGAGTAGAAATTATTTGGTTGTGCAAACCCACAGTTCAGTTTCATCAGCTGTCCGAGTGGCTGGTCTCAGACGATCCCGCAGGTGAAGAAGCTGGTGTGGTTGCAGTTGGTTGCAGTTGTACTGCCAAATTCTCTAAAACAACATTGGAAGTGGCTTATGGTAGAGAAATTAAGATTTAATTCTTAGTCAACAGCTCTGGTGGACATTCCTGCAGTCAGCACGCCAATTGCACGCTCCATCAAAACTTGGGACATCTGTGGCATTGTGTTGTGTGACAAGATTTGCAAAATTTGCAAATTTTAGAGTGTCCTTTTATTGCCCCCAGCACAAGGTGCACATGTGTAATGATCATGCTGTTTAATCAGCTTCTTGGTATGCCACACCTGTCAGGTGGATGGATTAACTTGGCAAAGGAGAAATGCTCACTAACAGAAATGTAAAAACATTTTTGTGAAAAAAGCTTTTTGTGCATATGGAACATTTCTGGGATATATTATTTCAGCTTATGATACATGGGAACAACACTTTGCATGTTGCGTTTATATTTTTGTTTAGTATAATTGTTTATGATTAAAAATACACAAAAATGTATCTCGGTGAATGAGACTGTATTTGTTTATTCTGCATTCTCTGTGTTTGAGAAATTTAGATTAAAGTGGGTTTGGTTCTACCATTTATCTTTATTCTGTTGTCAAACATGTCTTCTTTATTCTGTCGTTCAGAGTGCCACAGGGAAAATAGAGGAATTCTTCCTATTTGGTTCCTTCCTGGAGGCCACCATGATCGACAGGAAGATCGGCGATAAGCCAATCAGCTTTGAGGTCACAATAGGTGAGCAGTACACTCCAGGGTATAGAGTACTAACTTAACATACTCTATTATCATTACTATTGGACCAAAAAGAGTACTCAATGATTTGTATGTTTGGCATGTAAATAACACAAACAAAAGCACAACCATAAAATTATATTACTCTCTCTACTTTTCCCATTTCCTTCTCCCAGGTAACTACGGCAACCAGATAGATGGAGTGAGCAAGGCCTCCGCAGCTAAGAAGAAGAAGAAGAAAGAGGGAGGAGGAGGAGAGAGTGATGAGGAAGAGTCAGAGCTGATCCAGCAGAACTCCAGTGAGGACGAGGCGGATGATGATGGGGACTTGGTGTCTGTGTCCTCCACCCCTCCCATGAAACCTGTCATCACAGACAGGTCAGAGGACAGGGGTGTTGGGTTATGTTCTGTCAGTTACTCCTGGGTCACATCTAAAGCCTGGGTATTGTTTTTCTTATGGCGTGTAACAACTCAAATAAAGTCTGGGAACCACTTGTTCTGGATCTTCCTTATTCATAGAGCAAAATTGTAGATATGTGTCACAAAGTGCTCTAATGTAACAGAACAGAGATACAAGAATAACATGGTACAAAGTACACTGCAAATAGAAATACAATTTAATATACTATTGATATTATTTTCTGAGGGACTCTGACAATGTCAACAGTCTAGATCATATCGATTCTACACAGCCTTTAGAAACCTTCTTTTTTTTGCCAAACTCAGGAACTACTTCCACCTGCCCTACTTTGAGAAGAAGCCGTGTATCTACATCAAGAGCTGGTGGCAGGACCAGAGGAGACGACTCTACAACTCCAACATCATGGACAAGATCGCTGACAAAATGGTCAGTAATTATTCACGTTGAATATGCACCGGCAGGGTATCAATTAGAGCCCAATAAACTCAAGGAGTTACTGTATCTGATGCACTTGTCTGTGTTTATGGGTTGTGTCCGACAGGAGGAGGGTCTGAATGATGTACAGGAGATCATTAAGACAGAGAAGGCCTATCCAGAGCGCCGACTCCGAGGGGTGCTGGAAGAACTCAGCACTGGCTGCAAGTGAGCTAACATTACTGATATCACAGCCATAATCACTTCTGCTGTTACAGTGACTGGACTGCCATAGCCAGTGAGACAATGATGACAACCAAAATATATTCTGTAAGTGTTTCTGTGTTTTTAATTTCAGTCGGTTCGTCACTTTGGCCAACAAGGACCAGAACCAGGCAGGCAGAACTAAACTGGACAAAGAGAGACTCAAGTCCTGCATGAGAGAGATGGTACAGTGCTGCTCTGAGAGAGTGATGGAGAACGTTTCTATGGTTATGAATCTATCCTTGTGTAGCAGAGCGTGGGAATGTTTATAATGTCACATCCTTCTCTGTAGGAGAGCATAGGGCAGCAGGCCAAGCTGATTCGCTCCCAGGTGAAGAGGAACACAGTTAGAGACAAACTGAAGATGGTTCAGAACTTCCTGCACAGGCTCCGTTTCCTTGCCGACGAGGTACAGTACAGATTCTGTTACATTCAAGCTGCATTGACAGAGCAATGTAGGCCTTATAGAGAGAGCACAGGCAACCTCCTAACAGTGGATCCTAGCACTCCGTTATGAAACCCTAGCATAATAATAACCAATCACTTTGTAAAGTAAAGAGTACCATTGTGCACCAATAAACACTCATAAAATGTCATTCACCGTTACAAGCGTGTGCATCCTTGTGTATATCAATGTCATTCATGTAATGCCCATGATTTACAATCTGCATTGACTGCTATGTGGGTGTCAATAAAACATTGAACCTACAGTATATCCATAGGGCGGTGCACTAATGGCCCAGCGTCGTCCGAGTTTGGCCTGTGTAGGCCATCATTGTAAATAAGAATTTGTTCTTAACTGACTTGTCTAGTTAAATAAAGGTTAAATAAAAATACCAAAATATATACCCAAAAAATATTCTCTGTGCCCTCCAGCCCCAGCACAGTATCCCAGACGTGTTTGTATGGATGATGAGTAACAACAAGCGTATCGCCTACGCCCGCATCCCCTCCAAAGACATCCTCTACTCCATCGTAGACGAGGAGACAGGCAAGGACTGTGGCAAGGTCAAAGCTGTCTTCCTCAGGGTACGTGACGTGAACCTTCTTGGCTCTCTCCACCCTCCACTTCTTCCTCACTCGCATTGTTTTATTTTATAACCCAAACAAACGGATGAGAGTCCATTTACCTTAGTGTTGCTGTATGTAATTTACCTTATTGTTGAAGTATGCCATTTACCTTAGTGTTGCAGTATGTCATTTACCTTAGTGTTGCTGTATGTCATTTACCTTAGTGTTGCTGTATGTCATTTACCTTAGTGTTGCTGTATGTCATTTACCTTAGTGTTGCTGTATGTCATTTACCTTAGTGTTGCTGTATGTAATTTACCTTAGTGTTGCTGTATGTAATTTACCTTAGTGTTGCTGTATGTAATTTACCTTAGTGTTGCTGTATGTCATTTACCTTAGTGTTGCAGTATGTCATTTACCTTAGTGTTGCTGTATGTAATTTACCTAAGTGTTGCTGTATGTAATTTACCTTAGTGTTGCTGTATGTCATTTACCTTAGTGTTGCTGTATGTAATTTACCTTAGTGTTGCTGTATGTAATTTACCTTAGTGTTGCTGTATGTCATTTACCTTAGTGTTGCTGTATGTCATTTACCTTAGTGTTGCTGTATGTCATTTACCTTAGTGTTGCTGTATGTAATTTACCTTAGTGTTGCTGTATGTCATTTACCTTAGTGTTGCTGTATGTAATTTACCTTAGTGTTGCTGTATGTCATTTACCTTAGTGTTGCTGTATGTAATTTACCTTAGTGCTGCTGTATGTCTGTGGCCTTGTGTCTTTAGCTCCCAAACTAAGATGAAGATGTTTCTATGGCTGATGAAAGTTATATAATTGTCTCTATAATGTTGCTGTAATGCTTGTCCCCAGCTGCCTGGTAAGAAGGGGTTTGGTCCAGCGGGTTGGACAGTGCAGGCTAAAATGGAGATGTACCTGTGGCTGGGCCTCAACAAACAGAGGAAGGACTTCCTGTCTGGCCTGCCCAACGGCTTTGAAGAGAACAAGGCTCCCAGGACAAGCCCTTGTCTGCAATCTGTACCCCCTGTCAGTCTGGTCTATAACAGTAAGTCTGTCTACAGTCTGTACCCCGCATCAGTCTGGTCTTTAACAGTGAATCTGTCTACAGTCTGTACCCCGCATCAGTCTGGTCTATAACAGTGTCCTCTCTCTCCTCTGTTGTGTATCTGAGTGTTGTCTCATCTCTGTGTCCTCTCTCTCGTATGCTGTGTATCTGAGTGTTGTCTCATCTCTGTGTCCTCTCTCTTCCCTGCAGTGAAGCAGGTGTTCCAGCTGAGGGCTCACATGTACCAGGCCAGGAGTCTGTTTGCTGCAGACAGCAGTGGCTTGTCAGACCCCTTCGCCAGGGTATTCTTCTCCACACATAGCCAGGTCACTGAGGTAAGAGAGAGAGAGTGTGTGTGTGTGTGTGTGTGTGTGTGTGTGTGTGTGTGTGTGTGTGTGTGTGTGTGTGTGTGTGTGTGTGTGTGTGTCTGTGTGTGTGTGTTTGTGTTTGTGTGTGTGTGTGTGCGTGCGTGCGTGTGTTCTGAGTCAGTCTCGGCTCTACATCGGCCCACTAAGCTATGTGTGTATGTTTGTGTGTTTGTTAATGTGTGTGCCTGATTACGTGAGTGCACGTGTGTCTGCGTGTGAGTCTTTATGTGTGTGTGTGTCTATGTGTTTTAGGTCCTGAGTGAGACTTTGTGCCCTACGTGGGACCAGCTGCTGGTGTTTGATGATGTTGAGCTGTTCGGCGAGGCCGGCGAGCTACGAGACGACCCACCTATCATTGTGGTAGAGGTCTACGACCAGGACACTGTGGTACGACCCGAGAGAGAGAGAAAGAGAGAGAGAGAGAGAGAGAGAGAGAGAGAGAGAGAGAGGTGAAACAATTGTTTTGTGGGATTCAAAGGCGTTTCGGGCAAATGCCAGATGGGCTGGTCCAATTTTGGCCCAGTGGGCCTGTCTAACTCAGGTTTTTATTTCACAAAATTATAATTATTTGGCTGATAATTGGGGCCTCAAGGAAAAAATGGGCCAGTGTGGGGGCCTCAAGGAAAAATGGGCTGGTGTGTTAAAAATGCCAGGGCTGATTTCTGGTCCCAGTCCGCCCCTGTCTGTGTTTGTCCACATGACCTTATTCTGTGTCTGTTCCTGTCTTAATTTACTGTGTTCCTCCTGTTCCTGTCTTAATTTACCCTGTTCATCCTGTTACCATGTTCCTCCTGTTCCTGTCTTAAATTACCATGTTCCTCCTGTTCCTGTCTTAATTTACCATGTTCCTCCTGTTACCATGTTCCTCCTGTTCCTGTCTTAATTTACCATGTTCCTCTTGTTCCTGTCTTAATTGACCATGTTCCTCCTGTTCCTGTCTTAATTTACCATGTTCCTCTTGTTCCTGTCTTAATTGACAAAGTTCCTCCTGTTCCTGTCTTAATTTACCATGTTCATCCTGTTCCTGTCTTAATTTACCATGTTCATCCTGTTCCTGTCTTAATTTACCATGTTCCTCTTGTTCCTGTCTTAATTGACAAAGTTCCTCCTGTTCCTGTCTTAATTGACAAAGTTCCTCCTGTTCCTGTCTTAATTTACCATGTTCGTCCTGTTCCTGTCTTAATTTACCATGTTCATCCTGTTCCTGTCTTAATTTACCATGTTCATCCTGTTCCTGTCTTAATTTACCATGTTCATCCTGTTCCTGTCTTAATTTACCATGTTCCTCTTGTTCCTGTCTTAATTTACCATGTTCCTCCTGTTCCTGTCTTAATTTACCATGTTCCTCCTGTTCCTGTCTTAATTTACCATGTTCATCCTGTTCCTGCTCATATTGTGGATGATGCTGTTGGGTCTAAGTAGAGCTAGAAGTCCCCACTTCATACACCATTTTAAGTATTATGTATTTGCTTACACTGGCCCCCAGTGGCCATGACACAAAGTACACCCCAGAAACTGGTTTCTAACTTTGTTTTTCTTTCTACTGTTGTCTCTGTGGCGTCCAGGGCAAGGCAGAGTTCATTGGTCGGACATTTGCTAAACCCATCACTAAGATGTGTGATGAGCACTACGGCCCCCCGAGGTTCCCCCCGCAGCTAGAGTACTACCAGATCTACCGTGGTAACTCGACCGCCGGTGACCTACTGGCTGCCTTCGAGCTGCTGCAGGTGAGCTGATCACACACACTCTCACACATAGACACGTGTGCACACTGCAAGTACACACACATCAGGAACATGAACGCATGCACATACACTTAGTCGGAAGTTTACATACACTTAGGTTGAAGTCATTAAAACTCATTTTTCAACCACATCACAGATTTCATGTTAACAAACTAGAGTTTTGGCAAGTCGGTTAGGACACTACTTTGTGCATTGTTTACAACTGTTTACAGACAGATTATTTCACTTATAATCCATTATATCACAATTCAAGTGGGTCAGAAGTTTACATACACCAAGTTGACTGTGCCTTTAAGCAGCTTGGAAAATTCCAGAAAATGATGTCATGGCTTTAGAAGCTTCTGATAGGCTAATTGACATAATTTGAGTCAATTGGAGGTGTACCTGTGGATGTATTTTAAGGCCTACCTTCAAACTCAGTGCCTCTTTGCTCGACATCATGGGAAAATCTAAAGAAATCAGCCAAGATCTCAGAAAAACAATTGTAGACCTCCACAAGTCTGGTTCATCCTTCGGAGCAATTTCCAAATGCCTGAAGGTACCACGTTCATCTGTACAAACAATAGAATGCAAGTTTAAACACCATGGGACCACGCAGCCGTCATACCGCTCAGGAAGGAGACGCATTCTGTCTCCTAGAGTTGAATGTACTTTGGTGCGAAAAGTGCAAATCAATCCCAGAACAACAGCAAAAGATCTTGTGAAGATGCTGGAGGAAACGGGTAGAAAAGTATCTATATCCACAGTAAAACGAGTCCTATATCGACATAACCTGAAAGGCCGCTCAGCAAGGAAGAAGGCACTGCTCCAAAACTGCCATAAAAAAGCCAGACTACTGTTTGCAACTGCACATAGGGACAAAGAGAAATGCCCTCTGGTCTGATGAAACAAAAATAGAACTGTTTGGCCGTAATGATCACCATTATGTTTGGAGGAAAAAGGGGGATGCTTGCAAGCCGAAAAACACCATCCCAACCGTGAAGCACGGGGGTGGCAGAATCATGTTGTGGGGGTGCTTTGCTGCAGGAGTGACTGGTGTACTTCACAAAATCGATGGCATCACGAGGAAGGAAAATTATGTGTATATATAATTGAAGCAACATCTTAAGACATCAGTCAGGTAAAAAAGTTAAAGCTTGGTCGCAAATGGGTCTTCCAAATGGACAATGACTCCAAACATACTTCCAAAGTTGTGGCAAAATGGCTTAATGACAACAAAGTCAAGGTATTAGTGGCCATCACAAAGCCCTGACCTCATTCCTATAGAACATTTGTGTGCAGAACTGAAAAAGCGTGTGCGAGCAAGGAGGCCTACAAACCTGACTCAGTTACACCAGTTTTGTCAGGAGGAATGGACCAAAATTCACCCAACTTATTGTGGGAAGCTTGTGGAAGGCTACCTGAAACGTTGAAGGCAATGCTACCAAATACTAATTGAGTGTATGTAAACTTCTGACCCACTGGGAATGTGATGAAAGAAATAAAAGCTGAAATAAATCATTCTCTCTACTATTATTCTGACCTTTCACATTCTTAAAATAAAGTGGTGATCCTAACTGACCTATGAGTTTAAATGTATTTGGCAAAGGTTTATGTAAACTTCTGACTTCAAATGTATACACACCAGGAGCACGCACACCAGGAACACACACACACACACACACCAGTGGAGGCTGCTGAAGGGAGTACGGCTCATAATGATGGCTGGAACGACGCAAATGGAATAGCATTTAACCATGTGTTTGATGTATTTGATACCATTCCACTGATTCCGCTCCAGCCATAAACACGAGCGTGTCCTCCCCAATTAAGGTAGAAATGAAAATAACATGCCAGGAACACGCTAAGAGCATGCCAGTGACATGTATGGAAAGAGAAATACACATCGACGCACAAGAAGTTATTAGAAAAATGGATCATGTAGAGAATGGCCGTCAACAGATTTACCAAATGCATGGAATATGCAACTGATGAACAGTTGTGCACAGTGACGAGCTGATTCATCAGCAAATCTAGAAAAGAAGAGTCTCTCTTTCTCTCTCTCTCTCTCTCTCTCTCTCTCTCTCTCTCTCTTCCTCTCTTCCTTTCTCTCTTTATTTCCTTCTCTTCATCTCTGTTATTCATTTCCATTTCATCTAATTGTCCGTCTTTCCACCATTTTCTGTCCTCTTTCTTCCTCCTCTCCTCTCCTCTCCTCTCCTATCCTCTCCTTTCCTCTCCTTCCCCCATGCCTCTCCTCTTCATCCTCCATGCCTCTCCTCTCCTCTCCTCTCCTCTCCTCTCCTCTCCTCTCCTCTCCTCCATCCTGTCCTTATCACCCTGTGGTCCATTGATCCTCCTTCCTTCACTGAACCCCCGCCCTACTCCCTCCTACCTCCCACCCTCCACCCTACGTACTCCTACTCCCCCTTACCTCCCTCCCTCCACCCTACGTACTCCTACTCCCCCCTACCTCCCGCCCTCCACCCTACGTACTCCTACTCCCCCCTACCTCCCGCCCTCCACCCTACGTACTCCTACTCCCCCTACCTTCCGCACTCCCCCCGAACTCCCCCCTACCTCACACCCTCCCTCCTACCCCCCACCCTCCACCCTACATACTCCTGTACCCCGTCCCTGCTCTGCAGATTCCCTATGACGATGAGGAGATCAGGAGGGCTCTGATTGCTGTCCATGACTTTGCTGTTCCTCAGATTAAGGTGCTCTTTTCACTCTTCTGTCCATCCCTCTATGGTCCCTCTGGTCAGTCTAACTCTATAATCTCTCTGGTCAGTCTAACTCTATAATCTCTCTGGTCAGTCTAACTCTATAATCTCTCTGGTCAGTCTAACTCTATGGTCCCTCTTGTCAGTCTAACTCTATGGTCCCTCTGGTCAGTCTAACTCTATGGTCCCTCTGGTCAGTTTAACTCTATGGTCCCTCTGGTCACCTGGTAAGTCCAACTCTATGGTCACTCTGGTCAGTCCAACTCTATGGTCCCTCTGGTCAGTCCAACTCTATGGTCACTCTGGTCAGTCTAAGTCTTCTTCTGCTAAGTGTTTTATTCTATAAAGGTCCTTCTGTCCCTCTCTGCCCCATCCATCTCTATTAAGTGTCTTGCTCTGTAACTACTCTCTCTAACTTCTGTACCTCTGTGCAAAACTAATCCAGAACAAAGCCAAACTAGAAATTAGGAAAACAAAACATCTTGGGTCCTTTTATTGCTGAATACTGATGATGTGTGTGTTGTTTGTAATGTCCATGTCAGTCTATCTCCTCAGTGTGCTGTTTGTAATGTCCGTGTCAATCTCCTCAGTGTGTTGTAAACGTTGGTTGTTGCTTCCTCTGCCTTCTTTTTCTGGAGTAGATTGGACAAGGGGGGAGGGTGGAGCTTCCTCCCATCGATGGTCCGTCAGACTCAGAACGTGGACCCATACTCCCTGTACCCATGGGCATCCGACCTATCCTCAGCCGCTACCGCATAGAGGTGAGACAACACTCCATGACTAGGGAACAGCACTCAGAGAGGGTAATAAACTACAAGCTAGAGGGGGAAATTATGAAATCCCCCCCCCGGGGGATCAATAAAGTACCTATCTATCTATCTATGGTAACTAGAAGAAAGAGAGAAAGTACCCCAAAGCTAGAAACTGGAAGGAGGAGGAACGCAGGTCCAGATGGTGGAGGTAAGGGGAGCTAAAGGCAACCCCCCAAATAAGATCTGGGGTGCTGTTCAAATGGTCTGATCATGTCTGATGTGTTGTGGTCCAGGTTCTATTCTGGGGTCTGAGGGACCTGAAGAGGGTGAATTTGGCCCAGGTGGACAGACCCAGGGTGGACATAGAGTGTGCAGGGAGAGGAGTCCAGTCTGCTCTCATTCAGAACTACAAGAAGAACCCCAACTTCAGCACCCTGGTCAAGTGGTTCGAGGTGGTGAGTAGAACCTGGTCAAATCTTGATGGCCTTTTGGACAATGAAAGGCAGCAGATACTGTCGATATTGGATTCAATGGATTCAAGCTGGTTTAATTAAAACTGACCTTAGATCTTGCGTATAGGCCAGGGCAACTTCATAGACCCTTGTCCTAACTCTCTATGTGACCCCTGGCCTTTGCCCCCTGACCCCATCAGGACCTCCCTGAGAATGAGCTGCTTCACCCTCCTCTGAACATTCGGGTGGTGGACTGCAGAGCGTTTGGCCGCTACACCCTGGTGGGTTCACACGCCGTCACCAGCCTGCGACGCTTCATCTATAGCCCCCCAGACAAGACGCAAAACAACTGGGCCAGCGCAGGTAGGCCTACTCACACTGCATGGAGGAAGAAGAGGAGAGGAGAGAAGAGAATACGCTTTTCTACTACTTTTTATTTCTATTACAAAAGAGTACATTTTTCATTTCGTATGGGGAATCAAATACCATGTATTTATACTATTTGAGTATATACATTAGTTAGTATACTGTATATTCTTTTCAACTGTGATTTCCTCTCAGAATGAATCAGACCTTCTTGTGAATATGAATCTGTTTTTCCTTCTGCTTTACTCACTTTGATGCTTACTTGCTTTTTCCCTTCTCTCCCTGTCTCTGTACCAATCTGTCTTTTCTCTCTGTCTCTGTCTCTGTCTCTGTCTCTGTCTCTGTCTCTGTCTCTCTCTTTCTCTTTCCCTCTTTCTCTCTCTCTGTCATTCCGTTTCTTGGTTGTGTCCTGTTCTTTCTCGGTCACTCCCCTCACCCCCTTCCAGCTAGACTGATGAATGGCTACATGGTCCTGACCAACGGGGGATACCGATCTCGCCCCTGCTCCCCTTACTCCCGCACCCCACCCCACACCCTCTCTCGCCCCGCAGGTGATGTCACAGTCAACATGGATGCCGACCCCTCAGTCAGGAAGATGGACACCATGGTCAAGTTAGACGCTGTAAGCTTTGACACGCGTTTTGATTGAATGTTTTGATTGAATGTTTTTGGAATGATAAGGACAGAAGTAGAGATGGACTGAAATTGAGGTTGATGGCTTTACCTCTGGTCCTGTGTGTGGTGTAAAATGAATTCATTTTTTGTTTAGATGTATATATTTTGTGTTTTAGATGTATATATCATTTGTTTGTAATTTGGTGTTGTTTTGTGTGACCCTCCCACTGTAGACGTCTGATGCAGTTGTTAAAGTTGATGTGGTAAGTCCTGGCAAGGATCTGTCCCCCAACATTTGAAAGAGCTTCACAGACCTCAATGGACACCTGTAACATCTACTATGATCCGCTATGCCAGTTAGCACTTAGTTTGATCAGATGCTCTCTTGTACCCGCAGAACGAGGAGGAGAAAGAAGAGAAGAAGAAAAAGAAGAAGAAGAAGAAGAAGGGAGAGGTGGAGGAGGACGATGAGACAGACGAGAGCATGCTGGACTGGTGGTCCAAATATTTTGCTTCCATAGAGACACTGATGGAGGTGAGAGATCGATACTGTTCAATTCTATGCTATTCTAATGCTTTGCTTTATGTTCTGTCTCGTAGGAATATGGTCATATTCTGGAAATAGTGTACCAATAAGACAACTGGAGTGTTCTAGAATAAAGTCAGTTCCACGCGTGTCTTGTGGGGATAATCCTGATGTGTAGTTGCGTTTCCCAGATCCTCAGGGCTCAGGAGGCAGCTCTGGCCGAGGCTGAGGACAGGGAGGACCAGGAGATAGCAGCAGAGGGAGCAGGTAAACACTGCTGGTGCTGAGCGTAAAAAGAGAGCGACTGTTGGCTAACATGTCTCTCAGAATGACAGGCTTCTGTGCCAGCTCTGAATAGTGGATGAGAATGGGAGTAGTTTATGGCTTTGGTGTGTGCTTTTTGAGATGAATGAGCTATAGGATCAGAGTGGTGGAGGTGCACCAGAGTAAAGTATAGCATGTGAAGGCATTGTATGCATTGCACACCCTCCTCTCTCATCCTTCAACCCTAGTGCCCCCGAACCCAATTAACCCTCATCCATGAATGAAAACATGACCTCATATCATACCCTTCCACCCCTCACACCAGCATGACCAAACCTGCCTTGCACTCTCATGAAAGTTGGCTGATAAACTAAACCATTATGGAACGTAATCTTTGCTTATATGCTTATAAAGCTTTTTCAAATCAATCCCTTTTGTTCCTTAATCCCCTGATTTAACCATAAATTATCCCCTATCAAGCAAATAATAAATAAATATATACATCTACTAATTACCATGAACTCAATGTTTAATCAAAGTGTAAAACTTTGAAAAAATATCTATGTCTTGTTTACCAAATTCCTATTAAGATATTCTCCCACAATTTGAAAAAAACGATAATGTGGCTCTTGTGAATATAAATACAGGTAACTGCCAAAATTGGGTTAAGATTTGGTGACTCAGATGGCCATGGCATATGTTTTCATGCTCATCTAACCATTCAGTAGCCACTTGTGCCCTGCGGATGGGGGCACTGTCATCCTATGGGGGCATAGTCATGGTAGCCAAAATAATGGCCTGCCCAGCATTTTTATACAAGATGGGATGTTAATTGCTTAATTAACTCAGGAACCACACCTGTGTGGAAGCACCTGCTTTCAATATACTTTGTATCCCTCATTTAATCAGGTGTTTCCATTATTTTGGCAGTTACTTGTATGTTCGATTTTAAATTACTCATGATGTTATGGATATCAGTAGCCCTGGCAATGGATGGCCAGAGGGGTCAGATGTCAACTTTCATGTTGATTGACATCTGGGGTGCTGTATCGTGTCCATCCCTTCGTCCCTCTTCACCCCTCCCTCCCAACCTCACTCCCCTCCTCTTCCATCAATTCTGTGTTCACCCACCCCATCCACTCCCCTTCCTCCACTGCCCCCACAATCAGATATGAAACCTGATGACCTCCCTGTAAAAGGCTCCAAGGGGAAGGAGAAGAGCCGAGACAAGAGCAGGATCAAGGAGAAAAAGAAGAGTCACCATGCAGGAGAGGGGACAGAGAAACGCCCCAGCAAACCCAAAGTGGACGAGCTGCTGGTCAGTAGGCCTAGAGAATCCACTAGACACACACACACACACACACACACACCTTGTTGTTCAGAATGTGTCTGATACCATTGCGCGCATGTGTGTGTGTGTGTACTGTCCAGGTGTACAACAAAGAGTTGGAGGCAGAGTATGATAACTTTGAGGACTGGCTACACACCTTCAACCTGTACAGAGGGAAGGCAGGGGACGACGATGAAGCAGCCCTGGATGACGACAGGATCGTGGGCAGATTCAAGGGCTCCATGTGCATGTACAAGTTGCCTCTGTCTGAGGAGATCACCCGAGAGGCGGGCTTCGACCCTAACATGGGCATGTTTCAGAACATTCCACACAACGACCCAATCAACGTGTTGGTGCGCGTCTTTGTCGTCAGGGTGAGCAACAGCCTAACCTCTAACCTCTAACCTCTAAACGTAAACCAAATCTTTCCCAGGTTGTTGCTCTAAACTTCAGCGACCTTATCATGTATCCTCAGTCAACTCATTTGGTAAAATAAGGGTTCAATAGATCGTAAGAATACATAAAAAAAAAAAAACTAAGCCATACCAAAAATACTACTCTGTATTCCAGGCCACAGACCTCCACCCTGCTGATGTCAATGGGAAAGCAGACCCCTACGTCGTCATCAAACTCGGCAAGTCAGAGCTGAAGGATAAAGAGAACTACATCTCCAAACAGCTCAACCCTGTCTTTGGCAAGTGAGTGTGGATGGATACACTGGTTGCACATGGGTGCTGATTCAACAAGTCAACTCATATAGAAAATCGCAATCACGTGTATTCCAGCATTACTTTACTCTTGTAACTGGCATAGCTGCATTGGCAGTGCAATCTATGAAAAGCTAACCACTTCTTCTGTCAAATGTCATCCCTACTCTCTCCGTCTCTCCCTTTCTTTTCTATCCCCTCCCACTCCTAATCCTCCCTCCCTTCCTCCTCCCTCCTTCTCTTATCCCCTCCTCCCCTCCTTCCCTCCCTCCCTCCACCCCCTCTCTCAGGGCATTTGACATCGAGGCTACGTTCCCCATGGAGTCCATGTTGACCGTGTCAGTGTACGACTGGGATCTAGTGGGCACTGATGACCTCATCGGGGAGACCAAGATCGACCTGGAGAACCGCTACTACAGCAAACACAGAGCTACCTGTGGCATCGCTAACAACTATTCTGTGTGAGTTCCTATCTGTCTGTCTGTCCATGTCATTCTGTTTTACTGTACATTTCCGGTCTGTCTGTCTGTTAGTTTGTTCCTCTGTATGTAAGTCTGTTTGTTCCTCTGTCTGTCTGACTGTCTGTCTGTCTCCCCAAAACATTTTAAGAAAAAATAAAGTAAATATCGATAACAGTCTGGTGTTGTTGTTTGTTCCTGGTAGACATGGTTACAACGTGTGGCGTGACCCCATGAAGCCAAGCCAGATCCTGGCCAAGCTGTGTAAGGAGGGCAAGCTGGACGGACCCCACTACGGCCCCGGGGGCAGGGTCAAGGTTGCCAACCGCATCTTCATGGGTGCCACAGACATCGAGGATGAGAATGGTATGTTGTTGACATACTGTACAGGATGATACATGTGTGCTGTTGAACAGATATTTATTAAGCTTTTCCTACATTTAGAGAGACCTGGTATTTACTGTGCGTCTGTGTGTATGCGTGTGTGCGTGTGTACAGGTCTGAAGAAGCAGACAGATGAACACCTGGCCCTGACGGTGCTGAAGCACTGGGAGGAGATCCCCAGGGTGGGCTGTAAACTCATCCCAGAACACGTCGAGACAAGACCCCTGCTCAACCCTGACCACCCTGGCATTGAACAGGTTAAACACACACACTCCTACGTATTATTAGTATAACGTTATGATAAGGGTTCATCTGTAATTAATTAAGTTTGGTCACTTTTGAGTTAATTTACAATATAGTGCCTTATAAGGGTAAAATAATTAATAATACCGGATAATGAAGCTGTTATGAGCTGTTATAACCTGTTATGACTCTGTTTAACCCCACAGGGGCGGATTGAAATGTGGGTAGACATGTTCCCCATGGACATGCCAGCACCTGGACCCGCCATCGACATATCACCACGGAAACCAAAGAAGTATGTCCCGTCTGGGGCTGGAGGAAGGGTCCGAGTCCCTTTTTTCTCTTAGAAAAAAGGGTTCCAAAAGGGTTCATCGGCTGTCCCCATAGGATAACCCTTTTTGGTTCCAGGTAGAACCCTTTTGGGTTTAATGTAGAACCCTCTGTGGAAAAGAGTTCTACCTGGAACCAAAACGGTTCTACCTGGAACCAAAAAGGGTTCTTCAAAGGGTTCTCCTATGGGGACAGCCAAATAACCATTTTAGGTTCTAGATAGCACCTTTTTAGTGTAGGTACAGCAGTGAAGGCTGGTGGGAGGAGCTATAGGAGGACGGGCTCATTGTAATTGCTGGAATGGAAATAATAGAATGGTATCAAACACATCAAACAAATAGAAACCACGTTTGACTCCATTCCATTAATACCATTCCAGCAAGTACAGTGAGCCCGTTGTCCTATAGCTCCTCCTCTGAGGTACAGTATATGCTATACATTACAGATTGGTATGGCTTAGGTTTAGGGACAACCTAAACATTTCTGAAAGGTTTGATTGGAGTTTTGCTTCTTATTTATGGTCCTATATGAAGTGCTGTATATATGAGTCTCAAATCAGAAGGACTTGTAGTTTTCTGGGGTAAGTGTTGTATCTCATTAGAGTAGAAGGACTTGTAGTTTTCTGTGGTAAGTGTTGGATCTTATTAGAGTAGAAAGACTTGTAGTTTTCTGTGGTAAGTGTTGTATCTCATTAGTTCCAGGTTTTCTGTGGTAAGTGTTGTATCTCATTAGAGTAGGTTGGTTATCTAGCACTAGTACACCATAGGAGTGTACAGCCACGTTCCAGGGCCATTTAAGCACTAGACAACAGTCCAACTGTGTGTGTGTTCCTTCCTCCCCCCTCACCAGATATGAGCTCAGGGTGATTATATGGAATACAGACGAGGTAATACTGGAGGACGATGATTACTTCACAGGGGAAAAGTCCAGTGACATATTTGTCAGGGGGTAGGTACCACAGAGGGCCGCGGCGTTATGCCCCGATCGCCCCTTGGGTGTGACGAAGTGGCGTGCTGCGTTTTTTGGCGTTAATCATTGTTTTTTTGTTTTCTTTTGTTGTTTTGTTTGTTTCCACGTTTTCCGTGTGTTGCGTGTTTGTTTGTCGTCCTCTCTCTTTCTCTCTCTCTCTCTCTCTCTCCTGTGTGTCGATGCTGTGCTGTTGTCCAGCTTTGAACTGCGTGTTATTATTTGGAACACTGATGACGTAGTTCTAGAGGACGATGCTTTCATGACAGGAGAAAAGATGTCTGACATCTATGTCAGGGGGTAAAATACACACGTTTACATCGCATGGCTCGTACAAACCCCCCCCCCCCCCTTCCCCGTTCCTCAGCTATCCAACCAGCACGCAGCTCCCCTGCTCAAGACCCAACCCTTCTCCATCAGCCATCCTATCAGCACGCAGTAAACCACAACACCTTCACGCCTACATACAGCGGAAGCCAATCAGGACCATACCACTTAAACAGCCTAAAGAGGTCAACGTGTCAACAAATGAATGACACTAGAGCTAGGCCATCTACTAATCTAAAATTCACTAATCATTATTGTATTAACCAGATAATGGATTGCAAACTGTTTACAACAAGTTCTGTGAATGACACACTTAGAAGAGAAACAATTCAGTCAGTTGTCATGCACATTAAGTTGGATATAAGCTAGGATAACGCAATAACAGTATTCCATTTTGACTTGCCAATTGCTAATCATCCTTACTATCATTAGTTTAACTGGTATGGTCCTACATTCCAACAACAGTTGTAGATTGTCTTGGGTAGAGGTTAAAACGTCTCGGGATTCGAGGAAGTCTCATGCATGACAGCATTAGCGAAAAATGCTTGCATGAGAAATGGACTGGATTCCATATTGTTTTTGCAGTTGTATTGTCATTTGCTGCCACTTATAATGATGCTGTTGATAGTATAACAATACTAATGGACATGAAAAGTTTTTGGCCGAGGCTCCTCCCCTCCTGCTTCTCAAATGTGCCCACCCTCAGGGTTTCATTTCAGTCCATTCAGAAAATCTGTTGAAATTCCAGTTGAAGAATTTTCAGACACATTTTAAATTTTTGAAATGTTGCTTTCTTTTCTGAATTGAAATGGATTTGAATCCAACCCTCCTCACCAAACACTTGCCACTTGGCGCCACTGCAGCAGATACACTGTGCTGAGCCTGCATTGAGACTAGATTTGCATTGTATGACACTTCTGTTCATGTTAATCTCGTATATGCATCTTCCCTCCAATGAAGGAAAGCACTGTCATAAAGGCTTTTGAAATCATTTATTTTACTATTTTTGTAAAGCTTTGTGTGTGCATGGCATTTGTAATTATATGACCGTCTAACACCAAATCAGATCATTTGTATTTAAATACACAGTTTAAACTCAGTTGTTATACGGTGGTACACTTTTTATGGAATTCCCCTAGGTGCACACACTATGACCCCTATTTCACAGCCATGTTCCAATTTGATTGAATTAATAATCAACACATACTGAGTCATACTATGAATGATCCATAGCTATCTCGAATCACATGAACTGATGTAAAATAACACAATAATAACACGGTCTTTAGACTTAATTTACTACATCATCAGATCAACATGACCCTCACCTCTAACCTCTGACCCCGTATGACCTTTGGCCTTTAACCCAGCTGGCTGAAGGGTCAGCAGGAGGACAAGCAGGACACAGACGTCCACTACCACTCTCTGACGGGAGAGGGGAATTTCAACTGGCGCTTCGTGTTCCCCTTCGACTACCTGATGGCTGAGGAGAAGATCGTCATCTCCAAAAAGGAGTCCATGTTCTCCTGGGACGAGACCGAGTACAAGATCCCTGCACGCCTCACCCTGCAGGTCTGGGACGCTGACCACTTCTCCGCTGATGACTTCCTAGGTAGGCCTACACTGCTGGAGCTCTCTAGAACTCTTCACATTTTTATTTTCATTGGTCATTTTTTCTCAAATGTTCTCTATTTGCTCGGCCATATATAGTTCCATTATCTCATCCCTCAAGCTCTTTCATCTCTTGTGCTCTCTGTGTCTCAGTCTGTCTAGACCTCTGTATCTCCTCAGATATTTCCTCAGTTATTCTCTAATATCATGTATTGTCACTCCTGACAGGTGCAATAGAGCTGGACCTGAACAGGTTTCCCCGCGGGGCGAAGACAGCCAAGCAGTGTTCTATAAACATGGTCCAGAACCAGGCAGAGCTGCCCTGCATCTCCATCTTCAAACAGAAGAGAATCAAGGGATGGTGGCCATTCGTGGCTCGCGATGAGAATGACGAGATGGAACTCACGGTGTGTGTGTGTGAGTGAGTGAGTGAGTGAGTGAGTGAGTGAGTGAGTGAGTGAGTGAGTGAGTGAGTGAGTGAGTGAGTGAGTGAGTGAGTGAGTGAGTGAGTGAGTGAGTGAGAGAGAGACCCATACACACACACACACACACACACATTGGATCATTGGAATTATTGTGTCTTCCTCTCAGGGTAAAGTGGAGGCGGAGCTTCATCTGATGTCGGCAGAGGAGGCAGAGAAAAGTCCTGTTGGTCTGGGACGCAATGAGCCTGACCCTCTGGAGAAACCAAAGTAAGATATTTACAGTATACACACACACCCACACCAAGAATATACACATATACACATACAGACAAAACGTACACAATCACAAATAACTCAATGTTAAAAGCGAAAGTGGGAAACAGAAAATAATGGCACAGAGTCAGACATGGTCAACGTCCCTATAGTCCTCCACTTCCTTCAGGGGTTCTATTCACACCATGCAGGTGTTAAAACAGACTGCATTTCTCCCAAATTGTCATTTATTTCAAAACCTCTCATCCTAGATCCATCAGAAGCTGATAAGGGTTTACATTCTAGGAGACGTTCTTATCCAGAGCGACTTACAGTAGTGAGTGCATACACCTTTCATACTGGTCCCCCGTGGGAATCGAACCTACAACCCTGGCGTTGCAAGCACTGTGCTTTACCATCTGAGCCACACGGGCTTATTTAGAGGATATGTGATGCACACAGTGGTTTGAAATAATAATATGAAATACAGACTATTTTGACACCTGCACCTCTTTGCAATGTGAACACACTTTCACACCATCACACTGTTCTCTTCATGTCATCTCTTCACGTATCCCTCTGTTTCTTTTTTTAATTCCTCTGTGTTGCCTCCCTCTCTCCCCTCCAACCTGCGTTGTCGTTCCTTCCACATACATCCCTTACACCACTCCCTTCCTCTCCTGCTCCTTCCCTCCTTCTGAAGTCGCCCGGACACCAGTCTCATGTGGTTTGTGAACCCTCTGAAGTCCATCCGCTACTTCATCTGGCACAACTACCGCTGGCTGATCCTCAAGGCCCTAGGCCTGCTGCTGCTGCTACTCCTGTTGGGTCTGTTCCTCTACTCCTTCCCTGGCTACCTGGTCAAGAAGATGCTGGGGGCCTGAGACCTACCAGGGCCACTGGTAGCCCCCTCTCTCTTCTCCTATCCTAGCGTCTCCTCTCCTGTCCTCTGTTCCTCCTTTTCTGTCACTTTATCGTTCTCCTTTACCCTCTCTCTGGTCTTCTCCTGTTCTCTCCTCTGTTCCTCCATTTCACCAATCCCATATCCCTTCTATCTCCATCTATCCCTTTCCTCCAATCTCCTGCAGGTATCTGTCACTCAATGGATTTTATTACATCTTCCTCTCCGCTTTCTACCACCTTCCTTTTCTATGACCTCTTTCTTCGATCCCTCAACCTCTTTCATCTCTTGTCCTCTTTCTTTCCAGGTCCTATTTTCCACATCTCAGGTCTGTCTCTCAACCTTTGTATTTTCTCAGATATACAAAGATTGTGTCTGGTACCGCTTCCTTTTTGCTTTGTTTCCTGCTTCTACTTTCCTGTCCTGTCTCTTGTCTCTCAACCTGTCAATGTCTTGTGTCAATCATGAGTCTGCCATTGTGCATTACACTGTCATTACACTGGCGGCTTTAGGTTAAGACTTACTATATGCACTGTAAAACTTTTCCCTGTAAATGTACAGCATTATACTGGCACCAGAGTTTCTTGCGGACTAAACCACTCCATGGTGAAGGAAGTTTATGATGAACTTCACCAACAGAGTGGAGCAGAGACCAGGCTTTGTGGAATATCTAGCTCTGCCTACATCGATTTCCACCAAGGTCAATACTTTATAATAAAATGTATAATAATGACATGCCTACCGTGTACCTATGTTTGTCCTCTGTAGCTGTTATTATGAAACACCTAGCGTGTAACTATGGTTGTCCTCTGTAGTTGCATGCCTTTGTTTGCTAAAATCCATACTTTTAAAATAATTGTCAATCAAATAAAACTACTGACTTTTTGCTAATTTCTGTTTCTCAGATGACAACTTAGCGTGAATTGGCACGCGCCAATTGAATATCTGATGACGT
Organism: Thymallus thymallus; assembly: GCA_023634145.1. NCBI lineage: Eukaryota > Metazoa > Chordata > Actinopteri > Salmoniformes > Salmonidae > Thymallus > Thymallus thymallus. The sequence continues at coordinate 11,606,871 of CM042412.1, read as the reverse complement.
AGGCCTAGGTCTCCAAATACTCATTGCCCAATCAAATCACACAATCTACAGGTGCCAGTAAACACAACATTTTGTGCATAACTTTATTGACTTGGCACATTTTTCTGTCCAGAGATACTGAGAAATAAAGAGAGAGAAAAATTATAGTAATATACATTTTTTGTACATATTACAATATAGGCCAGGTTTCATTTACAAACGTCATCTGAGATTCAATTGTGTATCCGCGATGAACTGCCATCTTAATTTATTGAAAAAGTATGGATTTTAGCAAACAAAGAAAGGCACGCAACTGCAGAAGATAAACATAGAGACAAGGTAGGTGTTTCATAATGACAACTACAGAGTACAAACATAGATACAAGGTAGGTGTTTCATAATAACAACTACAGAGTACAAACATGGTTACAAGGTAGGTGTTTCATAATGACAACTACAGAGTACAAACATAGATACAAGGTAGGTGTTTCATAATGACAACTACAGAGTACAAACATGGTTACAAGGTAGGTGTTTCATAATGACAACTACAGAGGACAAACATAGATACAAGGTAGGTGTTTCATAATGACAACTACAGAGTACAAACATAGATACAAGGTAGGTGTTTCATAATGACAACTACAGAGTACAAACATAGATACAAGGTAGGTGTTTCATAACGACAACTACAGAGGACAAACATAGGTTCAAGGTATGTGTTTCATAATTTAAAAATGTTTTAAGTACTGACCTTGAATCGATGTAGTCAGAGCTAGATTCCAAAGCCTGGTCTCTGCTCCACTCTGTTGGTGAAATTCATCATAAACTTCCTTTGCCATGGAGTGGAGTTTAGTGCTCTACATAGTTGCCAGCTTAATACTGTAATTTTGCTTTACAGCCGAGATGCTGTAATATATTTTACAGTACCATTTTCCTTATTGTAAAAACATGTTCACAGCAGGGATGCTGTAATGTTTTACAGTAAGGAAAATAGTACTGTGAAATATATAACAGCATCTCTGCTGTACAGAAACATTTGAGTATTAAGCTGGCAATTCTGGTGCCAGGATAATGCTGTAAATTTACAGTGAAATTCTCCCTGAAATCTAAATGTGAGTAAGAAATAAATTTGAACATAAAATAAATGTATTCAAGTTGGTAACAACATTAACTACAAATGAACAACAATCGGTTAAGAGTGTTGGGCCAGTAACCGAAAGGTCACTGGTTCAAATCCCTGAGCCAATTAGGTGAAAAAACGAATAGACACTTAAACCTAATTGTTCCTGTAAGTCACTCTGGATAAGAGCATCTGAAAAATGTAAAACAATCATCATCCCATTTTATATCTATGTCTTCATCGTTTTAGGAATATATCTGTGCTTAGCTGACTGTGCAGTGGTCTTATGGTTAATACAAATGATGTAGTTATTTCATAAACAGGGTTGTTTGCATATTAGTGTATGGAGAAATGTGATCTGTTACATCATATATGGCTTACTAACCACTATTACTGGCTCTACTCTTTTCTCTTTCTACCCTCCACATCTGCCCCCCTTATCACTGTTTCCTCACCCCACCTACTGTCCTAACTTCAACCCACTGACCCCTCTGTCCCCCACCTCTACCTCTCCCCCCTATCTGCCCGTATCCTTCCCCTATATCCTCCATTTCACCCTTTTAACCTTCACCCCTCATCCTGTCCATCATATGCCCCGCTATCTACCCCCATCCCTCCCAGTCGGCCAGATACCACCTTCCTGTGGTTCCTGAGCCCGCTGAAGGCCATCCGCTACCTGGTGTGCAACCGTTACAAGTGGCTCATCATCAAGATCATTGTGGCCCTGCTGCTGCTCATGATGCTGGGGCTCTTCCTCTACAGCATGCCAGGCTACCTGGTCAAGAAGCTGCTGGGGGCCTGAGGGGGCTGAATGGGGCTGCAGGGTGTGTACCAGGGTGGCCTGGTGGTGGCCTGGAGGTGGCCTAGATGCAGGGAGGGGTGGGGCTGGTGGGTGAGATACCGCACACTTCCCATTTCTACTGTTTATACCACATCCCCAAGTCCCTCCCTCAGTCCCCTCTCCCCAAACACACTCGCTTCAGTGTTGCTAAGAGAGGGCGTAAGGAAGAGAATGAGGGAGGGAAAGGTGGAAACATGCGAAGACAAGATGATTGCAGCCCCACAGTCCCCTCCCTCAGCATCCCAGCCTTGCCCCAGCCCCACCACCCCTCTAACCTTGGCAGTGCTGCTGAACCCACTTTCTACTCAGACGTTCTATCTATCCCTTGGACTACTAAAAACTAAGTATGTCCATCTATCTTCTACTCTACAGTAGCACAGTGGGCCTAACCATCCCTGCACTGACCACTGAGTAACCAATCAAACGCCTCGCCCCTGATCTGATCATCAATGATGCGGCATACCCTGATGTAACATTTTAGAGATTGATTATTTATTTATTTATTTGTTTATTTATGACTTAAATTATTTGGAAGGACATGGTTAGTGGTCAGTTGATTGATACTGTTGGTCTTGCATGGACATACATTTCTCAAGTGATGTAAAATTTCCAATCGCTTCTACTATATGCCTGTTTTTAAATGGGAATCATGGTGTTGGTTGTTTTTAAATGGGAATCATGGTGTTGGTTGTTTTTAAATGGGAATCATGGGGTTGGTTGTTTTTAAATGGGAATCATGGGGTTGGTTGTTTTTCAATGGGAATCATAGGGTTGGATGTTTTTAAATGGGAATCATGGGGTTGGTTGTTTTTAAATGGGAATCATGGGATTGGTTGTTTTTAAATGGGAATCATGGGGTTGGTTGTTTTTAAATGGGAATCATGGGATTGGTTGTTTTTAAATGGGAATCATGGGATTGGTTGTTTTTAAATGGGAATCATGGGATTGGTTGTTTTTAAATGGGAATCATGGGATTGGTTGTTTTTAAATGGGGTTAGTTGGGTTGATCACTTGAAATTGATAAAAAATGTATTGTTTCTAACAGTTCAATAATGTCCCTCTTTAGCTCTTGCAGCCTTTGCACACATCTTAAATAATGATGAAGAGATTGAACAACAGATGTCTATTTTCCTAGGACCTAGTTTAACTAGATTTAAAGAGGGACAAAGAATACAATAATAACAATAATAACATGAATTAATTACAGAGCTAAGCTTGCTATTGTTTCGTTTAATTTGTGTCCTGAAACACCAACATTTTATGCTTGTTTCATCAGCCCTTCGCTTCAGTGACCTGGAATGCTCATATAGATTGTTACTGTTACCCAGCGAACACACAGTAGGCTTAGAGACAAATAGCATGCAACTGTATTCTAACATCTCAGTGATTCAGTTTACATGGTCATCTGACAAGGCATGACTTTCTTTCTATTGTAGCTTTACAGTCAGTTACTAAACCTTTTATCTATGTCCGGATCTTGACAAAAACATTTTTTTTTTAACAATGCAGAGATTCCTTAGTGGTTATGTGCACCTTACAGCACGAGAGGTACGGTAATAGGGAGGCGGGGCTTGGCCTCCTGACCTCTACCATATCGGCCTGTCAGATTACTTGGTTTGCCCTATCAGCCTATCAGTTTTAGTACTATGCATACTACCTTCCTCTAATTACTTGTTTTTGATTGACTTATTATTATTGATATTGTACTGCAATGTTGAGGAAGCTAGCATGTAAGCATTGCACTGCACCTTTTATACCTGCTGTAAACTGTGTAGGTGATGAATACAATTTGATTTGAGATTACTTAGTTTGCAGTGGGCAGTTCCCTCATGTTTACCCTTGCTTGACCTACCTATAGTTATTATGCAGGTTACCATTTTTTGGCATGAATCTTGTTCTGGAGGCAGCTCTGCAGTGGTCACTAGCTGGCACAGCCACAAAATCATAAAATCTTATTTTAAACTTAACCCTAGCTTTAACCACACTGCTAACCCTAATGGATAACCCTAGCCTTAAAGTAAGACCAACAAGCACATTTTAGTTCTCATTAATTTTTAAAATTTTGACTTTGCAGCTCGCTCAGTTCTGCCTCACGACTCATCCCAATAAAGTCAACCTGCAGTTATAACGTAATTTGTGTTGCGGTCGTTTTAGTGATCCCGTGTTTACAAAACACAAACTTCACACAAAAAAAATATTTGAATGTTTGCACTAACTCTCGCCTGTTTGTATGATAAAGAAGTGTATGTATATATTTCTTTTGAAAAGTGTGCAATCTTTGTCTGTTTTAACAATGATTTGAAATAAATTCAATGAATTGAAAAAACAATTTCGGGAAATGTTAGGTTTGTATCTGGTTACAGCGTGTAATACATGTTATATGTGTCGCTGTGTTCTTGTGTGTGTGTACCAGAGGTTGCATGATTATCTATACGACTTGTTGAGGGTAGAATGTGTGCATATTTTTGGTGTGTGTGTGTGTGTAACATCTCCTCTCTCCCTGTAGTCGTCCCAACACCAGTCTATCGTGGTTGCTGAGCCCGGTGCGTGTGGTGTGTATCCTGGTCTGGAGGCAGTACAAGCTGTACTGTGCTCTGCTCCTGGGGGCTGTCCTGGGACTTCTGTTCCTGGTTCTGCTCTTCTTCTCCCTGCCTTCTGCCCTCAGCAACAAGATCTTCAACATCGCTGACTGAATACACACACTTATCAACCGCACAGATAGAAACTTAACCTTTTCGCCATGTGGCTAATCCCTGAATGTATTTGAATATTATAAATTGTTTGTATTGTACAAGATCTAATGCATGGCATCAATATTCAATATTGTTGGTATAACATTCTACTTTACGACTAGGTAATACTCCAATTATGCACTTTGTATTTTACTGTAAATTGATGAAGTGCTTTATCTTCCTTATAAAATATTTAAGCACTTCCACTACACTGGGTTTGTGTGTGCTCTTCTCTTCCTTATTGGTCAGCTCATTCACTCAGGAGCCAACTGCATCACCTGGGCAGGCGGCTGTGGTGGATAAAGTACTCAATAGTCATCCTTGAGTAAAAGTCACCCAGTAAAATACTATTTGAGTAAAAGTCTAAAAGTATTTGGTTTTAAATATACTTAAGTATGAAAAGTACATGGAATGACTCAAATGTACTTAAGTATCAAAAGTAAAAGTATAAATAATTTAAAATTCCTTACATTAAGCAAACCAGACGGCAGATTTTTCTTTATTGATGGATAGCCAGGTGCACACTCCAACACAATTTACAAACTAAGCATTTGTGTTTAGTGAGTCCGCCAGATCAGAGGCAGTAGGGATGACTATGGATGTTCTCTTCATAAGTATCAAAACGTAACAAGTACCTTTCAGTGTACAAACAATAGTACGCAAGTATAAACACCATCGGACCACACAGCAGTCATACTACTCCTAGAGATAAACATACTTTGGTGCGAAACGTACAAATCAATCAATGGGATACAGGACAATAGGCAAGCAGCTTGGTGAGAAGGCAACAACTGTTGCCGCAATTATTAGAAAATGGAAGAAGTTCAAGATGACGGTCAATCTCCCTTGGTCTGGGGCACCATGCAAGATCTCACCTCGTGGGGCATCAATGTTCATGAGGAAGGTGAGGGATCAGCCCAGAACTACACGGCAGGACCTGGTCAATGACCTGAAGAGAGCTGGGACCACAGTCTCAAAGAAAACCATTAGTAACACACTGCCCCGTCATGGATTAAAATCCTGCAGCGCACGCAAGGTCCCCCTGCTCAAGCCAGCGCATGTCCAGGCCCGTCTGAAGTTTGCCAATGACCATCTGGATGATCCAGAGGAGGAATGGGAGAAGGTCATGTGGTCTGATGAGACAAAAATAGAGCTTTTTGGTCTAAACTCCACTCGCCGTGTTTGGAGGAAGAAGAAGGATGAGTACAACCCCAAGAACACCATCCCAACCGTGAAGCATGGAGGTGGAAACATCATTCTTTGGGGATGCTTTTCTGCAAAGGGGACAGGACGACTGCACCGTATTGAGGGGAGGATGGATGGGGCCGTGTATCGCGAGATCTTGGCCAACAACCTCCTTCTCTCAGTAAGAGCATTGAAGATGGGTCGTAGCTGGGTCTTCCAGCATGACAACGACCCGAAACACACAGCCAGGGCAACTAAGGAGTGGCTGCGTAAGAAGCATCTCAAGGTCCTGGAGTGGCCTAGCCAGTCTCCAGACCTGAACCCAATAGAAAATCTTTGGAGGGAGCTGAAAGTCCGTATTGCCAAGCGACAGCCCCGAAACCTGAAGGTACTGGAGAAGGTCTGTATGGAGGAGTGGGCCAAAATCCCTGCTGCAGTGTGTGCAAACCTGGTCAAGAACTACAGGAAACGTATGATCTCTGTCATTGCAAACAAAAGTTTCTGTACCAAATATTAAGTTCTGCTTTTCTGGGGTATCAAATACTTATGTCATGCAATAAAATGCAAATTAATTATTTTTTGTTTTAGATTCCGTCACTCACAGTTAAAGAGTACCTATGATAAAAATTACAGACTTCTACATGCTTTGTAAGTGGGAAAACCTGCAAAATCGGCAGTGTATCAAATACTTGTTCTCCCCACTGTATACAGTCCATGTCTTAATTGTCTCAAGGCTTAAAAATCCAGAAGGGATCATAGCTTTCACCTGGTCAGTCACAATCATCACTCCATTGTGAGAAATATGTTTGTAAAGTTTCACTTGGCCATATGAAACTTGTAAGGTAGTTTCTCCACTGATTTTTTTGAGCCCAGTGTATCACCATATAATGCCCATACTAGCAAGCTATTTAGAATACATGCCCAATACACTGCTTCATTATTACTGGTATGCTAGTTTGATTATTGAAACAGAGGGCCCCAGTGCTGACCTGGGCCAGCAGTGGTAGGTAGTGAAAGACCTCAGGGCTTCCCCTTCCCCGGCTACATCTACTGGTCTCCACCGGCCGGAGCAACTCGGAGACAGCTTGGTGCGCGGTCTTCTGGGCCGGTCTCTGTGGCTGGAGGGGGCCGCAGTGCTCTATGAAGGCCAACGGGGGGACGCTGACAGGCCCAAGCTGCTGCTCGTAGAACAGCCGTTCTGTGTCCAGGGCCTTGACTTACTCCTTGTTCATCAGCCACACTTCCTCAAACCTTTAGGCTTCGATGGCCGCAAAGTGCCTAAATTGAAAGAGCGGAGATTAGTGTAGGGTTCTGGTAGGAATGGGCAAAACAAGGCATTCTGAAGCAGTTTGGCCAGGTGGCCAGCTCTAGGAAGAGTCTTGGTGGTTCCAAACGTCTTCCATTTAAGAATAATGGAGGACACAGTGTTCTTGGGGACCTTCAATACTGCAGAAATGTTTTGGTACCATTCCCCAGATCTGTGCCTTGCGACAATCCTGTCTCGGAGCTCCACGGACAATTCCATCGACCTCATGGCTTGAATTTTGCTCTGACATGCACTGTCATCTGTGGGACCTTATATAGACAGGTGTGTGCCTTTACAAATCATGTCCAATCATTAGAATTTACCACAGGTGGATTCCAATCAAGTTGTAGAAACATCTCAAGGATGATCAATGGAAACAGGATGCACCTGAGCTCAATTTCGAGACTCATAGAAAACGGTCTGAATACTTATGTAAAATAAGGTATTTGTGTTTTTCTTATACATTTGCTAATTCGTCAAATATACAGCTTGTTGCATTGTGGCCATAGACATATAATCCATATAAGGGTGTTGTAACCTCATCCTGGCAATTTGACCGTTAAAATCGTAGGTACACTAGCAATGGATGCCAGTCCTGACTTGAATGGGCACTGCCATCTATGGATTATATTTCTATGGTTGGTTGCAGCTGTCGGTTTGCATTTTGCAGATTTCAAAATACAAAATCACTGGAAGAACGTACAGTTTTGAAAGAAAATACCTACTGCTGAAAAGAGAAGACTAATCTGTCTGTAGAACCAATAGAAAAAATTTGTTCTCAGCAGCACTGTTTTTCAAAGTAGCTCATCTGAGATAGGCTATTGCCATGACGAGCGCTTTGGCCATCACCGTGAGTCTGCTATAGTGCACTATTCTCTACAACCTTGTTATTCCCAGTGTCTTTTCCTTGAACATAATTTCCAATTTAGTGCAAATAAGTGTAGCTTCACAACTTAATTTTAGTTTATCTCACGAGTGTTTGTCTGTCTGTGCATCATGAGCTATCGAGAGGCCAAGCACCCGAGCTAGCGAACCTTGCATTACACACCATGAGCTATCGCAAGGCCAGGCCCGTGCTTCCCAACCTTGTATCGCACACTATGAGCTATGGCGAGGCTAAGCGATCTGTGTGTCACCGAATCAACTAACCGACCGTGATCTTAATCACCGGCTGCATCACGGGCACTGCTCAAGTATTATAAATATAAGAAAACGTGTTACTTCTGTATTGGGTGTCACTTGCGTTAAATTGTATTCTACATTCCCTGTGTGTTCCTTGTGAATTAACCCTGTGTATTACCCCGTGTACAGCTTTATGCCTGCTGTAACACCGCAATTTCCCGATGGGAATAAATAAAGTATCTAAATAAAGTAAACGTACATATCCAACCCTAAAACATTGATATGTATTGCACTATTCTCTACCACCTCACAATGTGTTTTTGTAGATCATCAAAATCTTTCCCTGTGCTTGAGTATAACATTAATGAGTGCCTGAGCAGTGCACTGGTTTTTGAAACTTAGTTTATTAATGTATCATTGTCCAAAGACATGAGAATGTATTTCTCAGTGCCCATTAGCATGAAAGCCTCCTGGGTTAAAGTGCACATGTCCAACCATCCAACATAAATATGATTACAGTATTCTCTACCACATCACAAAGTCTTTGTATACAATATCAAAATCTATATTCAGTGCAAATGAGTGTTCACAGCTAAAGATATATAACCCTCAAACATTAATAACAAATTAAAAGTATTGCACTGTTCTCTGCAACTTTATTCACACGGTATAACTTTCTAATGACGTCATAGTCAATTTTTCCCTGTGCATGAGTGTAGCTTTAAGGAAACATGGCCAACCCTAAAACATTAATGAACGCCTGAGCAGAGCACTGGTCTCTGCAACTTTGTTTATTATCGTATCATTGTCCAAAGACATGATAATTTCTTTCTCAGTGCACATTAGCATGAAGGCCTACAGGTGCTTCTGGGTTAAAGTGCTCCTGAGTCTGTTTTTCATGATTTTCACTGTTGAGAAGCTTCTCTCACAGGCTACTTGTGTGATGGACAGTGTTAATAGTAATTTGTAGGCCAGTCCAATCACATGGTAGCCATCAGTTAGGAGATTGTACTGAGAGAAGATGAGATTAACACAAATTACAGTTTTTACAGGAGGTACAAGTTTTGCTCTCTAGTTCTACATCCTGCTGTTCCATGGAAGGATCCTCCTCACTTCCTTGTGGCATCTCACTGGCTGTCCTGACAGTGTAACCCTCCAGAGGGGACATCTTTAGTCTGTCCCACTGGGACGCAAGTCTGAACAGCTCACCACATAATGTGCCAACCGTAGCTCTATTGTCAAACCTAAGCAGACATTAGCAGAAAACCCCCTATGAATACTGTCTATCACAGTGCCTACAATGATGTTGTGTACTTTGACCTTGAAGTCAGTATCAGGTGATGCTAGTGGATCATCTTCTCTAAGATCTCCTGGCATTTTATTCTTTTTCCTGACCCTTTTCTCAGTAAGGGCAGTCTGCACTACCAGCTCACAGTCTTCCTTTCTTGCAGCTTTTCATTGACAAACTCATCAGCTGCTCTCTTAACTCCTTCAAAGTCCCTAACACACTTCCTAAGGCTGTCCTCTGTCCCCTCAAGCAGACGTTGAGCTGTGAGAATATCCATTCCCCTTGTCTGTAAGTATTATGAAAGAGGAAATGTATGCTCAAAAATGCAAATGAATATTTGAGCAGTGAGCACTGTCTCATACTTCAAAAGGGCTTCCATGAATCCCTTTGCTTTGGCCCTCACAGTTGTCTTTAGTCTACTGTCTTCTAGAATGGTGTCTAGTCATGAGCACATTAAAAAACAAGGCTTACTGAGGAAGCATCCAAACACTTTACTTAGAGTCTGATCCTTAGCCGACCACCTAGTTTCCCCTATTGGGCACAGTCGTCTGTGATGCTTGTCCTGACTCATCTCTTCCCACTTCTGCATACGCTTGTATGACTCTCTGTCACGTGCGGGTGCAGAGACAGACCAAGACGCAGCGCAGGGACAGTAGTTCGACATTTTAATGTATTTATACTATGTATAATAACCACAAAACACGAACTACAGAAACAAAAAAACACGAATCGACTAAACGTCACGTTCACCAAAACACACGAAATAAACGGACGTAAAAAAGGCACACTTATATTCACCGTGACTGCGACATATACATCGACAACGACCCACACCAGAGTGAATGACAGACTAACATATATAAGATCCCTAATTAGAGACAATGCGGTGCAGCTGCCTCTAATTAGGGATCCACCCAAAACCCACACAGAAACAGAAAAGAAAGGCACTGTCAGACTCTGACCATAGCTACATAGAGAAGCAAATAGGCTTCTCTATGGCCAGAGCCTGACAGTACCCCCCCCCCCCCCAAGGCGCGGACTCCCAGACGCCCACAAAACAAGGGGGGTTAATAGGGAGGGAAGACTAGTCCATTGGGGGCGGCTCTGGCTCCGGCGAAGTGGACAGTTTTCTCCCATGCCCCTTCTTTATAACCGGGCCCGGGCTGGGTACCGGTGGGGCAAACGGCTCCGGCCATGGAGCGGGACCATTAACCGGGCCCAGACTGGGCATCGGTGGGGTAAACGGCTCCGGCCATGGAGCGGGGAAAACAACCGGGCCCGGACTGGGCACCGGTGGGGTAAACGGCTCCGGCCTTGGAGCGGGGAAAACAACCGGGCCAGGACTGGGCACCGGTGGGGCAAACGGCTCAGGCCATGGAGCGGGGCAAACAACCGGGCCTGGACTGGGCACCGGGGGGACAACCGGCTCCGCCCATGGAGCGGGGAAAACAACCAGGCCTGGACTGGACACCGGTGGGGCAAACGGCTCAGGCCATGGAGCGGGGCAAACAACCGGGCCTGGGCATCGGTGGGGCAACCGGCTCTGGCCATGGAGCTGGGAAAACAACCGGGCCTGGACTGGGCACCGGTGGAGCGGACTGCTCTGACTCTGGAGCGGAGCAGACGGCTGAACCCAGAATGGGTATCGGTGGAGCGGACTGCTCTGGCACTGGAGCGGAGCAGACGGCTGGACCCGGAATGGGTACCGGTGGAGCGGACTGCTCTGGCACTGGAGCGGAGCAGACGGCTGGACCCGGATTGGGTACCGGTGGAGCGGAATGCTTTGGCACTGGGGCGGAGCAGACTGCTGTTCCCGGAATGGGTATCGGTGGAGCGGACTGCTCTGGCACTGGAGCGGAGCAGACGGCTGGACCCGGAATGGGTATCGGTGGAGCGGACTGCTCTGGCACTGGAGCGGAGCAGACGGCTGGACCCGGAATGGGTACCGGTGGAGCGGACTGCTCTGGCACTGGAGCGGAGCAGACGGCTGGACCCGGAATGGGTACCGGTGGAGCGGACTGCTCTGGCACTGGAGCGGAGCAGACGGCTGGACCCGGATTGGGTACCGGTGGAGCGGAATGCTTTGGCACTGGGGCGGAGCAGACTGCTGTTCCCGGAATGGGTATCGGTGGAGCGGACTGCTCTGGCACTGGAGCGGAGCAGACGGCTGGACCCGGAATGGGTACCGTTGGAGCGGACTGCTCTGGCACTGGAGCGGAGCAGACGGCTGGACCCGGAATGGGTACCGGTGGAGCGGACTGCTCTGGCACTGGAGCGGAGCAGACGGCTGGACCCGGACTGGGCACCGGTGGAGCGGAATGCTTTGGCACTGGGGCGGAGCAGACGGCTGGACCCGGAATGGGTACCGGTGGAGCGGACTGCTCTGGCACTGGAGCGGAGCAGACGGCTGGACCCGGAATGGGTACCGGTGGAGCAGACTGCTCTGGCACTGGAGCGGAGCAGACGGCTGGACCCGGAATGGGTACCGGTGGAGCGGACTGCTCTGGCACTGGAGCGGAGCAGACGGCTGGACCCGGATTGGGTACCGGTGGAGCGGACTGCTCTGGCACTGAGGGGGAGCAGACGGCTGGACCCGGATTGGGTACCGGTGGAGCGGACTGCTCTGGCACTGAGGGGGAGCAGACGGCTGGACCCGGACTGGGCACCGGTGGAGCGGAATGCTCTGGCACTGGGGCGGAGCAGACGGCTGAACCCGGAATGGGCACCGGTGGAGCGGACTGCTCTGACTTTGGAGCAGAGCAGACGGCTGAACCCAGAATGGGTACCGGTGGAGCGGACTGCTCTGGCACTGGGGCGGAGCAGACGGCTGAACCCGGAATGGGTACCGGTGGAGCGGACTGCTCTGGCACTGGGGCGGAGCAGACGGCTGGACCCGGAATTGGTACCGGTGGAGCGGACTGCTCTGGCACTGGAGCGGAGCAGACGGCTGGACCCGGAATGGGTACCGGTGGAGCGGACTGCTCTGGCACTGGAGCGGAGCAGACGGCTGGACCCGGATTGGGTACCGGTGGAGCGGACTGCTCTGGCACTGAGGCGGAGCAGACGGCTGAACCCGGAATGGGCACCGGTGGAGCGGACTGCTCTGACTCTGGAGCGGAGCAGACGGCTGGACCCGGAATTGGTACCGGTGGAGCGGACTGCTCTGGCACTGGAGCGGAGCATACGGCTGGACCCGGACGTAAACGGACGTAAAAATGGCACACTTATATTCACCGTGACTGCGACAGACTAACATATATAAGATCCCTAATTAGAGACAATGCGGTGCAGCTGCCTCTAATTAGGGATCCACCCAAAACCCACACAGAAACAGAAAAGAAAGACACTGTCATACTCTGACCATAACTACATAGAGAAGCAAATAGGCTTCTCTATGGCCAGAGCCTGACACTCTCTTATGAACACTGACATATCATTAAGCAGTGAAAACAGTGATGCACTTTCCACAACACTGCCAGTTGTGTCTGCCGGTACAATATTCAAAAAATGGGCGTAACACCATATATGAATCTGAGTAGGAGACTGCTCAGAGAGAAGTGTAGAGAACGATGCTGTCCCTGCATATTAGCTGCACCATCCGTTGAGTTTCCCACACATGTGCCAATGTCTATATTGAGATTAAGTAATACTTTTTTCAGTTGCTCTGCGTGCAAAATACTGCCCTGTAGATGATTCACAGTCCACCATTGCAATCAATCTTTCATGAATGACATCTGTGACATATCCTAGTATAATAGAACACTGGTCCTTTGAGATTATATTTTGGGTCGTATCTATTTGGACTGAAAACATGCCTGCCTGCCTAACTTCCTCTGCAATAGTGGTCTTTATCATTTGGCTGATGATATCCACAACTTTGTTGATTGTGTCTTTTGACAGCAGGGTAACAAGAGATCCTCTGCCCTTTGCGCCAGTTTCATGGTGCTTCTTACTATTCTCTATGCAACTGTTTACATTCTGTTGGAGGCAAACGTCATATTTGCTCAAGAGTAGAATCAATTCTAGGATGTTGCCATGATTAACAGCAACGTTTTCCAAGCTATAAGCATCCTCTGCTTTATCTCCCCTGTAGCTCAGGCCACATTTGCCTATAACTTTAATGACATCCACTATGCGCTACATCACCTGACGTTTCTTCTTCACTTGCTCGCTATGTAATGACATTTGGTTGCCAGTCAACAGGCTTTTCACATCTGCCTTTTTTACATTTAGAAAGTAAGCATCTGCACTATCTCTATGGAAATGTTTTCATGTTCCACTATCCTTTGGTGGATATGCTTCCAGGCTTTCATGCCGCCCTTTATGAAAGGGCTATCACTAACCAAAGGTGCAAATACCAAACAGACAGTACAGTTTTTTTCACAGTAAGTCAACCACTTGCTATTGGTTCCATCTTTGTTGTTAAAAACATTTGGTGTAGGAAGTTTTGGTGTTTGTTGAGGATGATAACAAATAAAACATATCTATATCATGTGACTGAGGGCAAGCAAAGTAACCAAAACAAATCAACGGCCTTATCTTCATGTGTCTGCTGCTGAGCTGTTGTTGCCTCTGATCAGTCCCTGAGTACAGTCTGCTCTCTCTTTAACACTTCCTTCAGGAGGCCCATGAGACTCATCTGTACCTGCTTTAAATTACAATAAAAAGCAATCGGTAAGGCTTTAGCTAATTTAGATAGTTTGATTGACACAACGTAGACTTCTTTTCCATGACAAAACATGCAGTAATTTATTCCCTTTAAATTGTGGTATTTGTATGGTTACTATTCTTATTCTACTAGTAATATGTGGGTATAAATAGTGTTGATATTGAACTAATAGATCTGGTCATGTTAGACTGTTTCACACAATGTGTTACAACAGCTCTACCTGTGTCTTCCACAGCAGGGATCCTTCTGGGCACATTACTGGGTCCTGGCACTGCCTCAGACACTAATACAAATGTAAACATGTTTTAATTGTTATAATTGTTAGCACAAGTCCCCCCTCCAGTGCCGGTATCCCCCAACCCGACCTCCAGTGCATGCGCCCAGTACGGTGTAACCTGTGCCGGCTCCACACACCAGACCCCCAGTGTGTCTCCCCAGTCCGGTGCGACCTGTGCCGGCTCCCCGCACTCGCCCTGAAGTGCGTGTCACCAGTCCGGTGCAACCTGTGCCGGCTCCACGCACCAGGCCTACTGTGACGGTCCACGGCCCGGAGCCTCCTATGACAGTCCACGGCTCAGGGTCTCCAGTGAGGGCGTCCAGCCCCGCTCTATGGTAGGAGCTACCTGCCACACCAGTGCCCAGTCCGGGACAGGTCGTCAGCCCTGCACCAGAGCCGGAGCTGCCCACTCCAAAGGTGCCCAGTCCGGGACTGGTCGTCAGCCCCGCTCCAGAGCCGGAGTCTCCTGCCACACCGGTGCCCAGCCCGGGACCGGTCGTCATTGAAACCTGTGCCATGCTTCATTGAAAGCATGGCCAATGTTGAATGTTTATCATTTTAAACTAGGAAAAGAGACCCTTAATCTTAGACTTGGGACCAGACAGCCACTCCACTGATTAGCAGGCTAATGATTGCTTTGGAATGCTTGCAGTTAGCCACTGATTCCTTCCAAACCACTCATTGTTGAATTTGCAATTTCAAACTTGTTGTGTAATGTTTATGTCCAATGGCCGATGAGCACCGATATGTTTTATCTATACTTTATTTTCATTATTTCTCTTCATATGACAAGGATTAAAAAGGTTTTGCCAGTAGATGGTCGACTTAATTCATGATGACTGCTAGTATGATGTTGACAAAATTTGACGTCATTTTATCTGTGGCCAATGACCTTGAGCCTTCTTGGATGGGTACTTCTAATGTAACTCTATGACAGCACCAAAGGGGCTTTAATTTTCTAGCTCTACCCTTAGACTTGGCGGTGACGTAGTGTCCCCATGAGTGACAGAACACTGAGCCAATCATTGCGCAACGCTCCATATTTTCTGCTGGCTTGCCCCACCACCACAGAATGCACTGAGCTAAGCTGAAACACCTGCATTTTGGAGCTGCCTTACTCAAGAAAACAAAAAAGAGGAACTAAATTATATATTTTTTTTTACATTGTTTGCAAACTGATATGTGACACAATAACAATAATTTATTAACAATAAATAATACATGGAACAAAACAAGAACCCCGATTGTGTCACGACCCCTGCCGTCTCCATTGGTAGGTCGGATATTCTGTGATGCGTGGAATAGAATAGAGAGCCAGGCGCAGGAGGTAGCGTGCAATCAAGGATAAATTGAATATCCAAATACGCAGAAACAATCTGAACAGGAATAGGTACGACTGTTCAAGACGAGTAAACAAAGGTGAATGCACAATCACACTGAACAATATCCGACAAGGACATGGGGGAACAGAGGGAACATATATACATGAAGTAATGAGGGGAAATGAGAACCAGGTGTGCGTAATGACAAGACATGACAAATGGATTAATGAATGCACCATCGGTCTTCCAATCTTTTGTTGACAATGTTTTCAGGGACATGTTCGGTTGTGGTGTGGTAGTATACATCGATGACATTCTGGTGTATTCCGCTACACGCGCCGAGCATGTTTCCCTAGTCCGTAAAGTACTTGGAAGATTGTTGGAGCATAACCTGTATGTCAAGGCAGAAAAATGTCTGTTCTTCCAACAGTCCGTTTCCTTCCTTGGATACCACATTACCACCTCCGGGGTGGAGATGGAGAGTGACCGCATTTCAGCCGTGCGTAATTGGCCGACTCCAACCACGGTTAAAGAAGTACAGCGGTTTTTAGGGTTTGCCAATTTCTATCGGAGGTTTATCCGGGGCTTTGGCAAGGTGGCGACTCCCATTACTTCACTGTTAAAGGGGGGTCCGTCCCGTCTCCGCTGGTGCGCTGCGGCGGACAGGGCATTCAGGCAGCTGAAGGCTCTTTTCACCGCGGCCCCGGTGCTAGCCCATCCGGATCCCTCTTTGCAGTTCATAGTAGAGGTGGACGCGTCCGAATCAGGGGTAGGAGCAGTCTTATCCCAACGATCGGGCACGCCACCTAAGCTCCGTCCCTGTGCCTTCTTCTCTAAGAAGCTCAGCGCGGCGGAGCAAAACTATGATGTAGGTGATCGGGAGTTGTTGGCTGTAGTCAAGGCTTTGACTGTGTGGAGACATTGGCTTGAGGGGGCTAAACACCCTTTCCTCATCTGGACTGACCACCGTAACCTGGAGTACATCCGGGCAGCTAGGAGGCTGAATCCTCGTCAGGCCAGGTGGGCCATGTTTTTCACACGTTTTCATTTCACCATCTCCTATATTCCAGGGACTAAGAACGTTAAGGCAGACGCACTGTCTCGGCTGTACGACAAAGAGGAGAGGCCCATGGATGACACCCCCATACTACCGGCCTCCTGCATTATAGCGCCGGTAGTATGGGCGCTGGACGCGGACATTGAACAGGCATTGCACACAGAGCCAGCTCCACCGTCCTGTCCCGCTGGACGTCTGTACGTGCCGTCTGCTGTCCGTGACCGGCTCATCTATTGGGCCCACACGTCACCCTCCTCTGGTCACCCCGGTATCGGTCGGACAGTGCGCTGCCTTTCTGAGAAATATTGGTGGCCCACCTTGGCTAAGGATGTGAGGGTGTATGTCTCCTCCTGCTCGGTGTGCGCCCAGTGTAAGGCACCTAGACACCTTCCTAGAGGTAAATTACTTCCTTTACCTATTCCACAACGGCCATGGTCACATTTATCGATAGATTTCCTGACAGACCTTCCACCTTCCCAGGGGAACACCACTATCCTGGTCGTTGTGGATCGATTCTCCAAGTCCTGCCGCCTCTTGCCTCTGCCCAGTCTCCCCACGGCCCTGCAGACTGCGGAGGCTCTATTCACTCATGTCTTCCGGCACTACGGGGTACCAGAGGATATAGTATCTGATTGGGGCCCCCAATTCACATCTAGGGTGTGGAAAGCATTTATGGAACACCTGGGGGTCTCCGTCAGCCTTACCTCTGGGTTCAACCCGAATCTAACGGGCAGGTGGAGAGGGTAAATCAAGATATAGGTAGGTTCTTAAGGTCCTACTGCCAGGACCGGCCGGGGGAGTGGTCGACGTACCTGCCATGGGCTGAGATGGCACAGAATTCCCTCCGTCACTCCTCTACCAACCTAACCCCATTTCAGTGTGTGTTAGGTTACCAGCCGGTTCTGGCACCGTGGCATCGGAGCCAGACCGAAGCCCCTGCGGTGGATGAGTGGTTCCGTCATGCGGAGGCCACATGGGAAGCATGTTCATCTCCAGCGGGCAGTATGTCGACACAAAATATGCACGGACCGTCACCGCAGTGAGGCCCCAGTATACACACCGGGTGATCGGGTCTGGCTCTCGACCCGGAACCTACCTCTCCGCCTGCCATGCCGGAAGCTGAGCCCGCGGTTTGCAGGGCCATTCAAAGTCCTGAGGAGAATCAACGAGGTTACATACAGGTTAAAACTCCCTCCCGATTACCGTATTAACCCCTCGTTTCATGTGTCTCTCCTCAGGCCGGTGGTGGCTGGTCCGCTCCAGGAGTCTGAGGTACGGGAAGCCCCCCCACCCCCGTTGGACATCGAAGGGATCCCGGCGTACTCCGTTCGTTCCATCTTGGATTCGAGACGTCGGGCGGGGGGCCTTCAGTACCTCGTGGAGTGGGAGGGGTATGGCCCGGAGGAGAGGTGCTGGGTGCCGAGGGGGGATGTGCTTGACCATTCCCTATTACGAGATTTCCACCGTCGCCGCCCAGAGCGCCCGGCGCCTCGCCGTCCGGGTCGTCCCCAAAGCCGGTGTCGGAACGCAGCTGGAGCTGCGCGTCAAGGGGGGGGTACTGTCACGACCCCTGCCGAAGTTGCCTCACCCCCTTGTTCGGGCATGCTTCGGCGATCGTCGTCACCGGCTTTCTAGCCACTGCCGCTCGATCATTCATTAATCCATTTGTCATGTCTTGTCATTACGCACACCTGGTTCTCATTTCCCCTCATTACTTCATGTATATATGTTCCCTCTGTTCCCCCATGTCCTTGTCGGATATTGTTCAGTGTGATTGTGCATTCACCTTTGTTTACTCGTCTTGAACAGTCGTACCTATTCCTGTTCAGATTGTTTCTGCGTATTTGGATATTAAATTTATCCTTGATTGCACGCTACCTCCTGCGCCTGGCTCTCTATTCTATTCCACGCATCACAGATTGACGTACAGACATGAAACACTGTATATATACAGTTGAAATCGGAAGTTTACATACACTTAGGTTGAAGTCATTAAAACTCTGAAAAATTCCAGAAAATTATTTAATGTCTTTAGAAGCTTCTGATAGGCTAATTGACATCATTTGAGTCAATTGGAGGTGTACCTGTGGATGTATTTCAAGGCCTGCCTTCAAACTCAGTAACTCTTTGCTCGACATCATGGGAAAATCAAAAGAAATCAGTCAAGACCTCAGGAAAAAAAATTCTTTAGACCTCCACAAGTCTGGTTCATCCTTCGGAGCAATATCCAAATGCCTGAAGGGACAACGTTCATCTGTACAAACAATAGTACGCAACTATCAACACCATGGGACCACGCAGCCTTCATACCGCTCAGGAAGGAGACGCGTTCTGTCTCCTAGAGATGAACGTACTTTGGTGCGAAAAGTGCAAATCAATCCCAGAACAACAGCATAGGAACTTGAGTGTGCAAATCTGTCATCAAGGCAAAGGGTGGTTACTTTGAATAATCTGAATGACGGGTTACCACTGGTTGGGACTTGCTTCCATTCAGCCACAAGAGCATTAGTGAGGTCGCGCACTGATGTGGGGTGATTAGGCCTGGCATCAAAACTATGAAATAACACATATGTAATCATGTAGTGTTAAAGTATTAAACAAATATTGTTATATATTAAGTAGCCACCCTTTGCCTTGATCTCCACCCCATGGCAAAATGTGTAGAATTGCAGGAAGTTAGCTTGAAAACAGAAAAAAAGTATCTCCAGCGCATGGCAAAATGGGTAGAATTGCCATAAATGATATCCTTTATATCTGCTGGAATGTATAGCAAGGCAGGGGTGTATTCATTATGTCTTGCAACGGAAACTTGCCTGAATTTGTACAACTCTTTTTGGAGTAGACAGCATAATGAATACACCCCAGCTCAACCCTTTGAGTAGAGACAGATTTGACTTGAGTTGGGGCTTTTGACTCCAGCTGTGTTACACAGACAGTAGGGGTCTCTAGAGAGTCAGTCATGATGACATAAAGCATGTTTCAAACACACACACGCGCACACACACACTCTCGAGACTGCTCCACTCATTGTGACTGATACACCGCAGCACCACAGGAATCAACATCATGCTGCACCAGGGAGGCCAGTAATAAGAGCATTAAGACTTTGCCCTATCAATTGTCTTCTGCATTGGGAGAGTGGTAACTGAGTGCACTGGGGCAGTGTTTAGTCTGGGCCAATGTGAGGGACTGTCCAGTCTGCATGGGGTCCCTATTTAACTCTGGGCTTTTATTACTCATAGCAGTAGTAGGTTATAAAGTTGGATCTTTCCCTAATTGCTGTAAACAGACATTAGTCAAGGACATACAGTTGGTTAGAAAAGTTAACCAAGGCTACCAATTGCCCTTAAGTAGACCATTAGTCAGTTTAAATCAGATATTTCATAAAGATGGCACAATCCCACAGGCCATGCATGATATGGTAATGTTGTATTGATCATTTTGCTGTTAATGTCCAGTTTATCTTACAGGTAACTGGGGTTGCAAAGGTTCAGAAACTTTTTTGGCTTAAATTCATCCAAAAGGTTAGCTTATAACAGTGAACCTTTTTTGTGGGATACACATAAGACAACTTGTGGCATATTTTGGTTAAACTATCCCCAATTCAATGGGATTGCAACCCTCTGCATGCACAGTGCATTCTTCCCATCACATGTGCAGTGCACTCTTCCATCACAATTTCTGCTAGTTAGTTTTTGCTACCATGTGGGTTTTAGCTTGCTTGAGCCTGTCACGATGTGATAGAGAGGAGACCAGGCACAGGATGAAATATGTAGGACGATGTAGTTTAATGAAGGAAAGAACCAGTAGTCAGGCTACTTTACACTAAACATCAAGAACAAAAACAATAAACGAGACTCTCACACGCAACAACAAGAAACAATAATCCACAAGCACACATGCCAAACACAGAACTTAAATAGAAGGGGTAAATGACAAACAGGTGTGCGTAATGGAGAGAGTCATACACCAGGTGTTTAGCGAGCTCCAACAGATCAGGCTGAGTCTACCTCTCGCCCACTCGCCAGTTCTTCACCATCCGGAGCCATACGAGGGACGGGTCCACCACCTGCGTCATCTGGAGAGAGGAGCCCCATCCAAGTTGCCAATGCCGGAGAAGTATGGAGGAGCGGCGAAGGAATGTGTGGGCTTCCTGCGCCAGATGGATGTCTACCTGTCCCTTCAGTGCCATCACGCTTCGGATTTGGAGAAGAATATGGTAATCTATCTGGCGCTTATGCCTCCGACCCACGCGCTCCAGACGCTGATGGGCCGCAACCCAAATCTCTTCAGTGCGACGGAACCAGTCGTCCTCCGCAGGAACCTCCGACTGGCCTCCATGCCACGGCACCATGGCTGGCTGGAACCCTAGAACACACTGGAAGATGTAGTTGAATCTGGCGAAGAAGAGCCCCCACCTGACCTGGCGAGGGTTCAGCCTCCTCACTGATCCAATGTACTCCAGATTACGGTGATCTGTGAGAATGAGTACTGGGTGTTTATCGCCCTCTAGCAAGTGCCGCCACACCTCCAGAGCCCTCTTCACCGCCAGTAGCTCCTGATCGCCCACGCCATAGTTGCGTTCGGCAGGTGTCAACTTGCGGGAGTAGTATGTGCACGGACGCAACTTCTGCGGAGTACCGGACCTCTGTTAAATGGAGGGAGGGGTCTGGGTGCGCCAACACCGGTGCGGTGGTAAACATCTCCTTCAGCTGCTGGAATGCTCTATCTGCCTCTGTGGTCCACTTCAGCTTGCTGGGGCCTCCCTTCAGTAGCGCAGTGAGAGGGCTGGCGATAGAGCTGAAGCCTCTGATTTAGTGCCGACAGTAGTTGGCGAAACCCAGGAACCTCTGTAATGCCTTGACCATAGTAGGGACGGGCCAATCACACACAGCTTCTATGCAGGGTCCCTCGATCTCCACCCAGAAAGGGGTAATCTGAAGCCTAAAAAGGAGACAGATGACTGGAAAAACACACACTTCTCCAAATTAGCATACAATTCATGCTCCAGCAATCTTCCAAGCACTTTGCGAACCAGGACTACATGCTGGGCGTGCGTAGCCTGAATACACAAAAATATCATTGATGTACACGACCACTCCACGACCCAGCATGTCCCTAAATATGTAATTCACAAAAGCTTGAAAATCCGATGGAGCATTCATGAGACCAAAAGGCATCACCAGATATTCGTAATGGCCAGATGTAGTGGAGAAGGCTGTTTTCCACTCATCCCTGATACGCACCAGATTATACGCACTCCAGAGGTCTAACTTGGTGAAGAAGCGAGCCCCATGCAGCTGCTCAATGACCACAGAGATGAGAGGAAGTGGGTAAGCATACCTTACTGTATCCTAATTCAGAGCTTGGTAGTCAATGCATGGGCACAAACCTCCATCTTTCTTCTTCACAAAGAAGAAACTCGAGGAGGCAGGTGAAGTGGAGGGACGAATAAAGCCCAGCTGTAGAAACACGTCGATGTACCGATCCATAGCCACGGTCTCGGCATATGAGAGGATGTAGATATGACTCCTAGGTAATAGAGCATCCTTCCTCAAATCGATGGCACAGTCATTACCCCGGTGGGGGGGCAAGCCGCGTCGCCTGGGTCTTGGAGAAGGCGCGGGCAAGGTCCTGTAACTCCACCAGAATGGAGACGTGGGCGGTACTGGCGGGGCTCTCCACTGACGTGGTGCAGACGGCAGGCACCTCCCCTGGCAGCCCTATGACCACTCCCTAATCTCTTCAGCATCCCAGGAAATGACAGGGTCATGGAGACCTAACCAGGGTAAACCTAACACAATGGGAAAGGTGAGTGACACAATAACGAGAAAGGAAATGACCTCAGAGTGCCTACCGTTAACCACTATTAGCGAGGGCACTGTGACCTACTCTATGCGACCGGTCCCTAGTGTCCGGTTGTCGAGGGCGGCCATGGTCAAAGGCGAGAGTCTATGGGGTCAACGGCAGGTCCAGCTGGTGCAATAGGGAAATTTAAATTTCCAGCCGCTCCCGAGTGCTCGAAGATCGAGGGAACTCGGGGATGCGGGGAATCTCACCAACACTAACAGAGGAGTATGGTTAGAACATGATACTGGAGAGATCAGGCAAACCTGAGTGGCCATGGGGCTGCGCGGCTTGTCACCTCCTCCCTGATGTGCTTGACGCAGTTGACAGTAGGCGGGATAGTGGCCTCTCTCTCCACAGTAGGTGCACACAGCGCGTCCACCAGCTCGACCCCCTCGTGCCTCTGGGACCAACTCCATAGATTCCAGGGCAGGCTGCTGTGTCTAAAGTGGAGGAGTCCTGCTCATGCCTTGAATCTGCTCCTCAAGGACATCATGGCACTGAAAACAATGGATACACTATACAAGAGAGCCAAAGAAATGGTTAGGTATGTGAAGCGTCATCAAGTTATAGCAGCAATCTACCTCACCATGAAAGGGAAAAGAATAAGAGCACCACATTGAAGCTGCCCAGCAACACCCGTTGGGGTGGTGTTGTCATCATGTTTGACAGTCTCTCCAAGAAATGGCCATATCCCAGTCTGCCGATATGGACAGCCTCCTCAAGAGGATCCTCCTGGATGATGTATTTTGGGAGATAGTGGTAAGCAGCCTGAAACCTATAGCATTAGCCATTGCACTGATTGAGGGAGACGATGCCATCCTGTCTGATGTTCAGACTCTGCTTGCAGATGTTAGAGAATAAATCCGTACTGCCCTGCCCACTTCACTGTTGCACCAAGCAGAGGTAACTGCAGTTCTGAAATACATCAAAAAGCGTGAAGACTTCTGCCTGAAGCCCATACACACCGCAGCGTACATGTTCGACCCCAAGTATGCTGGCAAGAGCATCCTGTCTGGTGCAGATATCAACCAGGCCTATGGTGTCATCACTACCATGTCTCGCCACCTTGGCCTGGAGGAGGGTAAGGTTCTTGGCAGTCTGGCGAAGTACACTTCCAAGCAAAGGCTTTGGGATTGAGATGCAATATGGCAGCCACCTGGTGGAAGGGACTTTGTGGATCTGAGGCTCTTTCCCCTGTTGCCTCCATCATCCTCCAAATCCCACACACACCAAGCACGCAAGGGTTGAAAAATTGGTGGCCATCCGGGCAAATTTGAGGCTTTTTGAGCCTGACAACGAGCCATCCTCAACAAGGTTGGAAAGTGACAGTGAAGATGAGGCCTCAGAGTCTGATGTTCAAGAGGTGGACATTGAGGAGGTCCAGGGAGAAGACATGGAAGCCTGAGAGGAAGACAACCAAAGCTTTAGTTTCTAGACTATAATTTTATAGATGTATGTTGAAAACTTTTTGGGAGATGCGATGGATCATTCAATATTCCCTTTCTTTTGTTGTTCAGTGAAATCATCCCATGTGAAGAGTCAACTCATTTAATTAAAGTTAAATTCGTAACTAAATTGTTTTCTATTGGAAGGATTTAATAATTTGCAATTATGTCTACTTATGATAAGGTAAAAGGTTTATGTTTCTGTCTCCATATGATATGGAAAATATATCCAAAGCAAACAACATCTACATTTAAATGGTATTAATATTAATGTGAATATATTTCCGTTAATTACCACGGAAAGTGTCCACCTCTGAATATTCCCCAAAATGTGCAACCCTACAGGTAACAAACCAAAAGAAACTAATGACGTGCACACAGTCAAATTCATTTTATTGATGGAATGTCTTAAAAGGATTGATTGGTCTGTACTGCTTTTTAAATACAGATATTTACAGACAGCAACACTGCTCTGTAATCAGTTAGCCTATTGATTGGCTGGTTATTGATCTGTGCCATGGCATTTAGATAGCATTTATCAATAACAGCTTTCTGAAGGCCTGTCAAATTTTGCTGAGATGAGTTTAATGGAAAGACAGCAACATACACTGAAGACAATAACCCGCGAGGGGTGAACAAAACATACAGTGTTAAATAGTTACCCTGATGACCAATGTTTTCTACCATCTTCCCCCGACCGCCGGTTAGAACGGCGGCGAGGATGAGCGCTGGAGAGGAGGAGGGATCTCAAAAGATCTTCTATTCCCTACATAGTGAGGGTGCCAGTGGGATTACCAGTACCAAAGATGGGTACTTCATCTATTCAGCACCCACACTCTCAGGTTTATAGCTATGAAGATCTCTTAATGTATCACTGTCCTTAAAAGTGTCCTAGGTCACATAATAGGCTTTCTACTTTAAATAGACCCATTTTTGGACCGGAGGTTTAACACAGCCTTGAACCGAACCCTTGCTAATGTTTTTGTCACACCCTGATCTGTTTCACCTGTCTGTGTGCTTGTCTCCACCCCACTCCAGGTGTCAGCCATCTTCCTCATTATCCCCTGGTTCCTTTAACCAGTGTTCTTTGTTTGGCTGTTGCCAGTTCCGTTTTGCTTGTTCAAGCCTACCAGCGGTTTTCCCCTTTGCTCCTGCCTTGCTATTGTTACTATCTCCTAGTTTTCCCAGTTTTTACCCTTCCTGCCTGCCCTGACCCAGAGCCTGCCTGCCGTCTTGTACCTTTACCCCACTACTCTGGATAACCGAACTCTGCTTGCCCCTGACCTGTCTTTTGCCTACCCCTGTTTTGATAATAAACATTTGTCATTCCGAAGTTGTCTGCGCCTGGGTCTTACCTTTGAACATGATAGTTTTGTGTCTTCATCATTGTGTTGCGTAGTAAATGGCACTAGTTCACCAATTAACGTCATCGGGGCCTGTTCTGGCATCCGACCACAGATGGTCCCATAACACAGTGGGTGTGATTACATGTGTGTGACCCAACAAAGGCATGTGATGTCCAAATCATCCACCATACTTAATTAGCAATTTTGATCTGTGTCGACTGAATCACAATTACACTACATTTCCACAATCTGAAAGTTTAGCGCCATTCATCTTTTTTTAAGCGGCAAAAAATTGAGGCAAAGACCTCCTAAACCCCTTTATCATCATGTAAATCATAGACAGAGGTCTGAGCGGAGGGACTGATAAGACAGAGGGCAGAGGCTGTTGTATGTTTTTCCCCCAACATAGCTTTCCATCAATTTGTATAGCAGAGCCTCATGCCAAATTGAGTCAAAAGCTTTTTGGAAATCAACAAAGCATGATTATTATTTATTTATTTTGTATTATTATTATTATTATTATTTGCAGGGTGAATACGTGGTCTGTCCTACAGTAACTTGGTAAAAAGTCAATTTGACATTTTCTCAGTACATTGTTTTCACTGAGGAAATGTACGAGTCTGCTTTTCCCAAGGTTGCTGTTGACGCATATCCCACGGTAGTTATTGGGGTCAAAGTTGTCTCCACGTTTGTGGATTGGGGTGATCAGTCCTTGGTTCCAAATATTGGTGAAGATGCCAGAGCTTAGGGTGGCATTAAAGAGTTTAATTATAGCCAATTGGAATTTTTTGTCGGTATATTTTATCTGTTCATTTAGGATACCATCAACACCACAGGCCTTTTGGGTTGGAGGGTTTGTATTTTGTCCGGTAGTTCATTCAATGTAATTGGAGAATCCAGTGGGTTCTGGTAGTCTTTAATAGCTGATTCTAAGATTTGTAATTGATAATGTATACGTTTTAGCTGTTTGTTCTTTGTTATAGAGCCAAAAAGATTGGAGAAGTGATTAATCCACACATCTCCATTTTAGATAGAAAATTCTTTGTGTTGTTGTTTGTTTCGTGTGTTCCAATTTTCCCAGAAGTGGTTAGATTTTATGGATAATTCAATTAGTGTATTTCTGTATTGTTTTAGTTTCTTGTTGCCTAATTGTTTTTTAGTAGGTTCCTACACTACTTTCTATATCGTTTCTTAATATTGTGCAGTTCCTTTGGCTTTGATGCCTCATGATTGAGTATTACTCTGTTCAAGTAGACTGTGATTTTGCTTTGATCTGATAGGGGTGTTAGTGGGCTGAAATAGCTCTGAGAGACTCAGGGTTGAAGTCAATGATAAAGTAATCTACAGTACTACTGCCAATGGATGAGCTGTAGGTGTACCTACCATAGGAGTCTCCTCGAAGCCTACCATTGACTATGTACAGACCCAGCATGCGACAGAGCTGCAGGAGTTGTGACCCGTTTTTTGGTGTTGTTTTGTCATAGTTGTGTCTAGTGGGATATATTTGCGAGGGAATTCTGTCATCTCCAGGTAGGTGTTTGTCCCCCTGTGGATGGAGGATGGAGAAGCTGTCATTGTTAAGGTATGGGGATTCTATTAAGAAAATGATTCCTGGAAACTTGTGCATATCCATCAGCGTTACTCACAATCACAGGCATCATCAGCTCCCTCACTAACCTTAGGTCTGAATGAATGGACCACTGATTGGATCACTGAATATTATAAAGATATGCTTCTTCCATCCTCCCAGACTCACCCAGGGCCACTGATCCTCTAAAGACTGTATTACTATTAAAGGGGCACTGCAGAACACCATCATCAGATTCACTGATTAGGAGTGAAGCCCTGTTTTTTCTCTCTCTTATCAAGGGCAACTTACAGTTAGTGCATTCATCTTAAAGTGAAACTGACAGCGTTTTAACTACATTGCAGATATGAAACGAACAGACAATCATAATATCAGTAAAAAAATATAAAATTCCCAATTTATGCTTTAAAACCAACTTTATAGAAGAGGTTTTAAAAATAGGTTCTATTTGACAAAAAAATCCCATGACTTACAGTAAGGCATTGTTGGCAGAATATGGATGCAGTTATGATTAATATAATTCCCCAATACAGATATAGATAGATAGATAGATAGATAGATAGATAGATAGATAGATAGATAGATAGATAGATAGATAGATAGATAGATAGATAGATAGATAGATAGATAGATAGATAGATAGATAGATAGATAGATAGATAGATAGATAGATAGATAGATAGATAGATAGATAGATTCCTGGGGGTGTATTTGAACAGATTTGAATAAGATTTCATGTTTCTAAAACGCTGTCAGTTCCACTTCAGGTTGATATGTTTTGACAACCACATATCACAATCATAGTGGGTAAAGAAAAACATCATTTTGGGGAGGGAGTGGGGTATACTTTTTGAAGAGGTAGGTTTTCAGATGTTTTCGGAAGATGAGCAGGGACTCTTGTTCCACAGGAGGAAACTTGTTCCACCACCCTGATTCCCAAATTGCCAGTATTGTAGGTGGTGCTCTGCTCTCAGCACAATACAGTGGTGAAATGCAGTATTTTGAGTGGAGAAATTTGGGAATCAGGGTGGTGGTAGTTCTGATGTAATTTCATATTCAATACTTTAATACTTTCTTGTTATTCATGACTTAGAGGCAGAGAATGAGACAATTACTCTGCCCTTGATTATTATAAATAGTGGTTATGTCAGAATAGTAAAGGTAATTTGATGACGTCCCAGCTTTCTGCGAAATAACATTTTAAATTATATATACCCATTTATTCTTGAAGAATATAACATGAATACCTCATGCGCTTAGTTCCACTGTCGTACCCCATCAGAACCCAAAATATATGCTTTTTTAACTCCAATGTTTGTAAACAAAGTAAATGTAAACAAACACTGTATAGCCTCCAAAACATGGTTAAAACTAATTATCACGGATGGTCAGGCTTTGCATCCATAGCTCCGTCTAGGAATTTGCGAGTGGTAAAATGTATCTAGGCCAATTCCTCATCTTTTTACTAAAACAGAGCCGGGGTGACCTGCTTTGTTATTGTTTCAACTAAGGATTCTAGCTTTAATGGTGGAGGCAATTTGGCCATATGAGGCTGCAAAACGGGGAAAAATGATGCGTTCTGACTTTTCCCAGTGTCAAGGTAATTCTTGGAGAGTAAGTACGCCTAGTTTCACGGTTGAGGTGCTAAGCGAAGCCTAACCCGTTGAAACTGCTATGGAGTGGCTCCTCGCCGATGAGGCTTCTCTGGAACGACAGGCACTGGGGCTCTCCTTGCTGCTTAGCTACAGTATCTCTTCTCGTAATGATTAGAGCGCTTTGTGTGTGTGTAGTTGTGGTCGCGCGCTGCCTAAAGGTGTTATTCGCTCCACAGGAGGAGGACCAGGAGAATTTTGACTGGACTAGGTAGTGTTCCCTTTCTCCCACAGACCATGACACACACACAATCAATCACTGTGAAGAAAACGCTGTTAGAACAGATGGGTGCAAGTGAAATTTAGACAGGAGCATAGAGAGAACGCAGAATTCAACCAGGGTAGGTGTGTGTGTGTACATGAGTGTTTGTGTGGACTACTGGGCAGGCAGTACCTAGTGGTGATAGGTGAGTTATTTACACTGTGGACTACTGGGCAGACAGTACCTAGTGGTGATAGGTGAGTTACTTACAGCAGCTATTGCTGCTCTCTTTCATTCCTTCTCCCGTCTTATTGGATGGATTTTGTTCTGCATTCACCATGAGGCTGGTAGTTTAGGGTTTGTGAAACACAAATTGCAGGAGTTTAGATGTCCGTGTATCATAGATTTTTTTGAGGGAGACGGTGATTGGAGATGATGGAAACTTTCCTAATTTCTCAGCGGAATTCACTGTGGTACTGTATATCACACCAAGTCATATCGGTAAACGATATAGGCGCTTTACCCTGAGTGTACAAAACAATGCCCCGACATTCCTAATATTGAGATGTACCCCCCCTCAGAACAGCCGCAATTTGTCGGGGCATGGACTCTACAAGATGTCGAAAGCGTTCAACAGAGATGCTGGCCCATGTTGACTCCAATGCTTCCCACAGTTATGTCAAGTTGGCTGGATGTCGTTTAGGTGGTGGACTATTCTTAATAACCACGGGAAACTGTTGAGCATGAAAAACCCAGCACAAACCGGTCTGCCTGGCACCTACTACCATACCCTGTTCAAAGGAACTTAAATATTTTGTCTTGCCCATTCAGCCTCTGAATGGCACACATTCACAATCAATGTCTCAATTGTCTCAAGGCCTAGTTTGTGTTGGTGCCGAGTTTTCTTTTGCAACAGTTGAACTATAATAGTTCAGGATTATGGAGTGCTACGGTTTTACGAAGGTTTTAACGGTCCTTTTTATCACTGAGGGACTTTTTATTTTTCTCGCAGCTGAATGTCTACAGGAATCGTCTATTATTATTATTTACAACAGAGCCCAGCTCCTGGATTTAGCTCACGCAGCGCTGCTGCACCCCAGGGAAAAGTTTGATATTCCGGACGAGTTGAAAAGGTGACGGCGTGGACGTAGGCCGGGATCGAAGTGTAAGGCAAAGCTGAGGAAGTACAATCCGGCTATACCGTCTCATTATGGGCAACGTGAGATCACTGCATAACAAATTGGACGAGCTTGAGGGTCTTGTCCGTGGACAAAGGGACTATCGGGAAGCGAGCCTAATGTTTTTTACTGAGACTTGGCTGAACGATAACATCCCCATAGAGAACGTCACTATCGGCGGGTTCCGGACCATCAGAGCAGACAGGGATTGCGTCTCTTCCGGTAAGAGCAAGGGAGGCTGCCATTATTAGTTAACAACAGATGGTGTAATCCGAGCCATATTACTCTTAAGGAAGAGTTTTGTAGCCTGGACATTGAGCTGTTAGCCGTTAGCCTGAGACCCCACTATTTGCAGAGGGAATTCACGGCGGCCATTGCTGTTATTGTTTACATCCCGCCCTCCGCTGACGCAAACACAGCGTGTGACGTCATCCACTCTGTTATCGCAAGATTACAGACAGCACATCCCAGTGCTTTCTTTGCCATTTCGGGGGATTTTAACCATGCATCTCTCTCTTCAACGCTGCCCACGTTCAAACAGTTCGTGAAGTGCCCAATCAGGAATAATACAACTCTGGACTTGTTATATGCTAATGTGAAGGATGCATACAACTCCACTGCACTCCCTCCCCTCGGTAGATTGGATGACAACCTTGTCCACCTCATTCCACTCTACAGGCCTTTTGTCCAACAGCAGCCTGCGACCACTAGGACCATTAGGAGATGGTCCCCGGAGGCGAATGAGGTCCTACAGGACTGCTTTGAAACAACAGACTGGGATGTGTTCTGTGAGGCTCATGGGGAGGACATCGATAGACTTACTGACTGCATAACAGACTATATACATTTTTGTGTAGACAACGCTGTTTTCCAAATAATAAACCCTGGGTCACCAGCGACCTGAAGGCCCTGCTGAATCAGAAGAAGAGGTCCTTCAAGGAGGGGGACATGGACAATTGAAATGTGTCCAGAGGGAGCTGAAGTTGCGGATTGCTGAGGGGAAGAGAGGGTATAAGGAGAAGATGGAGGACAAGCTGAGGCAGAGCCAGGTGAGAGAGGTGTGGAAGGGTATGAGAAATATCACTGGCTTCAAAAAGTCAAACAGTGGGCAGACGGAGGGGACCCAGGACAGAGCCAATGAGCTGAACCAATTTTTTAACAGGTTCGATACTGGCCCTGTCCACCTCCGTTCCAGCTCCCCAGGCCACACACCCTCACGGCTGTCCCACCCCCACTTTGCTCACAACACATCTGTTGAGACAATCAGCGACCCCACCTCCACCCCTGCTCCCTCTGGACTGATCCTCAACACCCCCCTTCCTCCCACCTCCCCACCTGGGATGGCTTTCACCACCAACCAAGTGAAGAGAGAGCTGGAGAGACTACATCAGTGGAAAGCGGTGGGCCCTGATGGCATCAGCCCAAGGGT
The DNA here is from genome assembly GCA_023634145.1 of Thymallus thymallus. Lineage (NCBI taxonomy): Eukaryota > Metazoa > Chordata > Actinopteri > Salmoniformes > Salmonidae > Thymallus > Thymallus thymallus. Next base: position 11,575,280 of record CM042412.1, on the reverse strand, counting down.
GCTTAGGGTCTGTGCTGACCAAATGTGTGGAATACTCCAGCGTCTCTTCAACCTTAGCCTGAGTCTAGAAAGGGTCCCTGTGCTGTGGAAAACATCCTGTCTCATCCCAGTGCCCAAGAAGGCACACCCCACTGTCCTGAATGACTTCAGACCTGTAGCGCTAACATCCCACATCATGAAGACCCTAGAAAGGTTAGTCCTTGCTCACCTCAGACCCCTGGTGTGTACATCAGTTTGCATACCAGCGTAACATCGGGTTGATGATGCAATCATCTACCTTCTGCAGAGGGCTTACTCTCACCTGGACAACGCAGGTTGCACTGTGAGGGTTATGTTTTTTTACTTCTCCAGTGCCTTCAATACCATTCAGCCCCTGCTACTGGGTGAGAAGATGAGAAGGATGAAAGTGGAAGCACCCTTAGTCTCCTGGGTCACAGACTACCTGACCGGTAGGCCACAATTTGTGCGACTACAGAGCTGTGTGACAGAACGGGCAGTGAGCAACACAGGGGCCCCCCAGGGAATGGTCCTGTCCCCCTTCCTGTTCACCCTCTACACCTCAGACTTCAGATATAACTCTGAAACATGCCACCTACAGAAGTTCTCGGATGACTCCGCAATTGTAGGGTGCATCAGGGGTGGGCAGGAGGAGGAGTACAGGAGCACAATCAGTGACTTGTGTTGTGGTGTGAGCAGAACCACCTTCAGCTCAACATCAGCAAAACAAAGGAGATGGTGGTGGACTTCAGGAGAACCAAGGCACAACTGACTGCAGTCCCTATACAGGGGATGGATGTGGAAATGGTTGGGTCATACAAGTTCCTGGGAGTCCATATGGACAACAGGCTGGAATGGGCTGGTAACACCGGGGCCCTGTACAAAAAGGGCCAGAGCCGACTCTACTTTCTGAGGAGGCTCAGGTCCTTCAACGTGTGCAGTAAACTACTGCACACCTTCTACCAGTCTGTGGTGGCCAGTGACATCTTTTTTGCAGTGGTGTACTGGGGAGCCAACATTAAAGTCAGTGATGCTTCTCGGGTAAATAAGCTGATCAGGAAGGCTAGCTCTGTCCTGGGGATGAGCCTTGACACTCTAGAGGAGGTGGCAGAGAGACGGATCCTGGCCAAACTGCTGGAAATCATGGACAACGTCACCCACCCTCTGCATGCCATGGTTATGACGCAGAGGAGCACCTTCAGTCACAGGTACCCCTTTTCCACCAAAGCATTTTGAGAGCCGTTCGGAGCCGGTGCCTACTTGCGAACCAGTTCTTTGTGTTTCGACAGCCAAAGAACCGGTTCTCGGCCAGGAAAATTGGTTCCAAAGCGGCACCAACTCTTTGCTGGACTAGAACCGTTCTTTTACCACGTCATGATTACGTCGGGGGCTGCAATACTAACGTTGCCTGCAATACTAACGTTGACATTATTTTTTTAGTTGATTTCCAATGTAATCCATAGGTAGTTTGCGCTTACGGTACATACTGTAGCTAACGTTAGGGCCATTAGAGCTAGCAGCCTTGCATTTGCTTCCAACAAGAGCTAACATCAATAATACGAATCGAAACATGTTATATAATTACGCTTCTTCTCGAACGTAACCTCCGTCTATAGTAATCCAGACGAGCAGCACAAATGTGTTCTAAACGTTTTCTTCTGACCCCAATATAGGATCGCAAAGCCAGGAGAAACATTTGCAGAAAGACGATGTAGTCCACCATTGTAATTGTTATGCTTGAAGTTGGCGCAAGCGTTTCTGGGAAAGCTAAAACGTATGGCGACGTACACAGTGACGTAACGACGTCGTTCGCTGGGCTCTCTAGTCAGTGGAAAAACAAAGAAGGTTCGCAAGTTGAACCAACTTTTAACCAACTTTGAACCAGCACCAGTTCCGAACCAGTTCTTTTTTGGTGGAAACGAGGTAAGACTGATCCCACCACGGTTTGCCAGAGAGCGCTACAGGAGGTCCTTCCTGCCGGCGGCTATTAGACTATATAATGCCTCACCGGGGTGCCGTGCCGTCGGCAACATAGATCTGGAACTGTTGGGGTGCTAGGACCTAGTTTAACAATTATGCATCCATCCGTGAGTAACTCTGGTCCGTCATCACTCATTCACTCAGGACCTATTTATTCATGCAGGTCTGTATATACATACTCATGTAAAGTTGTTATATCATATCACGTGCAATATTGCAAGTAATTCTTGGACCTAACTTACATAGTCATTCACTCAGGAATGCATATTAGTATCCTGTCAGTTGCACCTTTTCTCATTGCTTTTAGTATATCGAATGTGCAATACGTGCAGTTGTCTGTAATTAAACCCTGCGCACTAAGGACTGTATTTTAAGGGAATTACTATTATTACCCCAAATTACACACATTTAGCTTCCTGTCATTTACCTGTACAGTTTATGTAACCTTGCAAGTATTCACTTATCTGTAAATATAACTGTATATTTACCTGTACAGCTAATTTAACCAGGCAAAATATTCACTTACCTGTTCATTTGGCCAGTCTGTCTATTAAGTAAACTATTATTACCCTCGCTCATATCATATGCATTTTTAGCTACTGAAGTATTTCTCTGCCATCGACCTGTATAGTATAATTAACCATCCAACATCCACCAATGTATAGTGTACATATTCAGCCAACCACCCATACTATGCAATGTCTTTTTATAGCTTTTTTTGCACTCCAGATATCTTGTATTTCTATACTTTTTCATACTGCCGCTCTATGTAACTGCCCTGTGTTTTGTTGTTGTAGCTGCTTGACAAAGAAATGTCTATCTATCTATCTATCTATCTATCTATCTATCTATCTATCTATCTATCTATCTACAGTGGGGAGAACAAGTATTTGATACACTGCCAATTTTGCAGGTTTTCCCACTTACAAAGCATGTAGAAGTCTGTAATTTTTATCATAGGTAATCTTCAACTGTGAGTGACGGAATCTAAAACAAAAATCCAGAAATTCACATTGTATGATTTTTAAGTAATTAATTTGCATTTTATTGCATGACATAAGTATTTGATACATCAGAAAAGCAGAACTTAATATTTGGTACAGAAACCTTTGTTTGCAATTACAGAGATCATACGTTTCCTGTAGTTCTTGACCAGGTTTGCACACACTGCAGCAGGGATTTTGGCCCACTCCTACATACAGACCTTCTCCAGATCCTTCAGGTTTCGGGGCTGTCGCTGGGCAATACGGACTTTCAGCTCCCTCCAAAGATTTTCTATTGGGTTTAGGTCTGAAGACTGGCTAGGCCACTCCAGGACCTTGAGATGCTTCTTACGGAGCCACTCCTTAGTTGCCCTGGCTGTGTGTTTCAGGTCGTTTTCATGCTGGAAGATCCAGCCACGACCCATCTTCAATGCTCTTACTGAGGGAAGGAGGTTGTTGGCCAAGATCTCGCGATACATGGCCCCATTCATCCTCCCCTCAATACGGTGCAGTCGTCCTGTCCCCTTTGCAGAAAAGCATCCCCAAAGAATGATGTTTCCACCTCCATGCTTCACGGTTGGGATGGTGTTCTTGGGGTTGTACTAATCCTTCTTTTTCCTCCAAACACGGCGAGTGGAGTTTAGACCAAAAAGCTCTATTTTTGTCTCATCAGACCACATGACCAAAGTAAAAGAAGAGAGAGATAAGCTTTTGGCCATCACCGGTGAGAGAACTCGCATTATTGGGCGAGTCCTTGAAACTGGAAAGCATTTTTAGGACTATAAAATCCTCCTTATATCGTACAATATGTGTGTCTCCAAACACCTAGGAATGGATTCAAGACGAGGTTGTTTTTTACTGATCTCATATTCTTAGTTTGTCAGAGTCAAAGTAGCCTGTCATTTTGATGTATTGTTAAATTAAGTAAAATGCTTTTATAAAAGGACACATTTTCCCCATGTGTGTAACTTCTGTAAGAGCCTCTACTCTACTGCTCTATGCCACTACGCTAATGCGATGATATACATGCAATCAGTGGAGAATGCTGAGGGGTCACTAGCCAGCCACTAGCCAGTCAGTATATCAGTATATCATGAGTTAGAACATTGAGAATATTATGCTATATTATGAAGTTATTATTTAAGAGCATTGAAGATAAATCACAATCAGTAAAAAAAAAATAACCAGCTAGATAACTAGCAGATTTACAACACTCATGAACATCAATGATCAGCTGACAGCCTACCATCTTTTCCTGATGTCAATCATGTCTTTAGGAGGCACTGTAACTAGCCTGCTTACAATTTGTAATGATGAGTGAGTGTGTTGTTGCAGAAATAAATAGGCCTATGCTTATTTTATTTTTTATTTATTTTTGCTACAGGGGTAGTTAGTATGTGACAGAAGAGGTGATCAGGTTACTGTCCTCAGAACACATGCCCCTTGGGAGAGTTAAACGTATTCATGCAAGAGCCTTTAGAGATCTCTATAAATGGCTTGGATTAATGCATGTGTCTGTCTGACTACAATACAGAGCAACTGTATCGCATAAAGGTTATTGAGATATTTGTGTAATCAACATTTGGTTTTCCTTGTCTGGCCTGGTCTGGCCTGTGTGTGTTTAAATACTAGAGGTGTCTTTTATTTAACCTTTATTTAACTAGGCAAGTCAGTTAAGAACAAATTCTTATTTACAATGACGGCCTACACTGGCCAAACTCGGACGACGCTAGGCCAATTGTGCGCCGCCCTATGGGACTCCCAATCACGGCTGGTTGTGATACAGCCTCTAGCACTGAGATGCAGTGTCTTAGACCACCGCGGCACTTGGGAGCCCAGGGTAATGTGGTGATGTCGTGTGGGCCGTGTGGTGGAGGGTCACCAGAGCAGAACTTCACCTTGTTCAGGTCTAACTCTCTGAATAAGATTTCATGCTGGTAAAGGAGGAATAATTGAGGCAAGCTTTTTCCCAGATCATCAACACTAATCTCCTCCAACGAGACCAGGATCATGTTATGTAGGGCACAATGAAAATAAGTGATTTTGATAAGTTCAAAGATGTACAGATGTAGATGTACAGATGTACAGATGTACAGATGTCCACGATGAATTTATTTCTCCCAGTGGCACAAGGCAAACATGCCATTCTTTGTACATGAAAATGGAAAGATATTTTCTATTGACAGAGGTCTTTCAGTTGGCCATTCGAGTAACCTTGCATAGAGGGTATATCTACTTCACACAGGCAGTAATACATATACATTGTGGATGCGTCATAAATCATTTCCATGGAGAAGTCCACCACAGATCGTCGTTTTCCACCCAAGGTTGCTGTGGATTGTTCTGTGAAGGTACTGTTGGCTTTCTGAAGCACAAAGCCTCACATCCTGTCCTTTCACTGAACAATGAGATTAAATTCAGATTATAAACCTGTGGAGGAAGAATGAACATGCAGCGGCACAATATTTCCCCATGGTTTAATTAAATCAGAATATGGGACTGGTGTGGTTGGGAGGGAGGGTTTGAGGGTGAGTGTGGTGTGTTGAGGTGGACAGAGTTGTTATATAAAGTAGATTGAAACCAGAGTGATTCAGGCCACATTAATAAAATAACTCTAAAGTGAGACAATTTTCTAATTAATGTTCCATTATTATGTTTGCTTTAGCTAGCTGGACCTCGAGCGTATTTTCTGGGTAACAGGTTTAGGAGAGGGAAGAAGAGTGATAACACAGATCAGCTGGGGAGAGGTTCCTATTGGAGTTTTTGCCCCCCAAGTTTTAAAATAAAATAATAAATTCCCTCTTTGAAAAAAAAAACATTTTTGGGACATTAAAGACTGTAAAATCACCAGGAAATCAGCTCAAAGGGATTTTAATTTCGTGACCGACCGGCTCGATCTTATGTAGCAACATTTGAAATGGTGTTTTTTACATTGGATAAAAGTAGAGAGCTAGAAACGGTATATCATACACTACAGTTGAGGAACAATGGGAAAGTAATTCTGCTTTGAAAGTTGATAAACTTGTAACTTCACTTTGGGGGGGTTACAGAAAATTGCCCTTGAATGTCTTATGTACCTACTGGAGAACTCTTCGCTATCTAGCTAGCTAAACAATGAACCATAATCTAAACTCATAACGTTACTACCCTGCATGAATCTGCAGGTAGCTAACAACCAGCTTCAGTTAGCTAGCTAACATTAGGCTATAACTAGCAATGCAAATGGCTCTGAGGTACGAATAATATTACTACACAGATCATACAGGTAAAGTTAGCTACCTAGCCAGCCAGCTAACATTAGCTAGCTAGCTAACAGTACACTTTAACTTGAAATGAAAATGAGAAACGTGTAATATCTGAAAATTTAGTTAACTAGGCTCTCTTCCCCCTATACATGGATGAACGCTTCTCCCTCTCTGTCATGGATGCCATGGTTGCCCTTAGTTTGAAAATTGAAAACGGAGACTGGTGTTTTATACAACAGCATTTGTGTGTTCTCTTTTCGACTCCGTCTGCATATATGCAATCAAACGCCAGAATTTTCTCCATCTCCTTAGCTATCATACTGTCACGATGTGGGTGTGGGAATGACCAAGGCGCAGCGCAGGGATAGTAGTTCGACATTTTGCTTACTTTATTTTTACTATGTACTCTAAGTTTACAAAAATGAACGGACTAACAACAAACAAACACACGAATGTACAAAACCTCACGTTCGTAACAAAGGCACACTTACATTCACCGTGACTGCGACATATAACGATAACGACCCACAGCAGAGTGAATGACAGACTAACATATATAAGATCCCTAATTAGAGACAATGCGGTGCAGCTGCGAAGTGGACAGTTTTCTCCCATGCCCCTTCCTTATAACCGGGCCCGGGCTGGGTACCGGTACATTCACCGTGACTGCGACATATAACGATAACGACCCACAGCAGAGTGAATGACAGACTAACATATATAAGATCCCTAATTAGAGACAATGCGGTGCAGCTGCGAAGTGGACAGTTTTCTCCCATGCCCCTTCCTTATAACCGGGCCCGGGCTGGGTACCGGTGGGGCAAACGGCTCCGGCCATGGAGCGGGGCAAACAACCGGGCCTGGACTGGGCACCGGTGGGGCGGACTGCTCTGGCACTGGGGCGGAGCAGACGGCTGGACCCGGAATGGGTACCGGTGGAGCGGACTGCTCTGGCACTGAGGCGGAGCACACGGCTGGACCCGGAATGGGTGCCGGTGGAGCGGACCGCTCTGGCACTGGGGCTGAGCAGACGGCTGAACCCGGAATGGGTACCGGTGGAGTGGACTGCTCTGGCACTGGGGCGGAGCAGACGGCTGGACCCGGATTGGGCACCGGTGGAGCGGACTGCTCTGGCAATGGAGCGGAGCAGACGGCTGACCCCGGGCTGAGCACCGTAGCTGAAGGTTCCAGGCCTTGGGCTGTGGCTGGAGGCTCGGGCTGCTGACCTTCGCTGGAGGCTCCGGGCTGCTGACCTTCGCTGGAGGCTCAGGGCTGCTGACCTTCGCTGGAGGTTGCGGGCTGCTGACCTTCGCTGGAGGCTCAGGGCTGCTGACCATCGCTGGAGGCTCAGGGCTGCTGACCATCGCTTGAGGCTCAGGGCTGCTGACCATCGCTTGAGGCTCAGGGCTGCTGACCATCGCTGGAGGCTCAGGGCTGCTGACCTTCGCTGGAGGCTCAGGGCTGCTGACCATCGCTGGAGGCTCAGGGCTGCTGACCTTCGCTGGAGGTTCAGGGCTGCTGACCTTCGCTGGAGGTTCAGGGCTGCTGACCTTCGCTGGAGGTTCAGGGCTGCTGACCTTCGCTGGAGGTTCAGGGCTGCTGACCTTCGCTGGAGGTTCAGGGCTGCTGACCTTCGCTGGAGGTTCAGGGCTGCTGACCTTCGGACGCACCTGGCTAGGCGCACGCACTGGAGGTCGGGTGCGGGGAGCCGGCCTGGGTCGTACTGGACTGAGGAGGCGCACCGGAGGTCGGATGCGTGGAGCTGGCACTGGCAGCAAACTCATCTCTCGGCATTTCCAGCCCATTCATTATCTCAGCCAGCGGGAAGGTTGCTGTCTTTTTCCATGGCTAAACCAACTAGGTTCGTAATTTAACAATTGTATTTGCATTTACAGATGGCATACAAGTTTGTTATTAAGGCACATGAAAGTTTACATGTTCCAGAAGGCATTTCTGCCCCCCCCCCCCAAAAAAAAAAATAGCGCTCCTGTGAAGTAGTGACGCGCGACAAACGCCTAGTTTCCTGAAAAGAGTCACATATGTGATCGTATACCAATGTAATCATGGTTTGATATGATTTAGTTTGTCAAATAATATATCTGTTTGGGATTCTTGCGGTCAATTTGAAGTGTACAAATAATTTATTATATTCCGGCCCCCCGACCACCCGCTCAAGGAAAAATTGGCCCACGGCTGAATGTACTTGGGGACCCCTGGTTTAGGTTATGAGAGTCGAGGCATGATGATTATAGATCCATAATGGATTATGAAGCTTGGTTTAGCATATATTTTATTATAGTAGCTTTTGCCATATTCTGAGAAAGTGGAAAAATAATGACCCAGAGGAATGTCATTACAGGTGTGACATTATGAGAGAGAGAGAGAGAGAGAGAGGACCCAATACTCCAAGAAAGGACTGTATGAATGCATTGATATGTAAGCCCTTTTGATGTATCGACGTGTTGTCAATGGAAAATGTTACCGTGAATCTCCATCCTTCCTCTCTCACTTGAACAAGCCAATGTCAATCACATTGTTGAGTGTGAAATGAAATTATCAATATTGCAGGAGGCTTTCAATACCTTTCACAGACTGTGTCACTGTTATTACATGATGTGAATAACAGGGATGAACAGGGACAATTCCTTTCCATGTAGCTAGTTAATGGAACTTGGCGCCGGTGGAGCGGACTGCTCCGGCACTGGAGGCTCCGGGCTGTGGGCCGTCACTGGAGGCTCCGGGCTGTGGACCGTTGCTGGAGGTTCCAGACATTGGGCCGTAGCTGGAGGCTCCGGGCATTGGGCCGTAGGCCGTCGCTGGAGGCTCCGGGCTGTGGTCCGTCACTGGAGGCTCCAGGCTGTGTGCCGTAGCTGGAGGCTCCGTGCAATGGGTCGTCGCTGGAGGCTCCGGGTTGTGAGCCGTCGCTGGAGGTTCCGGACATTGGGCCGTAGCTGGAGGCTCCGGGCATTGGGCCGTAGCTGGAGGCTCCGAGCTATGGAGGCGCACCAGTGGTCTGGTGCGAGGAGCAGGCACGGGCCATACCTGACTGTGGAGGTGAACCGGTGGTCTGGGGTGAGGAGCAGGCACAGGAGATGTAGGGCTGGACCCTCGACCGGGAGACGAAGAGAGTCCCGATCTGGCCTCGAAACTCCCCGCCTCCTCGATCTCCCGAACGTGAGGGTTGGGCTCGGTCTCGAGAGGAAGGGCCACCCAGAGTCTCCACCACTTCGCTTGTTTCCCCTTCGACTGATCGAAGAAACCCTCCGGCGTCTTACTGTTTTCGGCCATCGGAGGCGGAAGTGGTGGGAGCTGTTCTTCCAATCTGGGGTGGCTGACTGACGGTGGGTCGCGTGGCGCTGGTACTGAGGTCCATGGGCTGGGAACACCCACTGGATCTCCGGTGCAGGGAGCTGTCGCTGGACGTAACGGGCTGAGGAGGCGCGTTGGACGGATAGGCCGGGAGTGCGCTGGAGATCTAGTACTGGGACCGGAGACCGAACGCATCATCTCGTCGTCCTCCTCGGCCCACCCGAAATACCTCCTCAGCCGCTTCTCCTCCTCCGTGTTCCTCGCGTCCCAAGGACCCCACAACCCCCCCCCACCTTCAATATGGGGGACCTTCGGGGCTGTCCACTGTCGGTCCTTCCTCTCCTCATGCTCCGCTGGTAAGGGCTCTGTCCCAAGCCCCCACGCTGGTCCATCCACGAGCTCATCTTCCCCCGCAGGTGTCGATGAGCCCCAGATGCTCCCCACCACCAGTGGCTGTGTAACCTCCACAGTTGTTTCTCCCTGACGTCCCGGTGTCCTCCACGCTCCTCTGCGAAGCCCAATGTGTCAAAACTCAGATACTCCTCTTCTTGCTCTCGCTGCGGGTTCCCATGGTGGTGGATCATTCTGTCACAGTGAGGTTGAAGGGAACAAGGCGCAGAGCGAGAGGACGATGCAAACATGTTTTATTAAACTAATAAAACACAACAAAACAATAAACGTACTATACACCGTGGCGTTGGTTTGCACACACAAAACACAAACACAAATAATGATCCACACGCAGGTGGATGTGCGGTGCACATAAATAGAATCCCCAATTAGAGACAACTCACGACAGCTGTCTCTAATTGGGGATCACCAATAACCCAACCCTGGGTGTAAGGACCTGACCGTGGCCATCCCACTCCCCCTAGAGGGAGTCAGGGACCTGGCCTCGGTCAGACCCTTACAAGAGTCAAATCAATTGGACCCATTCATCTCCTCTGTGCAATTTTTTACTAGTTCATTGTCATGGTATTTTACAATTGTAGCTTACTGGAAAGATGTCCTTCTATTTCCCTTATTTTATTTGTAGAAGTGTCAACCCCACAACTCTATACTGTTCCAAAATTCTGATTTATTCAGAATGTTATTTGATGAGCTACATGAGTCTCCTTGATCTGATCTTGAGGGATACAGTCCCCTTAGCTGTTCTTGTGGTTGTTATGGCTAATTACGACTCAGAGGTCGGTGGGATCCCTCTCATTGCATCCAGTAAGATGGACCTCAGGGTCCCTGTTGTTCAACCCTACCCACTGGGCAACGTTGTTTCCATATAATTTCATCATTCCATATCATTTCGACGTTGAATAAACATGGGAAACTAATTGGATATGCAAAAAATCATCAACGTAAGGGCATTTAATCTTTTTTTCACATAACTTTTAACCTAAGTCAAATGACATGGTGAAATGTTTAGTTGATTTCACGTTAGTTGACAACTCAACCAAATGTAAATCAAATCTAGATGTTGAACTGACGTTTGTGTCAAGTGGATAGCCTCATGGGGACTACAGCCCTGCATCATATCTTAGCCGAGGATAAATTAATTAGGCCAGCAAATTGGATCAATTACATCCACTCACTAGGACGCTACAAATTAGGTGGTTAATAATTATGATGGAGACAGATCTACATCGGCCCACCTGGGATCAGAGCTCATTCTCCTTGATGGTTTTACCTCCATCCCCTGTTGTTGTTAAGAGACCAATTACCTGCATGTTGAGCACTTATCGATGTACAGGGAGAACAGTTGCTGGTAGAAATTACTTGAGTTCCTCTTGGGGGCCCCACCTTGTGATGCCATTGATTAGGCCTACGTAACAACTCATCTTCCTAATAGGATCCAACTGATTAGAAGTCAGACATGTTCTGTCTGGCTGTGAGCTATGATCAATATTAAGGTTCATACAGATGTAGGATCTTAATTTGAGTATTTGGTATGTTCATAAAATTTAATCTGGAGTGCCAGAGTATGCTCTGGGCGTTCGTAAACTCAGAGCGTTGTCAGATTGGCCTTTCGTAAATTCATAGCGTTTCGTTCTTAGCACGTTCAGAGCTCACACGGGACGCTCTGTACGAAAAGTAGGGATGATCCGAGCATTCTGACCTAACAACAGTAGTCAAGCACCCAATTTACACAGATCATACACTCTCTTACCCGTATACATGGATGAACGCTTCTCCCTCTCTGTCACGGATGCCATGGTTGCCCTTAGTTTGAAGATTTATTCGGGAAACTGGTGTTTTATATAACAGCGTCTGTGTGTTCTCTATTTGACTCCGTCTGCATATTTGCAATCAAACGGCATAATTTTCTCCATCTCCTTAGCTATCATACTCTAATTCCACTGATTTCAAAACTCGGTCCTCCAGAAAGTGGATAGCAACACTTATGCAATTCTACTACGTGATATCTTTTTAAAAAGCAGCGTTAGAAAGTATTACCTATACATACTGACCAGCTCATATTATAGACAGAAGCGTGCTACATGGCAGACCAATCCAAACTCATCTCTCGGCATGTCCAGCCCACTCATTATCTCAGCCAATCATGGCTAGCGGTAAGGTTGCTGTCTTTTTCCATGGCTAAACCAACTAGGTTCGTAATTTAACAATTTTATTTTGTTTAAAAACAAAAGTTTACATTCAAATGGTGCTCCTGTGAAGTAGTGACGCACGACATACGCCTAGTTTCCTGAAACGAGCCCAATGTAATCAAGGTTTGATATGATTTAGTTTGTATATCTGTTTGGGATTCTTGCGGTCAATTTGAAGTGTACAAATAATTAGTTATATATTCCAGCCCCCCGACCATCCGCTCAAGGAAAAATTGGCCCACGGCTGAATGTACTTGGGGACCCCTGGTTTAGGTTATGAGAGTCGAGGCATGATGATTATAGATCCATAATGGATTATGAAGCTTGGTTTAGCATAGATTTTATTATATTAGCTTTCGCCGTATTCTGAGAAAGTGGAAAAATAATGACCCAGAGGAATGTAATTACAGGTGTGACATTATGAGAGAGAGAGAGAGGGGAGTTGGTCTTGAGACCCAACACTCCAAGAAAGGGCTGTATGAATGCATTGATATGGATCGACATTACTGCCTCCAATTATTCCTTTTGGAAGTTTTTCTTGGAAAGCCCTTTTGATGTATCGACGTGTTGTCAATGGAAAATGTTACAGTGAATCTTCATCCTTCCTCTCTTACTTGAACAAGCACAAGGACGGGAAGACTAAATTGTCAATCACATTTTTGAGTGTGAAATGAAATTATCAGTATTGTAGCAGGCTTTCATTCAGTTGTACAACTGACTAGTAACCCCCCTTTCCCTTGTAATACCTTTCACAGACTGTGTCACTGTTATTACATGATGTGAATACCAGGGATGATCAATGCCTTTCCATGTAGTTAGTTAATGGAAAATACTCTTGATGAACCCTCAGAGTCAAATCAATTGGACCCATTCATCTCCTCTGTGCAATTTTTTACTAGTTCATTGTCATGGTATTTTACAATTGTAGCTTACCGGAAAGATTTCCTTCTATTTCCTTTATTTTCTTTGTAGAAGTGTCAACCCCACAACTCTATACTGTTCCAAAATTCAGATTTTTATTCAGAATGTTATTTGATGAGCTACATGAGTCTCCTTGATCTGATGTTGAGGGATACAGTCCCCTTAGCTGTTCTTGTGGTTGTTATGGCTAATTACGACTCAGAGGTCGGTGGGATCCCTCTCATTGCATCCAGTAAGATGGACCTGTCACGGTCGCTATGAGACAGGACCCGAAGTGCAGAGCTGTGTTGAAAAAACATTCCTTTATTCCTGTAAAGTAAATCCACAAACCGAACAAAGGAGAGATAGCGTCCAAGAACCAGTGTGAAACAAAACGGAACCCACACAAAAACCCACAAACACAGGTGAGAATGTTGAACTTAAATAGGCTCCCCAATTAGAGGCAATGCAGCGCAGCTGCCTTTAATTGGGGACCAATTCCAAAACTGAAACGTAGAGATTTCCAGAGAGGTCTCTGGACACAACCTGAAAACCATAAAGGTTTCCAAAGACCTCTTTGAACATAAACCTTACAGGACCACAGGGTCCCTGTTGTTCAACTCTACCCACTGGGCAACATTTTGCTGAATCAACGTTGTTTCCATATCATTTCATCCCCCCAAAAATCACTGTTTATTCTATTTTTCACACAACTTTTAACCTAAGTCCAATGACATGGTGAAATGTTTAGTTGATTTCACGTTAGTTGACAACTCAACCAAATGTAAATCAAATCTAGACATTGAACTGACGTTTGTGCCAAGTGGGTAGCCTCATATCATAGCTGAGGATAAATTAATTAGGCCATCGAATTGGATCAATTACATCCACTCACTAGGACGCTACAAATTAGGTGGTTAATAATTATGATGGAGACAGATCTACATCGGCCCACCTGGGATCAGAGCTCATTCTCCTGGATGGTTTTACCTCCATCCCCTTGTAGTCGTTAAGAGACCAATTACCTGCATGTTGAGCCCTTATCGATGTACAGTTGCTGGTAGAAATTACTTAAGTTCCTCTGGGGCTCCCCACCTTGTGATGCCATTGATTAGGCCTACGTAACAACTCATCTTCCTAATTGGATCCAACTGATTAGAAGTCATGGCATGCTGCTATGTTCTGTCTGGCTGTGAGCTATGATCAATATTAAGGTTCATACAGATGTAGGATCTTCATTTGAGCCAGTTTGCTACAACAGGAAAATAATTCAGAAAATGAAAAAAACCCTAACCCTAAAAAAAAGAAGAAAAAAAAAAGAAATACCTTATTTACATAAGTATTCAGACCCTTTGCTATGAGACACGAAATTGAGCTCAGGTGCATCCTGTTTCCATTGATCATCCTTGAGATGTTTCTACAACTTGATTGGACTCCACCTGTGGTAAATGCAATTGATTGGACATGATTTGGAAAGGCACACAACTGTCTATATAAGGTCCCACCCGCAGTTGACAGTGAATGTCAGAGCAAAAACCAAGCCATGAGGTCGAATGGAATTGTCCGTAGAGCTCCGAGACAGGATGTATCGAGGAACAGATCTGGGGAAGGGTACCAAAACATTTCTGTTCCCCAAGAACACAGTGGTCTCCATCATTTTTAAATTGAAGAAGTTAGGAACCACCAAGCATTAGAGAAGGGCCTTGGTCAGGGGGGTGACCAAGAACCCGATGATCACTCTGACAGAGCTCCAGAGTTCCTCTGTGGACATGCATTCTTAGAAGTAAAGGTGCTATCTATGGCGCGCCTGGTCAAGGCAAATTGATGGTGAAATGATTGTCTTTCCACTTCCGTATTATGGCCCCAACAGTGCTCACTGGAACATTCAGAAGGTTAGAAATGCGCCTATAACCAATGCCATCATTATGTTTTGCAACAATTAGGTTGCGAAGGTCTTGAGACAGCTCTTTGCTTTTACCCATCATGAGATGTGTCTTGTGTGACACCTTGGCAATGAGACCTTTTTGTAGGCCATCAGTTGGGACTGAACCAGCTGATATTAATTTGCACTGACAGGGGGCTAGATTGCTTTTTAATTACTGATAGTTTTCAGCTGTTGTCTTGGCTTTCCAGGCCTTTTTGAACCTCCCTTTCTTCATGTGTTCAATACTTTTTCCCTGTGTCATTTCACATTATTACACATAACTTAATTTCGATTTATTTGATTTGGTTTCTTTGTATGTATGGATTACTTGGGTTGTTACCAACATCTGGTGAAACTTTCATGTCAATAGCACCTTTGGAAATATATTTACTGAGAAAAATGGTGATGTGTTCAATACTTATTTCACCCGCTGTATACCTTTTGTTATTATTTTTCTATTATTTCTTTTTTTTCCCTCTCTCCGCATTGTTGGGAATTACCCGTTAAGTAAGCATTTCACTGTTAGTCTACACCTGTTGTTTATGAAGCATCAAGCATGTAAAATGAGGTTTGATTTGATTTACTAACAATGTATTAGATTGAGTGTGAAAACTTTCTCAATATTCATGCCTATAGGAGGATGAAAGCAAAAAGTGAACAACATCCCACGCAAGCTCCCATGATGCATGACTTCAAACCACTCTCTAAAGGTCTAACTGTCAACTATGGTGCATTCTGAGTAGTTCTGAGTAGTTTTTTGTCTCATACTTGAATTGTATCCACGTGTAATTTCTCCGAAACCCATTTTATAATTGATTATATAACTACCTGGAAAACTAAAACATAGTCATATCTTATAGTTCTATTCAAAGAGAACATTGTGTATCTCCTATATCCTAACTATGAATGCTCAGGTATATGATTTATCCACAGCCATATTTGATGTTCACTAGAACTGATACACATACAGAGCTGTTGTGCCTGTGTAGAGTTTGAACAGCACGCCTCTATACACCTTCATATTCATCCACATCTGTTATTTTCTTCTTCTCCACGTAGCTCTCCGTCCTTCCTCTATCCTCCATAATCTCTATCTATCCTCACCTTATTCCCCACCACTATCTTCCATCTATCCTCTCTGTTCCCTACCTCTAACCCATTACACTGTGTGAAACAGAATGACGCTGTGTGAAATAGCACAATGATGTTCCTGCCCTCTGTCCGCTGTCAAAGCAACATATATACACTGAGTGTACAAAACATTAGGAACATGACAGACTGACAAGTTGAATCCAGGTGAAAGCTATGATCCCTTATCGATGTCACTTGTTAAATCCACTCCAATCAGTGTTGATGAAGGGGAGGAGACAGGTTAAAGAAGGATTTTTAAGCCTTGAGACAATTGAGACATGGATTGTGCATGTGTGCCATTCAGAGGGTGAATGGACAAGACAAAATATTTAAGTTCCTTTGAATGGGGTATGGTAGTAGGTTTGAGTCAAGAACTGCAATGCTGCTGTTTTTTCACACTCAACAGTTTCCCGTGGGTATCAAGAATAGTCCACCACCCAAAGGACATCCAGCAACTTGACACAACTGTGGGAAGCATTGAGACAACATGGGCCAGCATCCCTGTGGAATGCTTTCGACACCTTGCAGAGTCCACGGGCCGGCGAATTGAGTCAGTTATGAGGCCAAAAGGGGTTGCAACTCAATATTAGGAAGGTGTTCCTAAGGTTTTGAACAGTCAGTGTTTTTTCACCAGCTGTCCACTGTCAAAGCAAGCCTTGTCTCTCACAGATAGTGAGATTGTGGTTTAGATTCTCGCAAGGAACACTGAATATAAGTCGGTAAATTCGGTAAGTCGCTTTGGATGAAAATGTCTGCTAAATGTGTTGGGACAGTGTTTAACTCAATTAAATTCAATATTTGTCTTTATACCATGGGACATGAACTAATATTGTGTCTAATATGTGTTCAGTTCATGTGCGTTTTTTTCATTGCAATAATTGACCAGGTGAAAATGTCCCCAAAAAACACAGCGTTATAAAACAGAAGTCTTAAGCTCATTAGATAATGAGTTCGTTAACAAACCACCACAGATGTTGCTTGCGTTGCTATTGCAATATGATGACTATGAATAGATATATGTAGAGGGTAAAGAGGAAAAGATTGAGTCATTATTTCTTTATAGTTGTATATTTATTAAAATGGCCGTGGTAGAGCACATTTAAAGCACATCCCATTTGGGGTTGCTCAAACATTCCCAGCTGTCGGCCTAGCTGTTCTAACAAGAAGTGGACTGGAGATAACTCCCGGACAGTGTCCACGTCTCCACATTTCCTAACTACTGTAGGATGGTGCATTAGGTTAGTTCTCACGACACAAGTTGAGAGAGCCACTCTCAAAAGACATTTTCAGGTGGCGGCACTGCAGCAGTCGTGCTTTTATAGAACCATGCCTTCCGTATCCCTGACGACACTCCTCGGCCCTTGAGGGAGAGATAAAAGGTGGAAGAAGGGAATGAGGCCTGTGTCATCTTGTTACTACAGTACCATTACATTAAGGGCTTCAGTTTAGGAGCCATTCCACCATGACAAATACTGAAAATAGACGTAAGGGAAGGACTGTATGGCACTTTCTATTCTACTTCTGTTATCTCTACCATGGACATCTAGTGACTACCCTCTTCTCTCTCAATTCAATGGGCTTTATTGCTCTCTCTCTGTCTCTGTCTCTCTCTCTCTCTCTCTCTCTCTCTCTCTCTTTTCAGCCGGCTGGTGTGCGACCTGTTTTAGGCTTTCCAAAGTCAATCTGAATTACACAATGAGATGACGTTTTCATGTTGCACACCTTTTCGTTTTCTCATTAAATGCTTTCAATATTTGTATAGGAATTTCTACAATTTATAGTTCGGTTTTTAAGTCATTGAAATTTGGAGCTATTGGAATTTTGTACATATTGTCCCATGTACATTGTGTACTTTACCAATGGTGGCTTACTAGCCCCATAGGGATATCCAAAGTCAACCCAAATTTACCACAGATATTACGATCAGGTCGCGTACAGCTGCACTTCTGAACTTATGATTACTTTTGTGCTGTGGGCAGGATTGATTTACGTTGTGATGCAGTCACGACCACAAGTCTCACAAAACTCCGTTTTGAACGAATCTGACTTCATGACCAATTATTATCCTATTTACATTTTGTGGTAAATGGCAGTAGAATGAAGGCTGTTTTGTAAATGTGAAGTTGGTTTTTAGGGGCAGTTGCTCTTTAAAGTTACTGTATACTGACATGACCAGGGCAACTCAACTGTAAAGAACAATTCAAGAGTCCGCATAACAGCGCAAACACAACTCCAAACATTACAGATAAGAAGCTACATAGCCCCCTAGACTATGAGAATAAAAAGAGACATAAGCCAAAAAACAATTACCTGTAGAATGGAATAAGTTACTAGACCTCTATGATTCATTTCCTTTCATCAGTTCTAGAGGCTAATGTGAGATTTTTTTATTATATTACATTTAAGGACATCATTTAAGGGCCTATATTTTAAATGTTTTGTTCACCTACATTCTAATCACAAAGCCATCTTTTTCCCTCCCCTTACCTTCTATGTTCAGTTAAAGTTTGTTTATTTGGCACACCACATGATATACAGTGCCTTCTGAAAGTATTCAGACCCCTTGACTTTTTCCACATTTTGCTACATTACAGCCTTATTCTAAAATTGATTAAATTGTCCCCCCCCCCCCCCCCCCCCTCATCAATCTACACACAATACCCAATAATGACAAAGCAAAAACAGGTTTTTAGACATTTTTGCTAATTATTTCACATTTACATAAGTATTCAGACCCTTTACGCTGTACTTTGTTGAAGCACCTTTGGCAGCGATTACAGCATCGATCCTTCTTGGGTATGACACTACAAGCTTGGCACACCTGTATTTGGAGAGTTTCTCCCATTCTTCTCTGCAGATTCTCTCAAGCTCTGTCAGGTTGGATGGGGAGTGTCGCTCCCCATCCAGGTCTCTCCAGAGATGATTGATTGGGTTCAAGTCCAAGCTCTGGCTGTGTCACTCAAGGACATTCAGAGACTTGTGCAATGTCTTGGCTGTGTGCTTAGGGTCGTTGTCCTGTTGGAAGGTGAACCTTCAGCCCAGTCTGAGGTCCTGAGCGCTCTGGAGCAGGTTTTCATCAAGGATCTCTCTGTATTTTGCTCTGTTCATCTTTCCCTCGATCCTGACTAGTCTCCCAGTCCCAATATCTTTATGTGCCTTTTGGCAAACTCCAAGGGGGCTGTCATGTGTCTTTTACTGAGGAGTGGCTACCGTATGGCCACTCTACCATAAAGGCCTGATTGGTGGAGTGCTGCAGAGATGGCTGTCCTTCTGGAAGGTTCTCTCATCTCCACAGAGGAACTCTGGATCTCTGTCAGAGTGACCATTGGTTTCTTGGTCACCTCCCTGACCAAGGCCATTCTCCCCCGATCTCTATTTTGCCGGTCCCGGCCAGCTCTAGGAAGAGTCTTGATGGTTCCAAACTTCATCCATTTAAGAAGTATGGAGGCCACAGTGTTCTTGAGGACCTTCAATGCTGCAGAAATGTTTTGGTACCCTTCCCCAGATCTGTGCCTCGACACAATACTGTCTCAGAGCTCTATGGACAATTCCTTCGACCTCATGGCTTGGTTTATGCTCCTTATATAGACAGGTGTGTGCCTTTCAAAATCATGTCTAATCAATTGAATTTTCCACAGGTGGACTCCAATCAAGTTGTAAAAACATCTCAAGGATGATAAATGGAAACAGGATGCACATGAGTCTCATAGCAAAGAGTTTTTTTTTTTTTTAATACATTTGCCAACATTTCTAAAAACCTGTTTTAGCTTTGACATTATGGGGTATTGTGTGTAGATTGCTGAGGATTTTTAAATATATATATATATATAAGACAGGGAATTTTAACTAGGATTAAATGTTTAAATGTATTTGGCTAAGGTGTATGTAAACCTCCGACTTCAACTGTATACTGTTAAATAACTCTGACACCCAATAGCATAAGGATACTGAGTACTAACCCTAAATTTTTAGCATTAGCCAACCCTTATGCTGAGGGAGACTAGCTAGTTAGCTACCACCAACCCTGCGCAAACCTGTGACTAACTACTGCACTTTGACTTTCTGGCTGTTCGGTTCCCCACCTCATTCACTACTGCCTCAATCTCAACATTTCAGAAGTGCTGAACAAATAGTTATATTGACTACGTCCGTCCTAGCGCGCTCATTAATGTCTTAATCAAAATTACAGATTGCCTCTTATCTACTCGTCGTCCCCTTATGCCATAGTTTGTACATCTCAATTGTCAGTAGAAACCACATTTGTTTAAGCAAGTCAACCATATCAGCTGTTTTTTTTTAAACGCAGTAAATGAGGCTGAATTAACGTTGCCAGACAAGGCTCTGCTGATAGCCAGCTGTAGCAGTGGTAAAGTGTTGGGACTGCTGTTGAGACTCTGTTGGGACAGCTTTATGTAGGCCCTAACAGTTTGTGTGCACCGTTATTGTGCAATTAATGTATTGTTTGATGTTATGTTGTGTTGTGTATTGGCTTTGCTGGCATGCATCCCCCAAAAATTGGGGGAGTTTGCCCCACCAAGATTTAAATGCTAAAATTGCCACTGAGTAGGCCTACATGCAAATAGACCATTGTGGATCTGTGCCATTCACTTTGAACTGGACTATTTACAGCATGAGCGGTCGTGAGTAGATGCGCTTGATTTGAGATCAAAGCGAGAGCTGTATGTAGCCAGGTGTGCACATTTGTTCATATCCTTTGCTAGTTAGTGAATTATTTGCCCACTTATAGATCATTTGTAGTTAATGAAATTTCCCCCCGGGGATCAATAAAGTACCTATCTATCTATCTATCTATCTATCAATGGGGGAGTTATTGCTTCCTACAAGAGCACAAAACATGTAAATTCCTTGACATCTTTTAAAAGCTTAGTCTTAGTGTTGTATTTTGAAACAAGCTTGAATAAGCTAAGTAGCCGATAGGCAGAGGGTAGCATAATGTCTGATATGGTATGGGAATAATAATGCATTTTATTTTGTAAAGTGGTTTCTTGCATCAAACACCACAACATTTTAAGCCACTTCCTTGCCAGAAGGACAAGTGGATAAACAGGTTAATGTCAAGCCCTACAAGTCTCATGGAATGTAGGTGTCACAAATGGGTGCATACAGAGACTAAGGAGCAGCGCAGGTATAGTTCGGCATTATATTTATTACAATAGATAAATATTCACAATGACGAACTACACAAACAAAACACACTTACTTGTCTGTGACATTCCACAATGACCCACAGCTAGGGTGTGGGACCTACAAACATATGTAGGATCCCTAATTAGAGACAATGCACTGCAGCTGCCTCTAATTAGGGATCCAACACAAAACCCCCACATAGAACCATAAATAATAGACCTGTCAGACTCTGACCATGGCAACATAGAGAAACAATAGGCTTCTCTATGGCCAGAGCCTGACAGTAGGCCTAAATTAAACACCACACATTGGCTTATACTGTAGGCTGAATGATAGAACAGCTATTTCCATGTTAAAATGTTATGGGATGCATTTTCTCCATTGTTTTTTATTGTAGGCCACTCTGGTAGAACTACATTATGATCAAATAGCCACAGTATCCTACTTGACCATTGTCAGTAGCTGTGTTCACAGTAAATGCGCATTGGAAGTAGCACAGAATTTTCAACTCAGCAGACCTGAAATTTGCTCAGTGCTGAAAACGATGAGGGAACATTGGCCTTGATTTTGACATTGATTTTATGATGAAATACAGTACATATATGCTTACCTCAAAGCATTATCTGCCGCTTATCAGACCTACTATGATAAACGACTTTACCAAACGCTACCAGGTCCAGCAACAAGCTAGCCTACAGCATCTAGTTTTCAGCTGTCCACTTTGATTTATGTCTACAGAGAAGCGCACATATACTGTATATGCTCCCCAGGCCTCAGTGAGCATATTAAGATCTGTCAGGCAGCTCTAGCACAGAGTTTCTAAACCCAGAGGCGCAACATCACCAGACTTCAATGAACGCTTGCGAAACAGACCAAACAGACCAGACCGAGGTTTGGGGTTTGAGTCAAGTGAAGAAACAGAATTTTAAAAATTCTTCCTTAGTTGTTCATTTTCTGTAAATATAATGGCACAACCTAGATTCGAGCGAATGGTTTAAGTTGTTGAACATGTTATTACTCCAACCTTGGGAAAGTGAGAAACTGACACATTGACATTTGTCAAAAACAACCTTATATCGAAGGAGTGCCTTTGATTTGACGGTCTGCACATGCGCAGAATAGCTCCTATATTTGGCAAAATCAAGTTCACCTCATGAATAACAGAGAGATGAAGAGTGGAAATAGTTTATGCTATCTTAACAGGGACCAACTCTGTTTAAAAGAAAATCCATGTCTACTCTCATACCATTTGTTGATCACACATTCTCCACCATAGGCCTACGAGACAGAGCAGAGAAGCGGGGAAAATTAAATGAAATAGCGGTATTTTGACATGCATAGGCGAGAGAAATGCTTTGATCAGGGGCGCAACTTTGGTTTTAGAAGTGAGGGGACATAACTTAGTGTGGTGTCTGGGAGGCCTCCCATGTTGGGGGGCAAAGAAAGCTAATTTCCTACATTTGTACACAATCTAATATGACCCATGACCCTTCTAGTCGTCTCTATTTAGAACATAAAGTAAGCAAAAATGCCCAGTCATCAAGATAGGTAAGAGATCATTATTAAGGATGTTTAAGTGATTGATACGACTGAACTAGATCAATGATAATTGAATAATCAATATTGTGTTGCACCTTTAACCAAAAGCCTAACAAAGGAACAACTAACAAAACTAACAAAACAAGTACAAAGACTTTTGATTGTCTTTATTAAGACATACTCTGTATCAAATTTCAGCCAGACCGACCAGCCAGCCCGAGCCGCCTGCACGCCCGACCCCCACCAGTCTATTCAATAACTCAACTCTCTCCCCAACACAACATTTTGGAGAATAAAGGTTTTATAAAAACACATACACATTAACAACAGTACACCCTCCATATAATTAATATCATAGGCCTAATAGTACTGTAGAGCTCTTTTTACATGCACACAATATAGCTGGGCCACCCCGCCCTGTCCCAAGGGGTCCACGGCCCTGCATCGCCCCAACCCAACACACGCTTTGGTGAGTTCCCCCCCATTCTTCTCCGCAGATCCTGTCAAGCTCTGCCAGGTTGGATGTTGAGCGTCGCTGCACAGCTATTTTCAGGTCTCTCCAGAGATGTTCGACAGGGTCAAGTCCGAGCTCTGGCTGGGCCACTCAAGGACATTCAGAGACTGAAATCATTCCTGCGTTGTCTTGGCTCTGGTCTCTTAGGGTCGTTGTCCTGCTGGAAGGTGAACCTTCGCCCCAGTCTGAGGTCCTGAGTGCTCGGTAGCAGGTTTTCATAAATGATCTCTCTGTACTTTGCTCCATTAATCTTTCCCCTCAAATTTCTTTGTCACCTCTCTGACCAAGGCCCTTTTCCCCCGATTGCTCAGTTTGGCCAGGCGGCCAGCTCTAGGAAGAGTCTTGATGGTTCCAAACTTCTCCCATTTAAGAATTATGGAGGCCACTGTGTTCTTGGGGACCTTCAATGCTGCAGAAAGTTTTTGGTACCCTTCCCCAGATCTGTGCCTCGACACACTCCTGTCTCGGAGCTCAATGGACAATTCCTTTGACCTCATGGCTTGGTTTTTGCTCTGACATGCACTGTCAACTGTGGAACCTTATATAGACAGGTCTATGCCTTTCCAAATCATGTCTAATCAGTTTAATTGACCACAGGAGGACTCCAAGTTGTAGAAACAATCTCATGGAAGATAAATGGAAACAGGATGCACCTGAGCTCATAGCAAAGGGTGGGAATTCTTGGGTCAGCTACCAAGACTCCCTGAACCTCTCTACCGTCATCATGTCTCTGTCTATCCTCTGTACCTTCATCCCCTGCCTCGTCATCCTCTTCTCCTATTCCAGCATAGCCTGGAAACTCCACAAGGCCTACCAGTCCATCCAGAGCGGTGACTTCAACTACGGACACATTGAGAGGAAGGTCACTCTGGTGAGTATGAAGGTTTCTGTTGACTGTTTACTAACCGTTTACCGATTTGTTTTGTTGATAAAACGAAGGAGAGGAGCGTTCGGCTTGGTAATAAAAATTGGTAATTAAAATGTTCTAAACATATTAAGTAAAATAAAATATAATTGTATTGGTCACATGGGCCGATTGCTTACTTACAAGCCCATTCCCAACATTGCAGAAAAAATGTTGCTAAATAAAAAAGTAACAATAAAATAACAATAACAAGGCTATATACAAGGATTACCGGTGCCGAGTCAATGTGCGGGGGTACGAGGTAGTTGAGGTATTGAGGTAATACAGTATGTACATGTAGTTAGGGGTAAAAGTGACTAGGCAATCAGGATAGATAATAAACAGAGTAGCAGCAGCGTATGTGAAGAGTGTTAAAGTGTGTCTATGTGTGAGAGCGTGTGTGTGGTGTCAATACGCATGTGTGTGTGAGCGTATGTAGTGTGTGTGTGTGTGTGTTGGAGTGTCAATCTAGTGAGTGTGAGTGTGTGGGTAGAGTCTAGTGAGTGTAAGTGTGTGGGTAGAGTCTAGCGAGTGTGAGTGTGTGGGTAGAGTCTAGTGAGTGTGAGTGTGTGGGTAGAGTCTAGTGAGTGTGAGTGTGAGTGTGTGGGTAGAGTCTAGTGAGTGTGCGTGTGTGGGTAGAGTCTAGTGAGTGTGCGTGTGTAGGTAGAGTCTAGTGAGTGTGTGTGTGTGGGTAGAGTCTAGTGAGTGTGAGTGTGTGGGTAGAGTCTAGTGAGTGTGAGTGTGTGGGTAGAGTCTAGTGAGTGTGAGGGTAGAGTCTAGTGAGTGTGAGTGTGTGGGTGTGGGTAGAGTCTAGTGAGTGTGAGTGTGAGTGTGTGGGTAGAGTCTAGTGAGTGTGAGTGTGTGGGTAGAGTCTAGTGAGTGTGAGTGTGTGGGTAGAGTCTAGTGAGTGTGAGTGTGTGGGTAGAGTCTAGTGAGTGTGCGTGTGTGGGTAGAGTCTAGTGAGTGTGAGTGTGTGGGTAGAGTCTAGTGAGTGTGAGTGTGTGGGTAGAGTCTAGTGAGTGTGAGTGTGTGGGTAGAGTCTAGTGAGTGTGAGTGTGTGGGTAGAGTCTAGTGAGTGTGAGTGTGTGGGTAGAGTCTAGTGAGTGTGAGTGTGTGGGTAGAGTCTAGTGAGTGTGAGTGTGTGGGTAGAGTCGTGTGAGTGTGCGTGTGTGGGTAGAATCGTGTGAGTGTGTGGGTAGAGTCTAGTGAGTGTGAGTGTGTGGGTAGAGTCTAGTGAGTGTGAGTGTGTGGGTAGAGTCTAGTGAGTGTGAGTGTGTGGGTAGAGTCGTGTGAGTGTTATTATTATTATTATTATTATTATTATTATTATTATTATTATTATGACGATGGTGTTCTATCGCACGTGCAATGATGTCCGAAGGAGAAAACAGTGTTTGTTGTTTGAAGTAATTTCTTTGTTGTGATAATATCCCAAACAGACGTGGCAGTTTAAGTACAGATTCCGTCTTAATGAGATTATTGGGTTTATTAATGGGTTACTGGGGTTTGATGTCAATAAATCAATCCACAAATCTGCTACAAATGTAAAAATGTATTGACTATCTATAAAACTTTGATAATCGCCAGCCTCATGGCTTCGCTATGGTGTCTGGTTAAAAACAACCATTTATCCTTCCTTACTGTGATCGAGATGTGGTTGTCCCTGATAGCACTGACTTTGCTCACAGCTGCTTGTTTAAAGAAATGTACTTACTGTGATCGAGATGTGGTTGTCCCTGATAGCACTGACTTTGCTCACAGCTGCTTGTTTAAAGAAATGTACTTACTGTGATCGAGATGTGGTTGTTCCCTGATAGCACTGACTTTGCTCACAGCTGCTTGTTTAAAGAAATGTACTTACTGTGATCGAGATGTGGTTGTCCCTGATAGCACTGACTTTACTCACAGCTGCTTGTTTAAAGAAATGTACTTACTGTGATCGAGATGTGGTTGTCCCTGATAGCACTGACTTTGCTCACAGCTGCTTGTTTAAAGAAATGTACTTACTGTGATCGAGATGTGGTTGTCCCTGATAGCACTGACTTTGCTCACAGCTGCTTGTTTAAAGAAATGTACTTACTGTGATCGAGATGTGGTTGTCCCACTGGCTATCCTAAGTTGAATGCACCAATTTGTGAGTCGCTCTGGATAAGAGTGTCTGCTAAATGACTAAAATGTAAATGTATAGCCCAACAGGCTGACCAGCATATCTGCAAGAACAGATTGCACTGTTCAGTGAAGATAATGGCCTTGTTAATGTAAAACTGCATCCCTCCTTACATTGTTTTTTATTTGACTAATTTAGCAGACACTCTTACTCAGATTGACTTACAGTAGTAAGTGCAAACATTTTTATACTGGTCCCCCCCGTGGGAATCGAACCCACAAACCTGCGCTATCAACTGAGCCACACAGGACCACTTGTGATGCTCCTTGATGTAATTACCAAGCTACATGTGATTTGAGATTTGTCACCTATACAAATCATGGCTAATCTCTAGGACGTGTGTGTGTGTTTATGATAAATTGAACCTGTGACATCTGTGGATAGTTTATATTCAGGTCCATAGCTCACAGTGCTTCACAAGCTGGTCAAGACAAATACTGTGGTGTAGAGCTGCTCACAGTCTACAAATCAGTTTACTATTCTGATGGACATCAATGCTAGTTGTCACATTCTTTTGGACATTTGAAACAAGGTTACTGTTGAAAAAAACATTACAAAAACCTGAGAATTCACATTTTGACATTTTATCCCCAAATAAATCCCCTTTACACTAAAGCATTTCATGCATCTATATTTGCGTTTGCATAGTGGCATACAGTTGAGAAGAGGCATTTTTAGGATTTATTTCAGGGTCTGAAATAAAAAAAGTGCCTTTTATAAACACATTTCATGCAATTCTACGTCATTAACATGATAGCAGACTTTCAATACCACGAATTACCGAAATAAGTGGCTACTCTGACAGTGACAAACAGAGCAATAAAAAAAGACCTGGTCTTCAATGCAAACAATTGCCCAGGCCAGTGAAGAGACACACATATTGTACAATATTAGGATAAATATATATACACTGTATATTATAGTCTACAGTAGGCTAATAAATAAACTTTCCAGTGGCAATCATTCACCCAATGATGATTAAGGCTACTCACTGGTGATGGCTGATGTGTTCGTGCCAATGGCTTATCTCAAGATAAGACACACTTTCTCATAGTTGTATTTAGAAATTAGCAAAAAGCAAACTGACAGCTGCAACCAACCATATTAATATAATCCATGGATGGCAGTTCCCATTCAAGTCAGGACTGGCAGTCATTGCTTGTGTACCCATGATTTTAACGGTCAAATTGCCAGGGTTAGAGGTTACAACACCCTTCAATGGATTATGTCTATGGCCACAACACAACAAGCAGTTCTATATTTGGCGTTGGTGCTGCCCAAATTGCAGACTGTTATTAAATTCTGGTTAGATATCAAAACAGGACCAGTCTAGTAAATTGTCATTAGTCATTAGGCTCAAGCAAAGCTCGTGAATGACAGTGACTAAAAAAGCGCAGAAGACTTTTATAGATATTTAAGAAACTCTTTAGTCCCTGTCAAATCTAGCTTCCTGAGGCTTAAGACATTTGACAAGGCTGTAAACATAGTCTACATTGATTAATGTCTTTTCAGTTTCGGGGGCTGATCTGCTGCTCTGCCCAGCCACACACACCTTCGCGTGGGGAGACGGGAGAGGAGGGAAGACAGACTTTGAGGTCTGACCTATGAAAGAGCCTCCCAGAGGAGAAGAGTGGAGCTCCTCTGGTGGGGGAGTTGAGAACTGTGGCGCTGGAGCTACAGTCTGAATGAGTTGACAAGCTCCTGTTAATACTTTGTGCGTCTGTTACAGGGTTACAAATGGATGTGGTGTGAGTTATTCAGCTGTGTTTCTTCACTGTCATTCTATATTGCACACACTACTAGAGCAAACCCTCGTCCTCACCACATCGCTAGCAAAGGTAACACTTTACTTGAAGCCAACAGACATAATGCATTATGATGCATTATGTAAAATGTATCATAAGCATGTCCTGGCTAAATACCAGTTGCAGAGACTGTTGAATGAATGCTGCCTAGACACATCACATATTATACTGTATTCATCATAATAAGGCATTATAAGGGCTCATAAGTGTTTGTGAAAAGTCAGTGATGCTACTCAGAGAAAATTAAACATATTTAGAAAATGTGAAAGATAGGGGGCGTGATACACGATACATGATACATAGTGCAGCAATATGAAAAAGTATAAAGATACAAGAAGTCTGGAGTGCAAAAAGCTATAAAAAGGCATTGCATAGTATGGGTGAATAGCTGAATATGTACACTATACATTGTTAGAGTGTTAGGTGAAAATAAATTATAAGAATATTGCAAGTTGATATAGATATATTTGCATGCTTAACTTTACTATACAGGTCGATGGCAGAGAAATACTTAAATAGCTAAATATGCATATGATATAAGTGAGGGTAATAATAGTTTACTTTAAAAAATATATATATTTGTCCATTCCATGGTTTAATCACCTTAAAGATAATTATTTAAGTAAAAACATTAATTGGTTTGTCCATCTCTGTCTTCTGCGAACAGAAGAAAAATTATTCAGGCTACTTTCATGTCAGTCTTAGATTTCGGTGATATACTCTATATGCACGCTTTAGCTACAACTTTAAAACCACTGGATGCTATTTACCATTGTGCTCTAAGGCAGTGTTTCCCAACCCTCTCCTCTGGAACACCAAGCCATTTCACTGATTTGTTGTTGTACCAAGGGGTTGGTAATATGACTGACTGAATCAGGCGTGCCAGTCCAGGTCTACAACAAATACGTGAAATGGCTGGTGTTCCCAGAGGAGAGGGTTGGGGAAACACTGCTCTAAGGTTTATCACCAGTGATAGTTACAGTACTCATCACTGTACCCTATATCAATATGTGGGTTGGGCCTCTCTTTCCTTGAGACCTGAGCAGCATGCCCTATTGTTTATCTACAAAGCACTTCTTCTAAAACTATCGCCATATACAGCGGGTGAAATAAGTATTGAACACGTCACAATCTTTCTCAGTAAATATATTTCCAAAGGTGCTATTGACATTACATTTTCACCAGATGTTGGTAACAACCCAAGTAACCCATACGTACAAAGAAACCAAAACAATTAAGTTATGTGTAATAATGTGAAATGACACAGGGAAAAAGTATTGAACACATGAAGAAAGGGAGGTGCAAAAAGGCATGGAAAGCCAAGACAACAGCTGAAAACTATCAGTAATTAAAAAGCAATCCAGCCCCCTGTCAGTGCAAATTAATATCAGCTGGTTCAGTCCCAACTGATGGCCTACAAAAAGGTCTCATTGCCAAGGTGTCACACAAGACACATCTCATGATGGTTAAAAGCAAAGAGCTGTCTCAAGACCTTCACAACCTAATTGTTGCAAAACATAATGATGGCATTGGTTATAGGCGCATTTCTAAGCTTCTGAATGTTCCAGTGAGCACTGTTGGGGCCATAATACGGAAGTGGAAAGACAATCATTTCACCATAAATTTTCCTGACATGATTAGTAATCGAAGTATGATCTATCCTGTGTATATGTAATTCTATGTGATTATTTAGCTAGTTAGTAAATAAACTATTAAGCCCGAAAGGTTGCTGGATCGAATCCCCGAGCTGACAAAATAAAAATCTGTTGTTCTGATCTGATTCAACATGTTTGCTAGGGTTCGTGCAGATTAGATCAGAATGAGACTGATAAGAGGGGTGCATATTCACAAAGCATCCAATCCTGCTTTTCAACTGTAACATCAGTGTTACACTAATGTATATGTTACACTAATGTATAATGCACCCTTATGTTATACTATGGAAATTGTGTTTCCATAGATAGGGCTGACAGTGAGGATTTATGAATCAAGCATCAACAACCTCTGCATAATCCAAACAGTTGCTTTGTGGGAAGGTGTTAAAGTTCAGTTCCACTGGAGACACGGCCGTTTGAGACACGGGTCCCGGCCCGCATAGATGGAAAGAGAAAAGTCTGAAAATGTATATCTGATATTATAGCTAGCTACTTGACGTTGTTCTAGCCAAAGCAGGCTTTTCTCATCCTTGCTGGTCTGCAGAAGCATTACTACGTGATAATGATGTTGTGGCTGTAACATTTAACGGACACTAGAACAACAACTAGCTAGCTACTGTATATCAGAAAGGCATTTTCAGGAAAAGCAACTCATATAGCAAGCCAATAAAATGTACACTGGGGGCCAAAAGTTTGGAATATTACTCACTCAAGGATTTTTCTTTAATTGCACAATTTTTTACATTGTAGTGAAGACATCAAAACAATGACATAACACATGGAATCATGTAGTAACCAAAAAAGTGTTAAACAAATATATTTTATATTTGAGATTCTTCAAAGTAGCCACCATTTGCCTTGATGACAGCTTTGCACACTCAAGGCATTCTCTCAACTAGCTTCATGAGGACCGCCACAGGAATGGAAGACCTCTGCTGCAGAGGATAAGTTCATTAGAGTTACCAGCCTCAGATTGCAGCCCAAATAAATGCTTCACAGAGTTCAAGTAACAGACACATCTCAACAGACACT
Source organism: Thymallus thymallus (assembly GCA_023634145.1). Lineage (NCBI taxonomy): Eukaryota > Metazoa > Chordata > Actinopteri > Salmoniformes > Salmonidae > Thymallus > Thymallus thymallus. Next base: position 11,544,447 of record CM042412.1, on the reverse strand, counting down.
TAACAACTGTTAAGAGGAGACTGTGTGAATCAGGCCTTCATGGTCGAATTGCTACAAAGAAACCACTACTAAAGGACACCAATAATAAGAAGAGACTTGCTTGGTTCAAGAAAACACCAGCAATGGACATTAGACTGGTGGAAATTTGTCCTTTGGTCTGGAGTCCAAATTTTAGATTTTTGGTTCCAACCTCAACCAAATTTAGATGGTTTGGGATGAGTCGGACCGCAGTGAAGGAAAAGCAGCCAACAAGTGCTCAGCATATGTGGGCACTCCTTAAAGACTGATGGAAAAGCGTAGCGTGCCGTGCCGTGCCGCGTGTGGGAAATCATACAACTTAAGTAGGATCCCCAATTAGAGACAACGCATAGCAGCTGCTTCTTCTTCTTCTTCTTCTTCTTCTTCTTCTTCTTCTTCTTCTTCTTCTTCTTCTTCTATGGATTTTATGGCGGACTACACCCAAGAAGGTGTTTTGCCGCCACCAACAGGACGGTTTGAAACAACCAAAGGTTTTTGGTTTTTTTTTTCCAAATAAATCCATATGTAATAGTGATACTAATTTAATCCACTCTAATAAAAATAGTACATTGCCAAAACAAACTAAACAAAACCCAAAAATAAATAAATACTCAAATTACTTTTCTGTTAAACATAAATAAAACATATCTGATCCCTACACAGGCTCAAGAGAACCCTGAGAGGGCGGATCTTCCGTCGCCAGTACTCCTTGCAAATCTACAGAAGTAAAATCCTTCAGTCCCAAAAAATTTTCAGCCGCAGCCACAATAATGTCCAGTTTCTTAGATTTCTTTGAGACTTGTGCTGTACAGTTTACAACTGTGGCAATGAACGCAAACACAATCAACCTTTTTAACACACAGTGTCTTTAATCTGGCAACAAACATTTACTACAGGCTGTATTGTATCCACTACCTTATATTTAGCATTCTCTACCATATCTTCCCTCGAATCATTTGTTTTCTTAATTGCCTGATTCGGTTAACCGCTGTAACCTATGCCACCTCGATTTACATCACTCTTACTGGGCAGTCCATGAACTTAGGATCATGATCCCCACCACAATTTCAACACCTTCGTACTTCTACACATTGTTCTTCATTATACTCCGTTTGTCTACACACACTTGCAACATGACCAAATCCTTTACAATTTGTACACTGCAATGGTTTGGGAACGAAGGCTCTCACTGCATATCTTACATATCCAACCTTCACATGTGTAGGTATTTGCTCATCATAAAAAAAAAAACATACCGACAGACTTTCCTCTTTTTCTCCATTCACCCAACGGTTCAGACACCGGGCACCAACTACACCAGGAATTCTCTTCATTGATTCAACCTGAACATCTGTCGTCACCCCTGAAATCACTCCTTTAACTGGTGCTCTACTTCGAAGTTCAAAACACAATACTTTTGTTGTCCTGATTCTTTTAAGGCCTATTGCAATCTTCATCTGTTCATTAGAAACACATTTAATCAAAATAAGACCACTCCTGACATACTCCATTTTACCAATTGCATACTTCACCATTTTCAAAACTTCAAAAGGGTTTCCCACATATGCATACTTGCTTAATAAACGCATCCCAACAAGAAGCGATTCATTATCATTTACACGTTTCATTCACTTCTATCTTAGACAATTTTATTTTTGTTACAGTTTTCAACACTATTTTTAGCCCATTCAGAACATTCATCTTTGCCATATTTACTCGACTTGATGCTTAAATCTAGCTCTACATCCATTTCCGCCATTTCAACAGCTGCCTCTAATTGGGGATCAAAACAAAATAATCAAACAGACATGTCTAGAGAATCCTCTAAACACTAATCCTGTCAGAATAGAGGTGACAAGAGAACCCTAATCCAAATTCAATTGTATTTATTGCATGTTTCGTAGACAACAGGTGTAGACTAACAGTGAAATGCTTACTTACAGGTCCTTTTCCAACAATTCAGAGGTAAAGAAAAATACGGCGGGCCCTGAGGGCATCAGCCCAAGGGTGCTTAGGGTCTGTGCTAACCAACTGTGTGGAGTACTCCAGCGACCCTTCAACCTTAGCCTGGTCCCAGTGCCCAAGAAGGCGCATCCCACTGTCCTGAATGACTACAGACCTTTAGCGCTAACATCCCACATCATGAAGACCCTGGAAAGATTAGTCCTCGCTCACCATGCAAAATAGTCACTTACCTGTTCGTTTAACCAGACTGTATATTAAGTAAACTATTATTACCCTCACTTATATCATACGCACATTTAGCTATTTAAGTATTTCTCTGCCATCGACCTGTATACAGTAGTATAGTGTATCTGACACCACCTGGTATAGAGGTCCTGGATGGCAGGGAGCTCGGCCCCAGTGATGTACTGAGCCATGCGCATTACCCTCTGTAGCGCCTTGCGGTAGGATGCCAAGAAGTTACCATACCAAGCAGTGATGCATCCAGTCAAGATGCTCTCGATGAAGCAGCTGTATAACTTTTTGAGGATCTGAGGGCACATGCCAAATCTTTTCAGCCTCCTTCAGATCCGCTCCACTACAGCCCTGTTGATGTGAATGGTGGCGTGCTCGAACCCCAGTTTCCTGTATTCCACAATCAACTCCTTTGTCTTACTGACGTTGAGGGAGAGGTTGTTGTTCTGGCACCACATTGCCAGGTCTCTGACCTTCTCGCTATAAGCTATCTCATCGTCGTTGGTGATCAGGCTTACCACTGTTGTGTCGTAAGCAAACTTAATGATGGTGTTGCAAACTTAATGATGGTGTTGGAGTTGCAGTCGTGGGTGAACAAAGAGTACAGGAGGGGACTAAGCACGCACCCCATGTTGAGGGTCAGTGTGGCGAATGTGTTGTTGCCTACCCTTACCACCTGGTGGCGGCCCGTCAGGAAGTCCAGGATCCAGCTGCAGAGGGAGGGGTTCAGTCCCAGGGACCTTAGCTTAGTGATGAGCTTGGAGTGCACTATGGTGTTGAATGCTGAGCTGTAGTCAATGAACAGCATTCTCACGTATGTAGGTGTTCCTTTTGTCCAAGTGGGAAAAGGCAGTGTGGAGTCTAATAGAGATTGTGGCATCTGTGGATCTGTTGGGCGGTATGCAAACTGGAGTGGGTCCAGGGTGTCTGTCATGATGGTGTTGATGTGAGCCATGCCTTTCAAAGCATTTCATGGCTACAGATGTGTTACGGGTCGATAGTCATTTAGACTGGTTACCTTGGCGTTCTTAAGCACACAGACTATGGTGGTCTGCTTGACTGGGTTTTACAGACTCGGTCAGCTAGAGGTTGAAAATGACAGTGAAGACACTTGCCAGCTGGTCAGCGCATGCTCTGAGTACGCATCCTGGTAATCCATCTGGCTCTGCGGCCTTGTGAATGTTAACTTGATTAATGGTCTTACTCACATTGACTACAGAGAGCGTTATCACACAGTCACTCTCATGCATGGTTCAGTGTCGCTTGCCTCGAAGTGAGGATAGAAGGCATTTAGAAGGCCTTTATCTCATCTGGTAGGCTCGTATCACTGGGTATCTTGTAGCTGGGTTTCTCTTTGTAATCCATTATGGTTTGCAAGCCTTGCCACACCCGACAAGCATCAGAGCCGGTGTAGTAGGATTCGATCTTAGTGTTGTATTGACACTTGGCCGTCGTCTTTTCGGTCAGAGGAAACGATGTCAGAAAAACTACAGTGGGGAGAACAAGTATTTGATACACTGCCGATTTTGCAGGTTTTCCTACTTACAAAGCATGTAGAGGTCTGTAATTTTTATCATAGGTACACTTCAACTGTGAGAGACGGAATCTAAAACAAACATCCAGAAAACCACATTGTATGATTTTTAAATAATTAATTTGCATTTTATTGCATGACATAAGTATTTGATCACCTACCAACCAGTAAGAATTCCGTCTCCCACAGACCTGTTAGTTTTTCTTTAAGAAGCCCTCCTGTTCTCCACTCATTACCTGTATTAACTGCACCTGTTTGAACTCGTTACCTGTATAAAAGACACCTGTCCACACACTCAATCAAACAGACTCCAACCTCTCCACAATGGCCAAGACCAGAGAGCTGTGTAAGGACATCAGGGATAAAATTGTAGACCTGCACAAGGCTGGGATGGGCTACAGGACAATAGGCAAGCAGCTTGGTGAGAAGGCAACAACTGTTGGCGCAATTATTAGAAAATGGAAGAAGTTCAAGATGACGGTCAATCTCCCTCGGTCTGGGGCACCATGCAAGATCTCACCTTGTGGGGCATCAATGATCATGAGGAAGGTGAGGGATCAGCCCAGAACTACACGGCAGGACCTGGTCAATGACCTGAAGAGAGCTGGGACCACAGTCTCAAAGAAAACCATTAGTAACACACTACGCCGTCATAGATTAAAATCCTGCAGCGCACGCAAGGTCCCCCTGCTCAAGCCAGCTTATGTCCAGGCCCCTCTGAAGTTTGCCAATGACCATCTGGATGATCCAGAGGAGGAATGGGAGAAGGTCATGTGGTCTGATGAGACAAAAATAGAGCTTTTTGGTCTAAACTCCACTCGCCGTGTTTGGAGGAAGAAGAAGGATGAGTACAACCCCAAGAACACCATCCCAACAGTGAAGCATGGAGGTGGAAACATCATTCTTTGGGGATGCTTTTCTGCAAAGGGGACAGGACGACTGCACCGTATTGAGGGGAGGATGGATGGGGCCATGTATCGCGAGATCTTGGCCAACATCCTCCTTCCCTCAGTAAGAGCATTGAAGATGGGTCGTGGCTGGGTCTTCCAGCATGACAACGACCCGAAACACACAGCCAGGGCAACTAAGGAGTGGCTCCGTAAGAAGCATCTCAAGGTCCTGGAGTGGCCTAGCCAGTCTCCAGATCTGAACACAATAGAAAATCTTTGGCGGGAGCTGAAAGTCCGTATTGCCCAGCGACAGCCCCGAAACCTGAAGGATCTGGAGAAGGTCTGTATGGAGGAGTGGGCCAAAATCCCTGCTGCAGTGTGTGCAAACCTGGTCAAGAACTACAGGAAACGTATGATCTCTGTAATTGCAAACAAAGGTTTCTGTACCAAATATTAAGTTCTGCTTTTCTGATGTATCGAATACTTATGTCATGCAATAAAATGCAAATTAATTATTTAAAAAACATACAATGTGATTTTCTGGATTTTTGTTTTAGATTCCGTCACTCACAGTTGAAGAGTACCTATGATAAAAATTATAGACTTCTACATGCTTTGTAAGTGGGAAAACCTGCAAAATCGACAGTGTATCAAATACTTGTTCTCCCCACTGTATGTAAAAACAAACAACACAAAATTGCATAATTGGTCAAGAGCCCGACCTATTGCTCCACAACATAAGAACCACTAGATACTACAGGCTAGCCAGAAAGCTGTAATGCTAGCTAGCTAGCTATCCAGCCATGTAATTTCAATAGAAAAGAGCCTAGCTGCTGCTTGCTTTTGCTCTTACTACAAAATGTTTGTCAGAGGTTAGTTGCTAAATTAGTGACAAAACACAAATTCGACATCGGCAAATGTTGTTTTGATTCACAGAAAAAGATTCACCAGTCGGAAGTTTAGTAAAGGAGTTGCATTCATTCTGACGATCCATTCATGTTTCATACAAACAGCTTTTTAAGTCTGAGTTGAGTTGAGCAATCTAATATAGAAACAAATCCAGCGGTCCATTACCAGGGTTGGGGAGTAACTGATTTAACAGTTACATTATTCTGATTACAAAAAACTGTAACTGTACCAGGGAAAACATTGTAATCAGGTTACAGATACTTTTGAAAAACTTGATAATTACTTTTTAATTCAGAAAGGATGTTTGCGAGAAAAAACTAACACTATTACACCTTTCTGTGTTCTTAATGACATTCAATGGCGAAGGTACATAAAGATGGAGGAATTCAAATATCACGTCATTGTTTTAGAGTTTAAGTTTCAAGTTTTAATGTCACATCAATGTGAAATGTCTTTCTTGACAGCTCTAAGCCCAACAATGCAGTAACCAATAACAATGTGATACTAAAAATAACATTAGGTAGAATATTAACACACGAGAAATAAAAATAAGAAATAGAACACATGAAAGTATCACAACTCAGACAGAGACCCAAATGCAGACGCAGGAGGCAGGTAGAATGTCAAGTATGTTTTACTTTACAAAATCGTAAGGCTATATCTCGTTGTCGTAGGCAGGCAAGGATTTGGTACACAGGCGTTCAGAGGTACAGAGACGGCAGGCAGGAATCAGGTTGTGTAAACAGGCAGGGGTAACGGTAACAGGAGAGCTAAACAGACAGCAGGTATTTCTAAGTATGCGGGCATGACCTGGTGAAACACACAAGACGAACTGGCAACCAGACCAATGAACAGATACAGATTAAATACACAAGGAATAAGGGAACATAGGAAACACCTGGTAGAGGAGGAGCCAGGGAGAACAGGTGAACGGAATTAGGGTATGACAGTACCCCCCCCCCCTAGGGGCGCCACCTGGCGGCCTACCTGGTGCCGTACCTGGTTGACCGGGGTGGCGACGGCGAAAGTCTGCAATAAGGGATGGGTCCAAGATGTCCCTGGCAGGAACCCAGCAGCGCTCCTCCGGACCGTAGCCCTCCCAGTCAACCAGGTAGTGGAAACCCCTGCCACGAGGCCGGACCCTCAGGAGGCACCGAACTGTAAAGACAGGAACACCATTAACAAGACAAGGCAATGGAGCAGGTCTCTGAACAGGGGCAAGAGGACAATGGGAAACAGGCTTAATACGGGAGACATGGAAGGTGGGGTGTACTCTAAGAGTGCGTGGGAGGATCAGACGGACAGCAGAACGGCTGAGTACCCTGGAGATTGAAAAGGGCCCAATGAATCGGGAGGACAGCTTCCGGGACTCTACTCGAAGAGGCAGATCCCGAGTGGACAGCCACACTCTTTGCCCGATGCGGTAACGTGGAGCAGGGGTCCGGTGACGATCCGCCTGTCGTTGATATCTGGACGCTGTCCGGAGTAGAGCAACCCGAGCCTTCTTCCAAGTCTGCCGACAGCGGCGGACAAACAGCTGTGCGGCAGGCACCCCCACGTCTGCCTCCTGGTTCGGAAAAAGGGGAGGCTGGTAGCCGAGGGAGCACTCAAAGGGAGAGAGGCCCGTAGCAGACGAAGGAAGGGTGTTGCGGGCATACTCCATCCAGATTAACTGCCGACTCCAAGTGGTGGGGTTAGAGGACACGAGGCAACGCAGGGTAGTCTCCAGGTCCTGGTTGGCCCTCTCCGACTGACCGTTAGACTCAGGGTGGAATCCGGAGGATAGGCTGGCCGATGACCCGATGAGGGTGCAGAAAGCCTTCCAGAACTGGGACGCAAACTGGTGTCCTCGATCTGACACCATGTCAGTGGGAAGACCATGGATCCGGAAGACGTGCTGCATGACGAGTTGAGCCGTCTCCTTGGCCGAGGGTAGCTTGGCTAAGGGGATGAAGTGAGCCGCCTTTGAGAACCGGTCCACTACCGTGAGAATGGCGGTGTGGCCGTCGGAAGGAGGGAGGCCGGTCACAAAGTCCAACGAAATGTGCGACCAAGGGCGGCGCGGAACAGGCAGAGGTTGAAGGAGGCCAGACGGAGCTTGCCGCAGAGTCTTGTTTTGGGCACACACCGTGCACGCAGAGACAAAGGAGGGCACGTCCTGCCCCATGGTGGGCCACCAGAACCGTCTGCGGATGAATGCAAGGGTCTGACGCGACCCTGGATGACAGGTAAGGTTAGAGGAATGGCCCCACTTCAGAACTTGGGACCGGACAGAATCTGGAACAAACAGGCAGCCTGTTGGAACATTCCCAGGTCCCTGTTGAGACCGCTGTGCGTTGCGGACCACAGTTTCTATTCCCCAGATGATAGATGTAGTCAGGCAGGAGGCGGGAAGGATGTGAGGGGGCTGATCTTCTCTCTCGGTTCCTGTCCCGTATACGGCTATCTATCCGCATAGAAAGGTTTATGAGAGAGTCGAGATCGGGGGGCAGTTCCCGGGCTGCTAGCTCATCTTTAATAATGTCCGACAACCCATTAAGAAAAGCGTCAAAAAGAGCGTCAGAATTCCATGAGCTATCGGCGGCCAGAGTGCGGAAGTCCACTGCGTAATCCGAAACGCTACGAGAGCCCTGCCGCAGTCTCAGGAGTTTACGGGCTGCCTCTCTCCCAGAAATCGGTGAATCAAAAACTTTTTTAACTTCGGCCACGAAGGAGTCCAGGCTGGAACAGATGGGTGTTTGCCGTTCCCACACCGCCGTAGCCCAGGCTCCTGCCCTCCCGGACATAAGAGCGACGATGTATGCTACCTTAGCACGATCCGAGTGGAACGAGGAGGGTTGCAGCTCGAAGATCAACGAACACTGTGATAGGAACGAACGACAGGTTCCCGGATCTCCAGAGTACCGCTCAGGAGGAGGTAAGCTGGGTTCCCGAGAGGCTGAGTGGGTTATAGGTGAAACAGTGTTAGTCGCAAGAGTACTGGTATCAGGGGCAGGCGCTGCTGTAGTAGGCTGTCCCACTGACAATCCACGAAGCTGCTCCATCAGCGCGTTGTAGGTCTGATCATGGTGGTCAGAAATAGTTTGAAGTCCCTCCATGACACGTTGTAGGAGGTCTTCATGTCTCCCAATAGCAGCTCCCTGAAGGGAGAGAGCGCTCCGGAGGTTGTCAGAATCTGCTGGGTCTGTCATGGCCAGTTCGTACTATCACAACTCAGACAGAGACCCAAATGCAGACGCAGGAGGCAGGTAGAATGTCAAGTATGTTTTACTTTACAAAATCGTAAGGCTATATCTCGTTGTCGTAGGCAGGCAAGGATTTGGTACACAGGCGTTCAGAGGTACAGAGACGGCAGGCAGGAATCAGGTTGTGTAAACAGGCAGGGGTAACGGTAACAGGAGAGCTAAACAGACAGCAGGTATTTCTAAGTATGCGGGCACGACCTGGTGAAACACACAAGACGAACTGGCAACCAGACCAATGAACAGATACAGATTAAATACACAAGGAATAAGGGAACACAGGAAACACCTGGTAGAGGAGGAGCCAGGGAGAACAGGTGAACGGAATTAGGGTATGACAGAAAGTAAGTAAGCTATACTACAGTTTATTAGGTACACCACCCCAATCACAAATTGGATCGCTCCTACAGACAGTGAGTCACGTGGCCATGGCTTGCTATATAAAGCAGGCAGAGAGGCATCCAGGCAAACAGACAAATAATAGTGCAGTACAACAGTGGTGTGCAGAACACCTTGGAACGCACAACTCGTCGATCCTTGCCACGGATGTGCTATTGCAGCAGACGACCACACCGGGTTCCACTCCTATCAGTTAAAAACAAGAAGAAGCAGCTCCAGTGGGCTCGCAAGCACACGATCACCACCACTGGACAATTGAGGAGTGGAAAAACATGCCTGGTCCGACGAATCCCGGTTCCTACTGCGTCATTCAGAGTCAGGATTTGGCGTAAGCTGTCCACTGAGTGTACATAAAGGGTCAGTCAGTTCCAGTACCATATTTACAATGTGCAGGGATACTGGAGTGATAAAGGTATATATTTATAGGGGTAAGGTGACTAGGCATTAAGATATACACTGAGTATACAAAACATTAAGAATATGCTCTTTCCATGACATAAGTGAATCCAGGTGAAAGCTATGATCCCTTATTGATGTCACTTGTTAAATCTACTTCAATCAGTGTAGATAAAGGGGTGGAGACTGTCTGTATGTGTGCCATTCAGAGGGTGAATGGGCAAGACAAAAGATTTAAGTGCCTTTGAACAGGGTATGGTAGTAGGTGCCAGGTGCACCGGTTTTTGTCAAGACCTTCAACGCAGCTGGGTTTTTAATGCCCAACAGTTTCAAGAATGGTCCACCACCCAAAGGACATCGAGCCAACTTGACACAACAGTTGGAAGCATTGGAGTCAACATGGGCCAGCATCCCTGTGGATGCTCTCAAAGGTACTCACATCGGCCTTGGAGAGTGAGATCACCCAGTCCTCTGGGTCGTTGACGGCCCTCACACCTGGTACGATGTTGTTATTGTCAAAGCGTGCATAAAATGCATTGAGTTCGTCTGGTAAAGAGGCATCAATGGGCAGATCACAGCTGGGTCTTCCTTTGTAATCTGTAATAATCCAGGCTGTATCACATCCGGCCGTGATTGGGAGTCCCATAGGGCGGCGCACACTTGGCCCAGCGTCGTCCAGGTTTGGCCGGGGTAGGCCATCATTGTAAATAAGAATTTGTTCTTAACTGACTTGCCTAGTTAAATAAAGGTAGCCCCTGCCAATCCTGTAGCAATTTCTCTGATTCTGGAGACCATTTCTCAACAGAGCGAGTCATGGGTACTTCCTGTTTGAGCTTCTGCTTGTAAACAGGAAGCAGGAAGTACATGATCTGATTTGCTGAATGGTGGACAAGGGAGTGCCTTGTTTGCTTGCTTGTGGGTAGAATATCAGTGGTCTAGGACATTATCGCACCTAGTGGCGAAGGAGACGTGTTGATGGAAGTTGGGTATCACGTGAAAAGGCAAACCCCTCACCCTCTGGATTTCCCTGACTCCACTGTTCTGTCCGCACGGTGAATGGAGCATCCATCGAGTTCAGTAGAATGGAGGGAAGAGGTGGCCGGTTTTCCCTTCGCCTTAATCTCACCAGGATCCCCCCTCTCTGTAACACCGGCGTTTCCTCTTGGGTATCCCAAAAACTGGGTCGGAATTACAGAAAAGAGCTAATTGCTGCCATCTTGGAGCTAGAATTGACTGTGCTAATGCAGATACAAAACAAGAGTAATGGAGAGCACGCAAATCACATTTTATTTGTCACATGCTTTGTAAACAACAGGTGTGGACTAACAGTGAAATGCTTACTTACGGGCCCTTCCCAACAATGCAGAGAGAAAAATAGAGAAATAAAAAAACGATAAAGGAGCTCAGGCCGTACGCACTACCCTCTGTAGCGCCTTGTGGTCGGATGCCAAACAGTTGCCATACCAAGCGGTGATGCAGCCAGTCAAGATGCTCTCAATGGTGCAGCTGTAGAATGTATTTTAGGATCTGAGGACCCATGCTAAATCTTTTCAGCCTCCTGAGGGGGAAGAGGTGTTTGTGTTAAGTTCACGGGAGCCGCCATCTGTATGCATGTCCGCCATTCAACATTGAAAAAAGTTTAAGTTTGTTCCACCTGAGCGAGTCTGACCACAAGTAAGAGACCACTATGATGACACACCAAATGCATTTGATTGTCTTCTTCTATGCCTCTTAAAAGGGAAAGTAATCCAAAAGTAAATCTGTAAAAAGTAATCAGATTCCGTTACTGAGTTTGGGTAATCCAAAAGTTACGTTACTGATGACCATTTTGAACAGGTAACTAATAACTGTAACTGATTACATTTAGAAAGTAACCTACCCAACCCGGTCCGTTACTGAGCTATAGGTTTAGGAAAACAAATTGCTGCAAGACCTGCGGTAGTGAAAAGAAAAAGCAGTATGTTAATGCAATTACCATAACCTCTCATTCTCTTGATTGTCTTATTTTATTACAGGGTCACTGCTGCATCTTCCAATCTAAATGTACACCTGCTACCTCCTCTGTCTGTCTGTGGTTGTATAAGAATTCTTGCTTAAACCCCCCCCCCTCTCCGTTGTGTCATAATGCGCACATAGACAGACGTGCAAGCACATACACACACCAATGTTTTCCATAAATATGCCTCCCTCCTCTTTCTCATGCTGCTCTGCATTGTCATCCAGAGTTCATTAGTCAAATAGGAAGCATGGCTTTCTCACTAGCTGCTAATCCCAATGCGTAAAGCTTTACTTTCATTTTCCCAATCACAACGCCCCATGGGCCTAAACATTAAGACAGAGGCAAGACAGGGTAGACACACATGCACGCACACGCACGCACCCACAGTCACACAGACATGCAGACACTTGGACACACACACACATATACCTTCAAAAGCCAGGGAGAGGACGGGTTGACAAAGAAAGTGTAACATTTCACAGTCACCAGAGAGGACATGTCATACATCCTATAATTGTATAATTGTCTGTGTGTGTGTTGATGTGCATGTGGGACTGTGTGTTTAATCAGAATATTCCGCTACACAGTGTCTTTGTAAGGCTTGCTGCATGTAGCCAGGGGTGTGGGCTAACACCGGAAACCAATAACAGATTGCCAAACTATGTGTGCCTATGCCATTTGTCGTTTGCTGTTTGACAGCAGAGATTGTGCATGTAATTTGTTATGTAACCAGGGGGAACAAGAACTTCAGAGCGTGCCTTTAAGTCTCTTCATATCAACAGGATTCAAACACTCCCTAGGGAATGTGGGGGAGGGGGGGTCATACAGAAGTCAGATATGATGCCATAAATGTGTTTCAGACTGGTTTGTTGACATTTCTATTTTGTGTGGTTTTATTCTCACGGCTATACCATTAGGATCTTAGGATATATCATAGCCTGTTACGCTATATAGTCCTGGGCGGCAAGTAGCCTTGCGGTTTATAGCGTTAGGCCAATAATCGAAAGGTTGCTGGTTCAACGAGCCGACAAGGTGAAAAATCTGCTCCAGGTGCGCTGTACTACTATGGCTGACCCTGTAAAACAACATATTTCACTACACCTATCTGGTGTATGTGACAATTATGTAGGTGTATAACAACAGTGTTCAGAAATAATGCATGGTTTCTAAAGGAGACACATTTCCAACAAACTCCTCAAAATGAGTCGTGTAATAACAACCCCTTCCCCCATGTCCTCACACAAATACAAACAGACACGAATATGAAACACATGCATACACGGCACGCACAAGTGAACACACAGACACACACACCCTCTCTCTCTCTCTCGCTCTCTCACATAAAGACAAACTGTAATCATCACTGTAGAATATTCTCACTCGTCTCATTTGGAGACGAGTTCTTTCACTCCTATTCACGCCTCATTTACCACGTATCCCCTCCCCTGTATTCAACTGTGTTTTAGCATGGTTACATTTACACATAAAGATCTGAATTAACATATGCATGTAATTCAGTGGAGGCTGCTGAGGGGAGGACGGCTCATAATAATAGCTGGAACGGAGCAAATGGAATGGCATCAAACACATGGATACCATGTGTTTGGTGTATTTGATACCATTCCACCTATTCCGCTCCAGCCATTACCACGAGCCTGTCCTCCCCAATTAAGGTGCCGCCAACCTCCTGTGATGTGATTACACGGGGATGAGACAAATAGATGCATGGTGAGGTCAAACACATGAACCAGCGGAATGCAGCCAAACAGACCACCTATTCTGAATCAACAACCAGGACTCTTGTTGCAGTATTTACACCAGGTGCCAATACTCCTCCTTTAGAGCTACTTTGTGTGCAGGATTTTCATCCAGCCCTGCACTAACACTTACGATACTACTAACCAGCTGCCATCGGACCTTGATAAGCTGAATCAAGTGTGTTAGAGCAGGGTAGGAGCAAAAGCCTGCACTCTTAGACTCTCACCTGCCCTACTGTAACCTGTCTACTGGCTATGAGTATCTGCAGACACACGCATGCATGCACGCAAGCACACACACACACACACACACACACACACACACACACACACATCTACTGGCTATAAATGTAATTAGTTGTAGACTGGGTGTGTGTTATTATGGGTCACTGAGTGAGAGACAAACTGTTAGGAATTTCCTCCTTTCTTTCCTCCTTTTTTCAAAATGCTTTGTTCGTTTTTTTTCTCTTCAATTCCAGCAACAAAAAGTCACGTCACAAAAAAATCTATTAACTTCTAACAAGTATTGAGAGAGTGGATTTCAACAAAATCTAAGAAATGGTAAGATGTATTTTTTTAAACTTTATTTATACTGTCCTAATAACATTGATATTTAGATATCTAAGCTATTCACCCACAGGTGATGGAAAAGATCCACACACAATCTATAAGGGCCACAGATAATACCTATTGGATGGATGGATGGATGGATGGATGGATGGATGGATGGATGGATGGATGGATGGATGGATGGATGGATGGATGGATGGATGGATGGATGGATGGATGGATGGATGGATGGATGGATGGATGGATGGATGGATGGATGGATGGATGGATGGATAAGGCCCATTTGTTAGTACATACTATACAATACTATAATACCTAATATCTGTTAGCAGAGGTCAGGTCAAAACTCAACCAACTTGAATGTACAGTATAGAGCAGCAGATTCTGGAAATCATCACTCACTCGTGTTGCATCCTTTTGAGTGTGAGACTGAACTTTTGGATCATTTGTTCACTGGTGATAGGACTACAGTGGAGTCAAAGGTACAAAATACCCACGCCCGCCCACCCACTGATGTTACATGGCAACAGCTCTTCTGAATCGCTAAAACTGTCTATCTATCTATCTATCTATCTATCTATCTATCTATCTATCTATCTATCTATCTATCTATCTATCTATCTATCTATCTATCTATCTATCTATCTATCTATCTATCTATCTATCTATCTATCTATCTGTCTATCTGTCTGTCTATCTATCACTGTTCTCTTTCTGGATGAAATGCAAAAAAGGTCAAATAAATGATCAACTGACACAAATTGATGAATACTCAAGTGACAGTTATTTATCGCTTGATGCAAACAGACCTCTACATGCTTTGTAAGTAGGAAAACCTGCAAAATCGGCAGTGTATCAAATAGTTGTTCTCCCCACTGTATATATGTATATTATAAGGTAACAAATCTGTTGTTCTGCCCCTGAAAAAGGCAGTTAACCCACTGTTCCTAGGCCGTCATTGTAAATAAGAATTTGTTCTTAACTGACTTGCCTAGTAAAATAAAGGTTAAATAAAAAAAATATAGTGTATATTTATGGGAACACCAGGCTAACCTTTGTTAAGCCAGCTAATTAGAGAAAATGTGTTTGGAGTTATCTTTCTAGCTATTAGGCTATGTTAGAGATTACACTTCCTCTTCCATTTATAATGTTTTTTATTTTATTTAACTAGGCAAGTCAGTTAAGAACAAATTCTTATTTACAACGGCGGCCTACCTACAGGGTCAGCCCCTGGAGCAAATTATGGTTAAGTGCCTTGCTCAAGGACACATCGACAGGTTTTTCACTTTGTCAGCTCAGGTAGTCGAACCAGCGACCTTTCAGTTACTGGCCCAACGCTCTAACCCGTAGGCTACCTGGGGCCCCCACAAAGACAATGTGGGAAGTCAAATGTATTAATTTTTAAATGTTGACTACTTCTCCTTGCCATTATCATTAACCTGATGATAAGACAAGACGTGAAACATATTTTTTTTGCTAACGTATGATCAGGGCCGCCCATAAGGGGGGACAGGGGGGAAAGCTTTCTGGGGCCCAGCCGCGGCCCATGGTTGCCAGCAATAATCATGTTCATCCTAAATATTTTAAGAAATAACCTATTTTATTTTTAACTAAAATACCATTACTTAATAAAAAGAGCAAAAATAAACATTGTATTGTTGCTTTAGTAAAATGTATCCTGTTTCATAATGAACCCCCCCCCCCCCCCCCCTCCTGAAAATGGTATGAGTCATTTTTTGATCCAAGCTAATACTAGCTAATGTCAGAGTACATTTCGTTGCTATGCCAGGACTTGTTCATACATCGGGATGTCAGAAAAGAAAAGAGAAAAAAAGGAGGGAGCTAGCAAAGGCAATAGACCCCAAAATAAATGTAATTAATACATTTTTTCAGTCAGCTCCGAAAGCTGCCCCCAGAGACGAGCAGTAGCCATGAGGCTAATGTTAGCCAAGAGGTAGCTGGTTTGAGTAAAGCAGCCACTGAGAAAGAGCATGTTCTGCATTGCCCGACACCAGGATTTAAACCCACAGTTTTGTGGACAGCAATAATGTGGTGGAGGAGTCTGTTATGGAGCCAGAACCCAAATCACAGGATGGATTGAAGGGGAAGCCTGCTCAAGTGTCATCGATCCAGGGAGCTACAATGACCCTGGAAAATGGCCCAAAAAATGTTCAAGTGAAGAGAGAGAGAACATTGTTAGAGCATTGGCAGGTGTTGACAGCACTACTTTGATAAAAAGTATGTCCGCAAAAGATTCTGAAGACAAGCCTTTCCCAGCATATTTGTCACACTCTAAAGCAGCAAACGGACGTGAGAAGGTGAAACGAGGCTGGCTGTTTCTTAGCGAATTTTAAAAAATTGTACTGGGAATACTTAAGTTCCAGCAGTTGGGTGAGGAGGATATTAAGTCATCTTGTAGAAATTTGATAACAAAATATCCCAAAGATCTATCTGAAGATTTGGAAAACCAAATGCTCCACCTGAAAAGAATATACAGTGCCACATTCTCAGGAAAATCAACACCCATGGAGTTGCTCAACAGGATTCATGACATGAAGCTTGAGAGCATTTATGGTGACATTTTGCACTTTACCCGTAACTGTGTCAGGAGGAGAAAGGTCCTTCAGTAAACTCAAAATCATCAAAAATTACATGCGCTCCACAATGAGCCAGGAGAGGCTCAATAACCTGGCAATACTTGCCATTGAGTGTGAAATGGCTAAACAGATTGACTTCAAATACATTATAAAAGACTTTGCATCCAGAAAGACAAGGAAGATGGCTGTATAATAGGCAAAGATGAAGCCAGGTAAATTGCATTTTATACTAAGAATTGTGTGGTGTAAGTGTAGCAGATTATTTTATGTTTGTGTGTGTGAGTCTGGCCCGGCGCCACACAGGTTGTTAAGGCCTCTCAGTTATATTTATTAAACTTTATGTTTAAGTTTTATGTATCTATAGAAAAATAGATTTGTTTTGCTATAATGTAGCTCCCATCACTGAGTAAGTCTCTCTCAGTTTACATGTATATGTTTTATGTAGGAGAGAGAGAGCAAGCGCATGCGTTGATATGAGTAAAGCCGATTTGGGGTGGGCCCATTCACTGGACCTTTTCAGGGGCCCAGCCATTTCTATGGGTGGGCCTGCGTATGATGGGGGTCCCTGGGTCACCGGTTTGCCTGGGAGGGGGTCCCTGGGCAAGAAAAGGTTAAGATCCCTGGTCTAGGCTAGTGTGAGAACCTGAGTGTGAGAGCGCTTGAAGCAACCTTGTGAGAGGCCCCCTACGCTGGCCGAAAAGCACCACAAATGCATGTGACAAAGACGATCTATCACACATGCATGCAATGTAAGTGTGACCAACTGGCTATATACTGTATGGGACTGGTGTGTGCGCCAACCTGGTCTCAGAGCATTTGGTTTTATTCTGTACGGAAACCCGAGACACTCTATTTAGTATGATATTTAACAATTATGCATCCATCCGTGAGTAACTCTGGTCCGTCAGCACTGATCCACTCAGGACCTATTTATTCATACAGGTCTGTATATACATACTCATGTACAGTTGTTATATCATATCACATGCAATATTGTAAGTAATAATTGGACTTAACCTACGTAGGCATTCACTCAGGAATGCATATTAGTATCCTGCCAGTTGCACCTTTTCTCATTGCTTTTAGTATATCAAATGTGCAATACATGCAGTTGTCTGTAATTAAACCCTGCGCACTATGGACTGTATTTTAAGGGAATTACTATTATTACCCCAAATGATATCATACACACATTTAGCTATTAAAGTATCTCTTCCTGTCATTTACCTGTACAGTTTGTGTAACCACGCAAGTATTCACTTATCTGTAAATATAACTGTATACCTAACTGTACAGCTAATTTAACCATGCAAAATGTTCACTTACCTGTTCATTTACCCAGTCTGTCTATTAAGTAAACTATTATTACCCTCGCTCATATCATACGCATTTTTAGCTACTGAAGTATTTCTCTGCCATCAACCTGTATAGTATAGTTAACCATCCAACATCCACCAATGTATAGTGTACATATTCAGCCAACCACCCATACTATGCAATGTCTCTTTTATAGCTTTTATTTTTTTGCACTCCAGATATCTTGTATTTCTATACTTTTTCATACTGCCGCTCTATGTATCATGTAACGTGTATCTGTCTTTTGTGTACTTTCGTTGTGGCATTTTGCACCTGCCCTGTGTTTTGTTGTAGCTGCTTGACAATGAAATTTCCCCCCCGGGGGATAAATAAAGTACCTATCTAATCTAATCTAATCTAATGTCACGTTCCGTATGGTATGTATTCATTTGTGGATGTCCATCACCCATTTCATATGATATGTTAATAATTACAATTCGTATTATATGTTACGAATTTGCAAAATGAACAATATGTTACGAATTTGCTAAATGTAAAACATGTAATGAAGTTTTTAATGTATGACCTGTTACGAATTCTACGCAGGTGGTTAGGTGGCTAACATTAGCTAGCTGGCTAAAATTAACTAGTCTAGTTAGGGGTTAGGGTTAAGGTTAGGGTTAAGTTTAGGAGTTAGGTTAATGTGTTAAGGTTAGGGTTAGGTGAAGGGTTAGCTAAAAGGGTTAGGGTTAGGGAAAGGGTTAGCTAACACACTAAGTAGTTGCAAAGTAGCTAAAAAGTAGTAAGTAGTTGAAAAGTTGCCAATCAGCTAAAATGTTAAAGTTGTCAGTGATGAGATTTAACTTATTATGTGCCTACCCGTCCACCCCGACCAACCGCCCTCCTTTTGTTTTTGCCTTCAGTAACCATCTGTCATATGTAACCATACCAAACGTAACATATCATAAAACTGTTAATGGAGAGTCTCGGATGTTATGTAAAGAATAATATGAAATGCTCTGTGACCAGGTTGTCTGCGCTGGTCCGCGACCTCCACTTAACGCACAAGTTTTATGCACGCCCAATGTTTTCATGGACAAAGACATTGCCTGTTCTAATGTTATGTGACTGAATTGTATTCAACATAACACTCCCCAGACGATAGTGTTTAGTATACACATGGGCTGCATGGGAGTTCAGATACCGAGCCCACCCCTCTCTCACACTCACTCACTGACTTACGCTCCTCTCACGTCGCAGCTAGTAGCACAGGCTGCTGGTCTGGATACTTCAAGTTAGATGGTTTTGACACAAGTAATCCACATCAATTGTGTCTGTCTCCGCTGCGTATTTAGGTTTGTGTTTACATGAAAGCAGAATATTTCACAGTTTTTTGCCTTTGGTTGGATTTGTGCTACTGCGCAAATCTACAAATTCATGTCCCAGATGGATATATACTCGTCGAAGTTATCACCTGCTGTGGATTTCGCAGCCGGTGCTTTCCTGCTCGTTATAGGTAGGTAAGCGCTTTTTCTTCTGTCACTGTAACGTTTTTGCCTAATTTGTCGCGTGCCAAATGGTTAGCCTCTTATGATTTATCTCAATAGTTTTGACGATAAGAAACTGATGAAGCACTTACCTAGTGTAGCCAAATTATTAAAGGGGCAATCTGGGATTGGTGCATGATTCTTTAAGAATATAATTTATAAATGCTTAATGAGTTTAGTTCAACTAGTCTATTAATGAACTTCATTATTACTTATTATCAAGTGTTCATGAATGAACTTTGTTAGTCTACACTTCTAAACAGTCTTGTCATTCTGGATCATAAAGGCTCTCAAGACAAATTCTCACTTTCTCATACATTTCACACTCATACATTTCTATTCTGTCAGCAGAGTCCTCCACATGCCTTCCTCTCTGCATCTCTCTGCTTGTCTAGCAACATGTAGGCTACTTGTAGCCTGCCGCTGTGCTCTCCTCTAGCACCATTTGGCCGGTGGAGCGGTGGAGACCAGAGACACCCTACTTTTCATAGCATAATGCGTAACACACCTGATCTATAACCCACTGCTGCTCATAGTAAGCGACAGTAAGACACGGAGCGGAGAGAGAGAGATGAGGAGGTGGGGAGAAAGGAGGATAGAGAGATAGACTGGGAAAGAGAGACAACAAGTAAGAGAGGAGGAGGAAGCATGATAGATGGAGAGAGAGAGAGAGAGAGAGATGGAGGGGGAGAGGGAGCGAGAAAGAAAGCGAGAGAGATGATGAAAGGTTACGTAATACTGCCTCGGCTCAGACACTGTCTGCTCAGTACATATTAATCAGGCTGACCATCCGTGTGTGTGTGTGTGTGTGACCATCCATGCCACAGGGTTATCGCTGCCTTTTTATTCACTCATAATATTTATGCATTACGTTTAGTCCACAGGCTGGTAGAGAATATTTTTTGCATGAAGTGAAGGTGACTGAGGTCTCTGCATTCTTTGTGCCAACTGGCACCTAGAATTCTGAAGCCTGTTTGGCCCCAAATAACTTCATGCACTGTAAGCTACACTTTCTTTAGAATGCCAATCAGTTAAGAACAAATTCTTACTTACAATGACGGCCTACCTACAGGGTCAGCCCCCGGAGCAAATTAGAGTTAAGCCACACTCAAGGTCCTAAACGATATCATAAC
The DNA here is from genome assembly GCA_023634145.1 of Thymallus thymallus. Classification (NCBI taxonomy): domain Eukaryota; kingdom Metazoa; phylum Chordata; class Actinopteri; order Salmoniformes; family Salmonidae; genus Thymallus; species Thymallus thymallus. Next base: position 11,523,961 of record CM042412.1, on the reverse strand, counting down.
CGCCATCGATAAAAGACAGTACTGTACAGCCATCTTCATCGACCTGGCCAAGGCTTTCGATTCTGTCAATCACCGCATTCTTATCGGCAGACTCAATAGCCTTGGTTTCTCAAATGACTGCCTCGCCTGGTTCACCAACTACTTCTCAGATAGAGTTCAGTGTGTCAAATTGGAGGGCCTGTTGTCCGGACCTCTGGCAGTCTCTATGGGGGTGCCACAGGGTTCAATTCTTGGGCCGACTCTATTCTCTGTATATATCAATGATGTTGCTGGTGCTGCTGGTGACTCTCTGATCCACCTCTACGCAGACGACACCATTCTGTATACATCTGGCCCTTCTTTGGACACTGTGTTAACAAACCTCCAAATGAGCTTCAATGCCATACAACACTCCTTCTGTGGCCTCCAAATGCTCTTAAATGCATGCTCTTCAATCGAACGCTGCACGCACTCACCCGCCGGACTATCATCACTACTCTCGACGGGTCTGACTTAGAATATGTGGACACCTACAAATACCTAGGTGTCTGGTTGGACTGTAACTTCGGCGGTGTCATTTACAAAATAGCCTCCAACACTCTACTCAGTAAATTTTATGTAGTCTATCACAGTGCCATCTGTTTTGTTACCAAAGCCACATATACTACCCACCACGACCTATACTCTCTCGTTGGCTGGCCCTCACTACATATTCGTCACCAAACACACTGGCTCCAGGTCATCAATAAGTATTTACTAGGTAAATCCCTGCCTTATCTCAGCTCGTTGGTCACCATAGCAACACCCACCCGTAGTATGCGCTCCAGCAGGTATATTTCACTGGTCACCCCCAAAGCCAACACCTCCTTTGGCCGCCATTCCTTCCAGTTCTCTGCTGCCAATGACTGGAACGAATTGCAAAAATCATTGAAGCTGGAGACTACCATCTCCCTCAATAACTTTAAGAGCAGCTTACCGATCACTGCACCTGTACACAGCCCATCTGTACCCCAGTATCTCTATTTGCACATCATCATCTGCACATCCATCACTCCAGTGTTAATGCTAAATTGTAATTATTTCGCCACTATGGCCTATTTATTGCCTTACCTTCCTAATCTTACTACATTTGCACACACTGTACATATATTTTCTATTGTGTTATCGACTGTACGTTTGTTTATCCCATGTGTAACTCTTTGTTGTTGTTGTTTTTGTCGCACTGCTTTGCTTTATCTTGGCCAGGTCGCAGTTGTAAATGAGAACTTGTTTTCAATTGGCCTACCTGGTTAAATAAAGGTGAAATAAAAAATAAATAAAGTGCCTTGCTCAAGGACACAGACAAATGTTTCACTTGTCGGCTCGGGTATTCGAACCAGTGACCTTTCGGTTACTGGCCCAACACTCTAACCGCTAGGCCACCTGCTGCCCTATAGTGCAGAAACCACTTTGATTTTTAATCACAAAGAAGCCTTTTCTATTCCACTTCCATTGTCATTTAATTGAACTAATATTGGTATAATCAGCGTTTCCCAAACTCAGTCCTGGGGACCCCAAGGGGTGCTTTAGTTAATAATCAAGTCATCATCAAGCTTTGAATGTGAATCAGCTGTGCATTGCAAAAAACGAAATGTGCACCTTTTGTGGTCCCCAGGACCGAGTTTGGGAAACGCTGACATAATATCTCTCACACATCCTGGACATGGTCCCCGACAGGGGTCCTCAGTTCTCATCTCAGTTCTGGAAGGCTTTCTGCACACTTATTGGGTCGTCGGCCAGCCTGTCCTCTGGATTCCATCCCCAATCCAATAACCAGCCGGAGCGTGATGCCTCGTCTCTACCAATCCCACTACCTGGAGCTGACAACTGGTCTGGGTGGAGTATGCCCAGAACACCCTTCCCTGTTCGGCCAAGGGACTCTTCCCTTTTGAGTGCTCCATGGGGTATCAGCCTCCACTCTTCCCAGAACAATAGCAGGAGGTCAGCATACCTTCAGCCGAGATGTTCGCCCGCCACCGTCGACGTACCTGGAGAAGAGCTCGGGCGACACTTCTCAAGACCAACTCCACTATAACGGTGACAAATGGTGCCCACAAACTGTTAGTGCCTACACAAAGCTGTCCCAAGAGCAGAGCTTTCTTTTCAGCACCATAGAGTGAATCATCACCACTGCTACACCTAGCCCGGAGCCTCCAGCGAAGGTCCGCAGCCCGGAGCCTCCAGCGAAGGTCCGCAGCCCGGAGCCTCCAGCGAAGGTCCGCAGCCCGGAGCCTCCAGCGAAGGTCCGCAGCCAGGAGCCTCCAGCGAAGGTCCGCAGCCCGGAACCTCCAGCGAAGGTCAGCAACCCGGAGCCTCCAGCCACAGCCCAAGGCCTGGAACCTCCAGCTACGGTACCCATTCTGGGTTCAGCCGTCTGCTCCGCTCCAGTGCCAGAGCAGTCCGCCGTACCGGTACCCAGTCCGGGCCCGGCTGTTTTCCCCGCTCCATGGCCGGAGCTGTTTATTTTTTTTTATCCATTATATTTATTGAGGTTTACATATTTTTTTTTACAACATTCCTGTCAACAGTTCACCAAACAAACATCCCCCCCCCCGCCAATCCCCCCCACCCCATTTTATTGCATGACATAAGTATTTGATCACCTACCAACCAGTAGGAATTCCGGCTCTCACAGACCTGTTAGTTTTTCTTTAAGAAGCCCTCCTGTTCTCCACTCATTACCTGTATTAACTGCACCTGTTTGAACTCGTTACCTGTATAAAAGACACCTGTCCACACACTCAATCAAACAGACTCCAACCTCTCCACAATGGCCAAGACCAGAGAGCTGTGTAAGGACATCAGGGATAAAATTGTAGACCTGCACAAGGCTGGGATGGGCTACAGGACAATAGGCAAGCAGCTTGGTGAGAAGGCAACAACTGTTGGCGCAATTATTAGAAAATGGAAGAAGTTCAAGATGACGGTCAATCTCCCTCGGTCTGGGGCACCATGCAAGATCTCACCTCGTGGGGCATCAATGATCATGAGGAAGGTGAGGGATCAGCCCAGAACTACACGGCAGGACCTGGTCAATGACCTGAAGAGAGCTGGGACCACAGTCTCAAAGAAAACCATTAGTAACACACTAAGCCGTCATGGATTAAAATCCTGCAGCGCACGCAAGGTCCCCCTGCTCAAGCCAGCGCATGTCCAGGCCCGTCTGAAGTTTGCCAATGACCATCTGGATGATCCAGAGGAGGAATGCGAGAAGGTCATTTGGTCTGATGAGACAAAAATAGAGCTTTTTGGTCTAAACTCCACTCGCCGTGTTTGGAGGAAGAAGAAGGATGAGTACAACCCCAAGAACACCATCCCAACCGTGAAGCATGGAGGTGGAAACATCATTCTTTGGGGATGCTTTTCTGCAAAGGGGACAGGACGACTGCACCGTATTGAGGGGAGGATGGATGGGGCCATGTATCGTGAGATCTTGGCCAACAACCTCCTTCCCTCAGTAAGAGCATTGAAGATTGGTCGTGTCTGGGTCTTCCAGCATGACAACGACCCGAAACACACAGCCAGGGCAACTAAGGAGTGGCTCCGTAAGAAGCATCTCAAGGTCCTGGAGTGGCCTAGCCAGTCTCCAGACCTGAACCCAATAGAAAATCTTTGGAGGGAGCTGAAAGTCCGTATTGCCCAGCGACAGCCCCGAAATCTGAAGGATCTGGAGAAGCTCTGTATGGAGGAGTGGGCCAAAATCCCTGCTGCAGTGTGTGCAAACCTGGTCAAGAACTACAGGAAACGTATGATCTCTGTAATTGCAAACAAAGGTTTCTGTACCAAATATTAAGTTCTGCTTTTCTGATGTATCAAATACTTATGTCATGCAATAAAATGCAAATTAATTACTTAAAAATCATCCAATGTGATTTTATGGATTTTTGTTTTAGATTCCGTCACTCACAGTTGAAGAGTACCTATGATAAAAATTACAGACCTCTACATGCTTTGTAAGTGGGAAAACCTGCAAAATCGGCAGTGTATCAAATACTTGTTCTCCCCACTGTATCTACCAGCCTTGTCTTTGATAATAGAGCTCAACTGAAATGGAGTTGTTTTATTTATCAGTATTGCTACCCCCCTTGCTCTTGAAGAAAATGATGAGAAGAATACTTGGTTATACCATCCCTGTCTGAGTTTAGAGTGCTCCTTGTCTGTTAAGTGAGTTTCTTGTAATAGAGCTATATCTACCCTGTGTTCTTTCAAGTACTTTAAAATGCGTTTTCTTTTTATACAGTAGTTAATTCCCTTGACATTCCAGACTACGCATCTATACCCCGTTAGACTATTCGTCATCACCGTTCAGAAATAATCTTAAACCCAGCATGAGTACAACAAAACAGAGAACCGAATACCTACACAGATAGTGCAAAAGCACATACAACATATCACGTAAAGTGCCCTTGTGAAAACTGACCAGTAGGATACATAAAAGATGTGGAAATTGCACAAACAAAAAAGTAAAACGTTGCTTGTAACGTTTAGGCCTAAAACAAATCGACCATCCAGGAAACCCAAACCTTCTCCCCAAACGAGAAGGTAGTCCATCCCCTAACTGTGTGTAGCGTGGATGCTGTGTTAAACCTAACAACATCGCCCTACATTTCAACTCTCCATGTAATTAAACATACTTCCCCATAGCAGTTAAACAAAACGTGCAAAGAAATCCAGTCCTAGTAAATGCACCTCCTCCCCCTCGAACCGCCCTCCGAAGGTCCAACCGAGTCTTGCACAGTCTTATGTCACTTTTACCGGTCTAAAATCTTTAAATGACTCCAGTATGGATTTCTGGGAAAGAGGCTATTATGGTTAAGAAGGAAAATGGCAGGTAGACTAGAGCCCTTTCTGTCAGCTCGCTCGGAATTGCAAAACAACCATATTTATTCACTTACTGGCGTTTTGGCTTGCGTGAAAAAGTCAATTTTAAATATCTGAGTATTCCCTTCTTATGAATGTGTCGGCGGCCTCAACCGAGACGAATGAACGGGTGGCTCCATCTCGTGTGTCAACCTTGAAGGTGGCGGGAAAAAACATCCCGTATTTTATTCCTGCATGCCGTAGCTTTTTCTTCAATGGGTTGAAAGCCATTCTCCTCGCGTGAAGGGACGGCGACAGGTCGGGAAATACCATTATCTTGGAGTTACCGTAGAGAAGATTCTCGTTCTTCCGTGCCGCCTCCAGTATCGTCACCACATCCTTGTAACGAAGCAACTTCAGAATGAAGACACGGGGTCTGGGCGTTCTATCCGATGCTGGCTAGGTCCGTCTCATAGCACGATGCGCCCTCTCAATCTCCGGTGTTGTCTGTATTTGTAGGACATCAGGGAGCCACCTTTCCAGGAAGCCCACGGCATCTTTCCCTTCTACTCCTTCGGGGAATCCCATAATCCGTAAATTCTTCCTCCTCTGTCTGTTCTCATATCCATCAAGTCTCGCTTCCAGCTCCACCACTTTAGCCGAGAGCTTCTCTGCTTCATCGTTTAAATCCTGTCTCACGTCCACTATGGCTGCCTGATATTCCTTACATTTAGCTTCTAGCTTAGCCACCTTTGCGTTAGTAAAGTTCAGGCCACCTTCAAGTTTCGCCACTGAAGCATCCAGTCCATCCAGCCGTCCTCCCAGCATTAGCTGTACGGATGTGGTGAATTTTCCCATTTCCCTCACAAACCAAGCAGGTGTATCCTCCACTAGCTTGATATCAGCAGACATGGCCTTGTCTGTGGCGTTTATCCCAGCCATGCTGCCGCTAGCACATGTTGTCGCCATTTTTTTTTGTTTGTCTTTCTTTTTCTGTTCGTCTTTTTTGGGTGACATTTTCCGTTCTTTATAGAGTATATATGTTCATAAATCGGATTAGAGTCACAAAAACAACCATTAACGGGGTTGTAGAAAGATATTTACAAGTATCGCAGGAGAGTTGATGAGTCTAACCGATCACGTACAAGCCATAACCGGAAGCCGGCCGGAGCTGTTTACCCCACCAGTGCCCAGTCCGGGCCCGGTAAATTTCCCAGCTCCATGGCCGGGCATAAGGAGGGGGCATGGGAGGAGACTCTCGACATCGCCGGAGCCGGAACCGCCACCGGCGAGCAAATCTTCCCTCCCTGACCCCCCCCATGTAATTGTGTTTTTGTTGTTGGCGTCCGGGAGTCCGCGCCTTGGGGGGGGGGGGGGGGGGTACTGTCAGGCTCTGGCCATAGAGAGGCCTATTTGCTTCTCTATGTAGCTATGGTCAGAGTCTGACAGTGTCTTTCTTTTCTGTTTCTTTGTGGGGTTTGGGTTGGATCCCTAATTAGAGGCTGTCCTTCACTCTTGTGTGGGTCGTTATATTCCTCCAGTCACGGGTGAAGTAAGTGCTTTACGTTTGTCCATTCGTGTTTGTTTGTTTGTTTGTATGTTCCACAAGTGTTGAATTATACATAGTAACAGAAGAAATAAAACAATGTCAAACTATTACTGCACTGCGCCTTGGTCTCTCCTTCCACCCACTTGTGACACTGGTATATTACATCATTTATGCAGCAGCATACAATAGATTTTTGGACTCACCTTGTTGTGCTGTGCTCACTTTAACAGGAAGGTGGCGTGACATGCTTTCAAGACAACTGGGAACTAAAAAAAAAACAAGGTTGAATCATGACGTCATTGATCTTCAGGTCGGTGCTCTAGAAAGAGGCCAGAGTTCCCGATTAGGAATTCCAAGTTGGATGACCGTTCAAAATGGAATTTCCCAGTCGGAGTTCTTAGTTGGCTTGAACTCACTGAAGTCTGATATTTCTCAGTTCAGAGTTTCCGGTTGTTTTGAACGTGGCAGAAGTCATGATGGATTGACAGCATGGCCAAAGTATTCAAATGTTTTTGAATGGGCAATGTTGAATGTGTATCCTTTAAAGCTTGGAAAAGAGACCCTTAAACCCAGAATTGGACCACACACCCACTCCACTGAATAGCAGGCTAGTGATTGCTTTACAACGCTTGCAGTTAGCCACTGATTCCTTCCAAACCACTCATTGCTGAATTTGCAATTTCCAACTTGTTGTGTAATGTTTATGTCCAATGGCCGATGAGCACCGATACGTTTTATCTATAATTTCTCTTCATATGACAAGGATTTGCCAGAAGATTGTCGCAGTGATTCATGATTATGACTGATTGTCTAGCTTGCTAGCTAATATTTATAAAAGTATGATGTTGACATGATCAGTCTAATCAAAGTTACGGTAGATATAACGTGATTTGACGTCATTTTATCTGTGGCCAATGACCTTGAGCCTTCTTGGATGGGCACTTCTAATGTAACTCTATGGCAGCACCTAAGGGGCTTGAATTTTCGAGCTCTCCCCGTAGATTTAGCGGTGGCGTAGGGTCCTCATGAGTGACAGAACACTGAGCCAATCACGTCCCAACTAGAGAACATCATCATCCCCAATCTCTATATTTTCCACTGGCTTCCCTAACACTAAATAAAGCACTGAGCTAGGCTGAAATACCTGGAGCTGCCTTACTCAAGAAAGCAAAAAAGAGACCGTTTGTATGCGGCTTTATTAACTAAATTATAATTTTTTAAATATTGTTTGCAAACTGATATGTGACACGTATTAATGCCCAAATGATATACACTACCGTTCAAAAGTTTGGGATCACTTAGAAATGTCATTGTTTCTGAAAGTAAAGCAAATCTTTTGCCCATTAAAATAACATCAAATTGATCAGAAATACAGTGTAGACATTGTTAATGTTGTAAATGACTATTGTTGCTGGAAACAGCACGTTGTGTTAGCTAATCCAAGTTTATCATTTTAAAAGGCTAATTGATCATTAGAAACCCCTTTTGCAATTATGTTAGCACAGCTGAAAACTTGTGCTGATTAAAGAAGCAATAAAACTGACCTTTTTTAGACTTGTTGAGTATCTGGAGCATCAGTATTTGTGGTTTCGATTACAGGATCATAATGGCCAGAAACTTTCTTCTGAAACTCGTCAGTCTATTCTTGTTCTGAGAAATGAAGGCTATTCCATGCAAGAAATTGCCAAGAAACTGAAGATCTCGTACAACGCTGTGTACTACTCCCTTCACAGAACAGCACAAACTGGCTCTCACCAGACTAGAAAGAGGAGTGGGAGGCCCCGGTGCACAACTGAGCAAGAGGACAAGTACATTAGAGTGTCTAGTTTGAGAAACAGACGCCTCACAAGTCCTCAACTGGCAGCTTCATTAAATAGTACCCGCAAAACACCAGTCTAAATGTCAACAGGAGCTTCATCCTCAGCATCTCCACCTCACCTGAGAGAAAGAAGCAACAGTGCCACATCAAAAATGCCCTGAGGGACTGTGCGGTCACCTGCAGCTGGTGGTGACGGTGGCACTTCGGGGTGCAGCCGGTGGGAGTTGAACCACCGTTGAAGAGGCCGGAGATAGAGCAGGCCCAGGGGAATCAGCTGTCAGCAAGCCCAACAGGCGTTGGCAGGTCAGGGCAGATACCACCCGCCCCTGCCGAAAGTGGTCGAAAGTGGTTGAACCCTTCTGGTGGCCAGGCGTGCTCTCATGAGGACTGAGTCCAGTTCCATGCCAATGAAGACCACCCTCTGGGTGGGTGTCAGATTACTCTTCTTGTCGTTTACAGTAATGCCCAGCCGGCCTGATGTCTTGGTGGACAACACACAAGGAGACTCCACACCCTCCTCCCACTTTGCCCTTTGAGACCGGGAGAAGCGGCCGGGGAAGGGTCCTCTGGCGCCTCGAGCGCTTGGGTCCCCCAGGCACGTCCCTATGGCGGTGACGGTTGACACCATCACACCTGTCACAAAGGGAAGCCATAAGCTCAGCCAAGCCAACAAGGCCACGAAGAAGGGGTTCGACGCCCTGGGAGAGCTTATGTCGAGGCAATGGGGCAGGAGAGGGACCCCACCGTTTTTCGGGTGCAGGTGGGTTGTGATGGTCCGTCTGCCTTGGACCCGGGTCCTGAGGAGGTTGCATGAACCATTTCAAGGTCTCCCAGTCCCTATGAACCTTATCTGTCTGCTCTAGAATGTCATCAACCCCTGGGCCAAATGTCAGCCCTGGGGTGATGGGGCAAGTGGCAAATGTGCTCTGGAGACCAGCCAGCCGTCCGTTGGCACAGGCCACATCCCTCTGGAGCAGGGAAAGCCATGGCAGCTATCATGGTGTCCATGGTTGGGTACTCCCGGAGGCCGAGTGACTGCGAGCCCGCAACATAACTCCATGGTCCAGTCTCTGCTGTGAGTCAGATGCGCCCCCTGGAAGAGGCCCAGCTCTCCTGCAAGGCCTTGCGGAACTCAACAGAGATGGGGACAGATGGAGAGTCATCACTGTCCACCAGTTTGATGTCCAGTGCAGTGGCTACGCAAGTGAGTAGGCTCCTCATAGCCTCTCGAGCCGCTGGGGGAGCGATGAAGCCCCGCTGCCGGCCCTCCGTTCAAGGTGGTCCCAGCGGTCCGACTCCTGCCCCTGTCCAGGACTGACAGCAGGTGGGCTCTGCCTGCGGTGGCTCCGGCCACGCTTCCTGGGAGGGGTACTGGGGCTAGTAGGGCGCTCCACCGCCCTCTCCACGTGGCTCAAACCCAGGCAGTGCATACACAATATATGCAGACCCCCAGGGAGATGCCACCTTCACACCTGTCACAAAGGGAAGCCATAAGCTCAGCCAAGCCAACAAGGCCACGGAGCAGGGGTCCGACGCCCTGGGAGAGCTTATGTCGTGACCCGCTTGGAGGAATAGGAACCCGGAGAGGGATAAATTATCCAGTACCTCTGCAAACACCGGGAAAGACCCCTGTGGGAAAAACAAGCAGACAAAAACACAGCAACCAGGTAATGGATTTTATTTGTTTTTTGTGTTTTGTTTTACACCAACTGCAATGTTATCTATTTTAATATCCAATCATTAAAAACAGCACCATATGATGGAGTAACTCTGTTAAGGAACTCCAAAGTTAATGTCTCAATGTAGTGGAAAGCCCACCACGATACTCTTACACTCTGCAGGGGAAAGAACAAGAAAAACCCTGCAGGATAATTAGCAGAGAACCTGCGGCTACGGCACGGGGAGCAGCATGTTAAAGCAATTCACAACACACACATAGAACAAGCCAGTCGGCAAGTTGTGTAAGGTAAATTACAGTTTGTGGCAGCACCATACTAATGGATGCACACAGAATCTTAGTGTAATGCTAACAAAACACAAGTACAACAAACCACAGGCGGAACATACAGATCAACTGCGCGCAGCGAGTGGAGCACTCAAAAGGAAGAAGGAGACCTTTCTAGCTACGTGTTCAAACTGATATCAGAGGAAGTTGACGTGGACATCGATCTGGTCATATATCACCATAGGATCGGCATGAAACAGAAGAATGCTAAATACCCACGCATGGTCATCTTCAAACTGTGGAACTATCAGACCAAAATAAACATTCTGGGAGCACAGGGGGGAAAGGAGATCAAAATCCAGGGTTGGCCATTCGACCTGTCTGCCAGGCTGAGAAAGAGACGCAGGGAATACATTCCGATCAGACAGTCACTGGAGGAAAAGCAGACAGTCACTGGAGGAAAAGGGGAGGAAGACCCGGCAGTGCTGTGGTGTGGAAGGGAACGCAAAGAATGGAAATCACAAGCACCGATGAAGCTACAAGAAACCTTCCCAGTTGAAGGAGGAGAGCCCCCTGCTCTGAGAAAAGGACGAAGTAAGAAACAACTATGATTGCACTAGGCTACATACAGTGATGACTAAGACCAGCTTATTGTAAATTGAGACATTATTCTTTCTCCCTACCCCGAATACAATCTATACTCTGGTTTCCCCAAGTAACTGTTCTTCTCTATGAAGTAACGATAGAAGTAGCCAATGCCAATGGGCTACATGGACACTAAAAAGACAATTCAAAGGGGGACATATTGCATGTACTGTATGTCAATAACTGTTCTATGGATGTGTGTGGGAGTGTAGGTGTGTCTTTGTGTGTGTTTGTGTATACGAATGGGACTGTGAAGGAAGAGTGAGGGATGGTGAATGTGAATATGTGTAGGAGGGTGGGAAAGAATGGGTGTGTGGATGTATAGGGTATATGTTGGGCGGGAATGAATGAGAATGTATGAGTGGATGGATGGATGGGTCTGAGAGGTAGGAAGGGTGGGAAAAGATGGGAGGTTGGGACTAGCTTGGTTTTTATGTGGGCAAGGGTGGGTAAGGATTGGAGGTTGGGACAAGCTTGGTTTGGGTGGTTTTGGCATAGGAGAGAGAGGAGGATTAGTTACAGTGACATCGTCTTTGAATTAGACAATTTTCAAGTACGAAACCCATTTTTGGATGGTTCATGGTTAACTACAGTCGTGGCCAAAAGTTTGAGAATGACACAAGTATTGGTCTCCACAAAGTTTGCTGCTTAAGTGTTCTTAGATCTTTATGTCAGTAGTTACTATGGCACACTGAAGTATAATTACAAGTATTCCATAAGTGTCAAAGGCTTTCATTGACAATGACATTCAGTTTATGCAAAGAGTCAATATTTGCAGTGTTGACCCTTCTTTTTCAAGACCTCTGCAATCCGCCCTGGCATGGGGTCAATTAACTTCTGGGCCACATCCTGACTGATTGCAGGCCATTCTTGCATAATCAATGCTTGGAGTTTGTCAGAAGATGTGGGTTTTTGTTAGTCCACCAGCCTCTTGAGGATCGACCACAAGTTCTCAATGGGATTAAGGTCTGGGAAGTTTCCTGGGCATGGACCCAAAATGTCAATGTTTTGTTCCCCGAGCCACTTAGTTATAACTTTTGCCTTATGGCAAGGTGCTCCATCATGCTGGAAAAGGTATTGGTCGTCACCAAACTGTTCTTGGATGGTTGGGAGAAGTTGCTCTCGGAGGATGTGTTGGTACCATTCTTTATTCATGGCTGTGTTCTTAGGCAAAATTGTGAGTGAGCCCACTCCCTTGGCTGAAAAGAAACCCCACACATGAATGGTCTCAGGATGCTTTACTGTTGGCATGACACAGGACTGATGGTAGCGCTCACTTGTCTTCTCCGGACGAGGTGTTTTCCGGATGGCCCAAACAATCGGAAAGGGGATTCATCAGAGAAAATGACTACCCCAGTCCTCAGCAGTCCAATCCCTGTACCTTTTGCAGAATATCAGTCTGTCCCTAATGATTTTCCTGGAGAGAAGTGGCTTCTTTGCTGCCCTTCTTGACACCAGGCCATCCTCCAAAAGCCTTCGCCTCACTGTGCATGCAGATGCACTCACACCTGCTTGCTGCCATTCTTGAGCAAGCTCTGCACTGCTGGTGCCCCGATCCCGCAGTTGAATCATCTTTAGGAGACGGTCCTGGCGCTTGCTGGACTTTCTTGGGCGCCCTGACTCCTTCTTCACAACAATAGAACCTCTCTCCTTGAAGTTCTTGATGATCCGATAAATGGTTGATTTAGGTGCAATCTTACCAGCAGCAATATCCTTGCCTGTGAAGCCCTTTTTGTGCAAAGTAATGATGATGGCACGTGTTTCCTTGCAGGTAACCATGGTTGACAGAGGAAGAACAGTCTGTTATTCTGACTCAATCAGCATGCCAGAGTGATCTCCAGCCTTGTCCTCGTCAACAGTCTCACCTGTGTTAACGAGACAATCACTGACATGATGGCAGCTGGTCCTTTTGTGGCAGGGCTGAAATGCAGTGGAAATGTTTTTGGGGGATTAAGTTCATTTTCATGGCAAAGAGGGACTTTGCAATTAATTGCAATTCATCTGATCACTCTTCATGACATTCTGGAGTATATGCAAATTGCCATCATCAACACATCTTCAATAAGTGAATATTTGCATGGTTACATTAACTGTACAGGTAAATGACAGGAAGAGATAAATAGCTAAATGTGTGTATGATATAATTTAGGGTAATATATCATTTAGGGTTATCAGTTATTTCAATGTTAAGTTCCTCCTCCCATTTCTGTTTAATATAGTTTGTAGAATGTTTCTTTGAGGATAGAATACCCAAGTAAATATTTGAAATAATTTTTTTGTTACTTCCCAAGTTGTATGCGTTAGTGAATACTTGGATACATTTTTGAGGTGTCGACGGTCACTTTTATCTCCCTATCACGAGAATTTCTATCTCAATGTTCTAAATGAACTCTTTTATAACTCTATCTGTATCCTGAAGGTTGTAATGCTTCTGTTTGTTAAATAATACAGACAGAGTTCCAGCTTACAATGGTCAGTATTTATTCATGAGAGCTCTGAAAAACATACAATGCACACAGCTTCTTATACACACACCTCAGTCAGAAAGCCCCCACCCTGCTTGATGGGGGCTGTAACCTCTCAGGTCTCTCCCTTCAAGGACACATTGGATATCTAACTGGACCCACTCTCAATGACATTGTCTAAACAGCCCACTCCCCCTCCCTGGGAGAGCTGGGACCAAACTCCCATTATCCAGTTTTTAAATCCGTCATAATTAGCCTTTTTTCTTAACTACCCACTGACTGTTCCACCAGACGGTAACCTATTAACCTAGTCTTAACGTTGTCTATGTACCCACATTCTTAAGAGTCACAATCTTATTTTCTAATACATCTCACACATTACACAATTTCCGGGTGGAATATTTTGGTCATTACCTTAAACATATACATTTCTTTATCACTCCCTTAAAAAATAGTGTTGAGCTTGTAGGTATCTGTAACAATCTTGTTTATCCAAGCCATGTTTTTTTACTTAGGTCCTGGAAGTTCTCTAGGTCCCTATTCCTTATAATTGTACAAAATGATGTGATGCATTTCAGCGTCCACTGTTTAAATCTGCTATCCTGAATTGCAGGGATGAAGCTGGGTTCATATGCGGGCCAACTCAGCAGCTTGACCTCTGTCTAAATGAATTTGCTTAACTACCCTAAACCATGTCTTAAAAGAGAAATTAATCCGCTGATTGATTTTGTCTATTGTATATTTCTATTAACATGTCCTTATTACCCAAAACGGACTGTGTGGGTATCTCTGTCAAAGTAGTCTCCATGTCTTTCCATTTGGATACGTATTCTGAATTGCACCAACACACCAGAGGTCTCAATTGGGCTGACACAAAATCATCTTTTAGGCCACACCCCCACTGTTTTTTGGTAATTGTAATGTTGTATATCTAATTCTTGGTATCTTACTGTTCCAGATCAACCTTGATATCCATTGTCCCATTCCCTAAACTGTTTAGGTGGGATTTCTATGGGCAGTGATTGGAACAAATACAGTAACCTGCAGGATATTCATTTTGATTGTTTAAATTCTACTACTAAGATCCAAGGGAAGTGAATTCCACCTGTCCAGGTCATCATATATTTTCTTGTTGATGTGATCGTAATTCATGTCATAAAGTTTGGGTGTATCTTTTGGTAGATTTACTCCCAAGATATTTAATGGATGAAGAGGTCCACTGGAAGTTATACTTACTCTTCAGCTCTTCCTGTGGGTTATAATTACATACTAGGGCTTGGGTCTTAAGCACATACCCTGAATATGTTCCAAAATGTTTGTAAAACATCCATCAATCTAGGTACACTTGAAGGTCTTTAAGGAATAAGAGAACATCATCAGCATACATGCATATCTTATGTTCACTGTCTCTTATTATAAAGATAAAGATGGGTCCTGTCTTACTGCCTGTGCTAATGGCTCAGTGTACAAGGAGAAGAGTGTGGGTGAAAGATTACAGCCTTGTCTTGCCCCTCATTCTAATCTTATCGTTCGTGACAAATGTCCATTAATCTTTATTCTTCTTTGTTGAAACCAAATCTATCCATAACTTGGAATATATAATCCCATACCACTGAATCAAATGCCTTTTCTGCATCTAGACTGATTAATATAGCACTTGTCTTATTCTGAGTAATGTGGTCCATGACATGTAGTGTTCTCCTTATGTTGTCTTCTGGGATTATGTCCTCCATTCTTTCGGCTATTATTGATGCATATAGTTTATAATCCATGTTGAGAATTGCAATAGGTCCAAAGAAACTGCATTCCTTCTTATCTTTACTCTCTTTTGGGATTACATATATGATGGCTTCTCCCGAATGATGATGGAAGATCCCCCTCCCGCTAAAACAGGCCTGAAATAGAGGTGTTAGTTGAACCATTCTGAAGGGAAGCCATCAGTGCCTGGAGATTTGTTTGCTTTTAGATTAGATAGTGCATTATTCATTTCTTCAGTAGTTATTTCTGAAGTAAGTCTATAATTTTTCTTTATCCCACTTGAGGGGAGATCAAGTGAGTTCAAAAAATGCTCTTTTGTCTGTGCATCTGCCTTCTCTGGTTGCTTGTACAGATTTGTGTACTATGATTCAAATGCATTCTGTATTTCATCCAATTTGCATCTAATGTTTTGGGGTCTTTTATTTTGAAAATTGTATTGTGAGTTGTTGTTTTCTGAGTCTCCATGCTAGTAACGTTGTTGCCTTTGAGCCTGCTTCTTCATAATATAGTTGTTTCCTGAGTCTCCATGCTAGTAATTTTGTTGCCTTTGAGCCTGCTTCATCATATTGTTGTTTCCTGAGTCTCCATGCTAGTAATTTTGTTGCCTTTGAGCCGGCTTCATAATATCGTTGTTTCCTGAGTCTCCATGCTAGTAATATGATTGCCTTTGAGCCTGCTTCATAATATCGCTGTTTCCTGAGTCTCCATGCTAGTAATGTTGTTGCCTGAGCCTGCTTCATCATATTGTTGTTTCCTGAGTCTCCATGCTAGTAACGTTGTTGTCTTTGAGCCTGCTTCTTCATAATATAGTTGTTTCCTGAGTCTCCATGCTAGTAATTTTGTTGCCTTTGAGCCTGCTTCATCATATTGTTGTTTCCTGAGTCTCCATGCTAGTAATTTTGTTGCCTTTGAGCCGGCTTCATAATATTGTTGTTTCCTGAGTCTCCATGCTAGTAATATGATTGCCTTTGAGCCTGCTTCATAATATCGCTGTTTCCTGAGTCTCCATGCTAGTAATGTTGTTGCCTGAGCCTGCTTCATCATATTGTTGTTTCCTGAGTCTCCATGCTAGTAATGTTGTTGCCTTTGAGCCGGCTTCATAATATCATTGTTTCATGAGTCTCTAATCTAGTAATCTTGTTGCCTTTGATCCTGCTTCATAATATAGTTGTTTCCTGAGTCTCCATGCTAGTAATGTTGTTGCCTTAGAGCCTGCTTCATCATATAATTGTTTCCTGAGTCTCCATGCTAGTAATGTTGTTGCCTTTGAGCCGGCTTCATAATATTGTTGTTTCCTGAGTCTCCATGCTAGTAATATTGTTGCCTTTGAGCCTGCTTCATAATATCGCTGTTTCCTGAGTCTCCATGCTAGTAATCTTGTTGCCTTTGATCCTGCTTCATAATATAGTTGTTTCCTGAGTCTCCATGCTAGTAATGTTGTTGCCTTAGAGCCTGCTTCATCATATCATTGTTTCCTGAGTCTCCATGCTAGTAATGCTGTTGCCTTTGAGCCGGCTTCATAATATTGTTGTTTCCTGAGTCTCCAAGCTAGTAATGTTGTTGCCTTTGAGCCTGCTTCATAATATTGTTGTTTCCTGAGTCTCCATGCTAGTAATGTTGTTGCCTTTGAGCCTGCTTCTTCATCATATTGTTGTTTCCTGAGTCTCCATGCTAGTAATGTTGTTGCCTTTGAGCCTGCTTCATAATATTGTTGTTTCCTGAGTCTCCAAGCTAGTAATCTTGTTGCCTTTGAGCCTGCTTCATAATATCGCTGTTTCCTGAGTCTCCATGCTAGTAATGATGTTGCCTTTGAGCCGGCTTCATAATATTGTTGTGTCCTGAGTCTCCAAGCTAGTAATGTTGTTGCCTTTGAGCCGGCTTCATAATATCGTTGTTTCCTGAGTCTCCAAGCTAGTAATCTTGTTGCCTTCGAGCCTGCTTCATAATATTGTTGTTTCCTGAGTCTCCATGCTAGTAATCTTGTTGCCTTTGAGCCTGCTTCATAATATCGTTGTTTCAGGAACCAGAGCTTTTTCTCTACTTCCTCTCTAAATCAAATCAAATCAAATGTATTTATAAAGCTCTTTTTTACATCAGCCGATGTCACAAAGTGCTATACAGAAACCCAGCCTAAAACCCCAAACAGCAAGCAATGCAGATGTAGAAGCACAGCGGCTAGGAAAAACTCCCTAGAAAGGCAAACCTAGGAAGAAACCTAGAGAGGAACCAGGCTCTGAGGGGTGGCCAGTCCTCTTCTTGCTGTGCCGGGTGGAGATTATAACAATTCATGGCCATTAAGGCCAGTTCTTTCTCCAAGATGTTAAAATGTTCATAGATGACCAGCAGGGTCAAATAATAATAAAAGTAGTTGTGGAGGTTGCAACAGGTAAATACATCAGGAGTGAATGTCACTTGGCTTTTCAGTGCAATAGAGCGCAGGTGCGGTAGAGAGAGAGCGAGATGAAAACAGCAGGTCTCCACAAGTCTGGTTCATCCTTGGGAGCCAGTACGCAGTTTAGCAGTTACACCAGAGAGTCCCATCAATTGGAAACGCCTCATATTCACCTTTTATAACAAACTGGAGGACTGAACTATCTAGTTACATCCCACTAGATTTCTATATGACAGAGTTTGGAGGCCATATTTCGCACCAAAGTATGTTAATCTATAGGAGACAGAAGGCGTCTCCTTCCTGAGTGGTATGACAGCTGCGTGGTCCATTGGTGTTTATACTTGCGTACTATTGTTTGTACAGATGAACGTGGTACCTTCAGGCGTTTGGAAATTGCTCCCAAGGATGAACCAGACTTGTGGAGGTCTACAATTATTTTTCTGAGGTCTTGGCTGATTTCTTTTGATTTTCCCATGATGTCGAGCAGAGGCACTGAGTTTGAAGGTAGGCCTTGAAATACATCCACAGGTACACCTCCAATTGACTCAAATTATCTAAATTAGCCTATCAGAAGCTTCTAAAGCCATGCCATAATTTTTTTCCCCAAGCTGTTTAAAGGCACAGTCAACTTAGTGAATGTTAACTTCTGACCCACTGAAATTGTGATATAGTGAATTATAAGTGAAATAATCTGTCTGTAAACAATTATTGGAAGAATTTGTTTGGAGGAAGAAGAAGGATGAGTACAACCCCAAGAACACCATCCCAACCGTGAAGCATGGAGGTGGAAACATCATTCTTTGGGGATGCTTTTCTGCAAAGGGGACAGGACGACTGCACCGTATTGAGGGGAGGATGGATGGGGCCATGTATCGCGAGATCTTGGGTCGTGGCTGGGTCATCCTGCATGACAACGACCCGCAACACACAGCCAGGGCAACTAAGGAGTGGCTCCGTAAGAAGCATCTGAAGGTCCTGGAGTGGCCTAGCCAGTCTCCAGACCTGAACCCAATAGAAAATCTTTGGAGGGAGCTGAAAGTCCATATTGCCCAGCGACAGCCCCGAAACCTGAAGGATCTGGATAAGGTCTGTATGGAGGAGTGGGCCAAAATCCCTGCTGCAGTGTGTGGAAACCTGGTCAAGAACTACAGGAAACGGGATTTTTGTTTTAGATTCCGTCACTCACAGTTGAAGAGTACCTATGATAAAAATTACAGACTTCTACATGCTTTGTAAGTGGGAAAACCTTCAAAATCGGCAGTGTATCAAATACTTGTTCTCCCCACTGTAGAGAAAGGGAAGAGGCTTTAAGAGGTGGAGGCGACACCAGCTCTTCTAAGTCTGATGTAAGATGAGAGAGATATACTGGAAAGTCAGAGTGTGTGTATGTATGTGTGTGTGTGTGTGTGTGTGTGTGTGTGTGTGTGTGTGTGTGTGTGTGTGTGTGTGTGTGTGTGTGTGTGTGTGTGTGTGTGTGTGTGTGTGTGTCAAATCAAATCACATTTTATTTGTCACATGCGGTGAATACAACAGGTAAAGACCTTACAGTGAAACGCTTACTTACAAGCCCTTAACCAACAATACAGTAAAAAAAAAAAAAAAAAAAATCATTAAAGAGTAGCAGTAAAATAACAGTATGCAGGGGGTACCGGTACAGAGTCAATGTGCGGGGGCACAGGTTAGTCGAGGTAATTGAGGGAAATGTCCTTGTTTTTGAAAAGCTCATTTTTTGTCCATTAAAATAACATCAAATTGATCAGAAGTAAAGTGTAGACATTGTTAATGTTGTAAATGACTATTGTAGCTCGAAACGGCTTATTTAAAATAAAATAAAAAGGAATATCTACCTAGGCGTACAGAGGCCCATTTACAGCAACCATCAGTCCTGTGTTCCAATGGCATGTTGTGTTAGCTAATCCAAGTTTATCATTTTAAAAGGCTAATTGATCATTAGAAAACCCTTTTTCAATTATGTTAGCACAGTTGAAAACTGTTGTGCTGATTAAATAATCAATAAAACTGGCCTTCTTTAGACTAGTTGAGTATCTGGAGCATCAGCATTTGTGGGTTCGATTACAGGCTCAAAATGGCCAGAAACAAATAACTTTCTTCTGAAACTCGTCAGTCTATTCTTGTTCTGAGAAATGAAGGCTATAGCCAGGCGAGCAAGAGGACACAACTGAGCAAGAGGACAGGTACATTAGTGTGTCTAGTTTGAGAAACAGACGCCTGTATATATTTGTTTGTGTGTGTCCTGTTATTATGACCCTGACCTTAATGTGTCCAGGTCAGGCTTAAGCAATGCAGCCACCTAATGAATTCCTTTCATAATGGAATATCTCTTCGCATTTATGCATTCACTGTGACACACAGAGAGGTAAGGGGGTGGAGGGGAATTGGAAGGGAGATGGCTTTAAGAGCCTGAGGCTTTGAGCTCCAGTACAGGTGTCTATATATGAGAGTTGTGTGTGTGTTCGTCCATGTGCGAGCATGTGTCAGAGAGTCATTAGTTAGATTAGTAGGCCTGACTGATCTAATGTCATCCACAAGTCCCTCAGAGAGAGACACTCTTCACAGTCCCTCAGGAACAGGACTGATTTAGGATGGGGCACACAGCCATGCACACAAACAAACACACACATGCACTTAACCTGAGTGATGCTGCCATTGATGGCTTCAATAGGTTCCTCTCCTCTCCTGTCATCTATTCTTTACGGAACATAGGCTGTGTCACTAATGGCACTCTATTCTCTATAGTGCATTACTTTGGTCACTAGGCTAGGGTACAGTACTGTCCATGAAGATAAATCAGTGCATCATCTAGAGACAATATTATAGTTTATTCGCTAGAAAATATACAGGGTATATATATTTTTTAATGGTTCAACATTCATAAAGCACTTTTTTTTTATATCGAACAAAATATTAAAGTAAAAAATCTATCTAAAATAAACTTACATTCACAAACAGAAACAATACTACAGAAAAACAAAAACACACAACAACATGCCCGCAAAAACAATCACACACAAAAATACAAACTAGCCAGTCGGAACCAGGAAACTTGGAAACCCCCCTTCTGTGAACGTGCACAACCACAACCACTCAGAAAGCTGGAAACCCCTGAGCCCCAACTGGCACGCAAGTGCGGCACAGGTATCCGTCACTTCCACTCAAGCACCATACTCCCCAGGATGGTCCACATATGGCCTCCAAACTCTGTCATATAGAAATCTAGTGGGATGTAACTAGATAGTTCAGTCCTCCAGTTTGTTATAGAGGGTGAATATGAGGCGTTTCCAATTGATGGGACTCTCTGGTGTAACTGCTAAACTGGGTACTGACTGTACACTGTACTGCATGATTGTAGCGGGTTTACTAACGCGTTAATTCTATTAGCTATGTTGACTATGATGTTACTTTAGCTCATATGGTGACAGCGATGTAGGCTGTGTGTAGCGGTTATGATATGGTTTGGCTTTGAAAGGTATTTTCGCCTAGCCACATACAGCTGATGTGTTGTGCATTGAAAAGGTGAGAGGAGGAGAGCGCATAGATGTGAGAAAGAATACAGCGGGGCTGCTATAAAAGTGAACTGTGTTTGTGTGATCAGGAGTGTATTCTTTCCGCCGATTCTGTTGAAAAACGTTTCTTAAACAGAAGCAAACGGAACAAAACAGGGTTAACATACAGTACCTGAATTTGTCCAATAGAAACTCTCGTTTGCAACTGTTGGACAGTTTGGTTATAACACCGTGGCGAATTCAGAGGGGGGTGGGGGGGGGTGGGGGAGGGAGACAAAGGAATTACTCTATCGGACACTGGGAAGCTGCGCTCACGGAAACACAAAATCTTAAGCACTCTAATAACCGCTCATTCTGAAAAAGGAATGCAATGTACATGCAGCTGGCTTCGATAGTTGGGTCGATGAGGTAAGACTGGTTTGCCCAGTAGAGATCGCCATTGTCCTTTGTAGAGTCTTTCTGGTCTTAGTGGTGTGGTGAGAACTTCAGCGTTGGTCAGTATTCTTGTCCTGGGCTAATTACGTTTTCAGCTGCAGACTGATAACCCGACGTCTAGGATGTATCACTTCTGTCGTGATCAATAGTTTCAGAGTTTAACCATTTACAGCCGTGTAGCTCACGCTCCACGTGTCTGGTCTTGTCCTTTGCTAATAGAGTTGTAGTTTTAAACCATTTTAACGTGGGTCCCACCGTCTCCACGTTCTTTGGACTAGTGTGAATTTCGTCACCGGGGTTTTTATACTTGAGTAGAAAAGGGGGTGTTTCATCATTCCAACCCAGTGTCTGTGCTCACTTGGGGCGTGGCCAATGACTGAGCATAAGTTACTATGGAAAACAATCTCATTTAGAATACTAAAATCACATTATCTTCACAAAAGTATTATTATACTTCATAATTTGTTTCATACAACAATTAGATGTAAAGCTAATAACTGAGAAATGTACACTTTGAGAGATACAGTTATCTTGTTCTATCGTCCTTAGTTACATCACAAAATAAATTTTTTTTACATGGTCGTTCCTTGAGTTCCCCCCGACCACCTCCCACATTCTTTAAAATAGTAATATTGTTATATTAGCCATTTTTGGGATGTTGAAGTCTTGGCGGGAAGAATGTCCATTGTTCCACAGGAGTTGTCTGTAACAAAAGGGCTGTTTTCCCCTCACTACTGCATGGCAAGGAAAGGTATTTACGACCATCACATCTTTGCCTAGCTAGCTTCTTGGATCCTCAGCCCAGGACTGGCAAATCATGACAGCAGTATAGAATGTGTCACTGTATGTAAACTTTCATTCATAGACTGGATTGTAGACTAGATGTTAGTATCATGTAGTATCATTAACCTATCCATGTTACATTGAACTGGGTGAATGGAGTATGAATGACACTCATCCAATATGCTGTAATAGAAATAAGGCCATGCGCCCCCAAAATAAATCTGTCCTCCCTAATCTTAAAAAGCACCGACCGCCACTGACATACAGTGCCTGCGGAAAGTATTCAGACCCCTTGACCTTTTCCACATTTTGTTACGTTACAGCCTTATTCTAAAATTGATTACATTATTTAATCAATCTACACATAATAACCCATAATATCAAAGCAAAAACTGTTTTTTAGAAATATTTGCACATGTTAAAAAACATTAAACACTGAAATAAAACATTTACATAAATATTCAGACCCTTTACGCAGTACTTTGTTGAAGCACCTTTGGCAGCGATTACAGCCTTGAGTCTTCTTGGGTATGACGCTGAAAGCTCGGCACACCTGTATTTGGGGAGTTTCTCCCATTCTTCTCTGCAGATCCTCTCAAGCTCTGTCAGGTTGGATGGGGAGCGTCGCTGCACAGCTATTTTCAGGTCTCTCCAGAGATGTTCGATCTGGTCTAAGTCCGGGCTCTGGCTGGGCCACTCAAGGACATTCAGAGACTTGTCCCGAAGCCACTCCTGCATTGTATTGGCTGTGTGCTTGGGGTCGTTGTACTGTTGGAAGGTGAACCGCTCTGGAGCAGGTTTTCATCAAGAATCTCTCTGTACTTTGCTCTGTTCATCTTTCCCTCGATCCTGACTAGTCTCCCAGTCCCTGCCACTGAAAATCATCCCCACAGCATGATGCTGCCACCACCATGCTTCACCATAGGGATTGTCCCGGTTTCATCAGACCAGTGAATCTTGTTTCTCATGGTCTGAGTCCGTTAAGTGCGTTTTGGCAAAATCCAAGTGGGATGTCATGTGCCTTTTACTGAGGAGTGGCTTCCGCCACTCTAACATAAAGGCCTGTTTGGTGGATCTAGAAAGAGTCTTGGTGGTTCCAAACTTCTTCCATTTAAGAATGATGGAGGCCACTGTGTTCTTGGGGACTTGCAATGCTGCAGAAATGTTTGGGTACCATACCGCGGATCTGTGCCTCGACACAATCATGTCTCTTAGCTCTACAGACAATTCCTTCGACCTCATGGCTTGGTTTTTGCTTTGCACTGTCAACTGTGGGACCTTGTAAAAACAGGTGTGTGCCTTTCCAAATCATGTCCAATCAATTGAATTTATCACAAGTGGACTCCAATCAAGTTGTAGAAACATCTCAAGGATGATCAATGGAAACACCTGAGCACAATTTCGAGTCACATAGCAAAAGGTCTGAATACCTATGTAAATAAGGTATTTCTGTTTTTTATTTTTAATACATTTGCAAAAGTTTCTAAACCTGTTTTCGCTTTGTCATTATGGGGTATTGTGTGTAGATTGGTAAGTATTTTTATTTATTTAATCAATTTTAGAATAAGGCTGTAACCTAACAAAATGTGGAAAAAGTCAAGGGGTCTGAATACTTTCCGAATGCACTGAATATATAGTCTTTGCCAGACTTCAAGGGATTCTTCGGGATATGGTGATTTTGGGTAATTTTCTACTTGCCCAGAGTCAGACGAACTCATGGATACAATTTTTATGTCTGCATGCAGTTTCCAGGAAGTTGAAGGTATCTGAGTAATTTATTATTATTCAGAGAGAGAGCAATGGAAAATAAAAGTACTGTGTGCTTACAATTTCAGTGTCATATGGTATATGACATTTGAGCTCTCCCAGTCTTTTTAAACATATGGGCCATTTAAATTCTTTCCTCCCACTCAAGCCTCGGGAGCATTCACAAAGAATTGTCCAGATCATAGCAATCATCATGTTGTCCTGTTCACTTGTCAGTTCATTACTTGAACAAATAGATCAGGGATTCAGTTGCGTTTTAGATGGTAGTGGAGTATGGGCCTGCGGGCACACACTTAGTGTGTTGTGAATTCTGTAATGAATGTATTGTAATGTTTTAAAATTGTATAACTGCCTTAATTTTGCCGGACCCCAGGAAGAGTATGGAGATCCATAATAAATACAAATTCAACTGAATTAGTAATTTAGGCTGCATAGCCAATTGTCATTAAAGTGTTATTCATTTAGACAGATGGCCTGAATGGTGCTGTGATTGTCTTTTCAAAAGGCGTGTGAGTAAAGGCATTAACAACACGTACCTTTCTCTTTTGTGTCTTTTTAATGTGATGGGGTGTAATAGTCCATCGTTCACCTCATTTCAGTAGCCTAAACAGTTCAATATTCCAGTGCACCGTCTGTCGTACATTGTCTGTTGAGAGACTGTCCTGTAGTCTATACAGTTCATTCATTGCCATTTCCACCGTTGTCCTTGTCCAGGAATCAGCTAGCTTATTTTGCAGATTTTTGTGTGATGTCTCATTCCTTCTATTAGTTGTGCGGGGTACACTGGAGAAAACTTGATTTGTTTTTCCCATAGCTTTTTATTTAATTTAATGTGCATTGAAATAAAACCAATTTACAATGTTTAATTAAGTTATCAAGATCATTCATGTCAAGGTCTGTGCTCGGGTCAGCGTTGACGTAGATCTGATAGGCCTCATACATTAAAGGTCCGACTCCTGACTTTTTGGCTTGGATAGCCAGTCGTAAAACGCTAAAACGCTTTGTATTATTTTTAAGGAACTCTACGATGATGCCCCTTGGTTTGCTGCTCGTGTCCCCTCTCGGGCCGCGCGTTCGGTGTGCTCTTTCGATTGCGGGAGCCCAGTAGTTGTGGTATTACCTTTTCCAGAGATTCTTCCATTCCAGTTGTTCCACAGCTTTCGGGAAAATGTACAAAACAAAGATTTGATTGCCGATTCAAGTCCTGTTTCATATTTTCTTCATCTGCTTAGACAGTTTCTCATTGCCAGTACACATTTCTATTAGTAGTGTAACTTTAATCGACTCTGCAGCTACATGGTCGCGTTGTTTTGCTGTGTTTGTTTGTCTCTATTTCTGGATCTAGTATTTGTCATAACATGCAGTTGCCAACATAACATTTGTTATTTCTTGACTTTAGATCAAGTTATTCCCTATTTAAGAGGCATATTTTAGTAAAGAAAGGGAATGCCAAACAGATCACCAGAAATCACTTTTCACCAGCATTTTCACTCTGTCTTATATGGATGTATGGATATATATGGATGTATGTATTGATGAGATGAATAATTCCCCAATGTGCATTGAAAAAAAACCAGTTTACAATGTTTTATTGAATTATCAAGATCATACTGAAGTCTGAACTCGATCTTACTATATCTTATCCAGCTCCTGGGTATTGGGAGTTAAAGGTAACGTGACATTTTTTGGCCCACATTAATTTACTCAGAGGAAGAACCTCTGCCAGAGGCATAAACCCTTCATATTTCTTATATCTGGAAGTTATATTAGGCTCAAAATGGGATCCTTGTCAGATCCTATCAGACCTGTTTTTTTGTTTATTGCTGATGACCTCAAATACTCCCAATCAAACAAAACTGAATGTGCTCACCGGTCATCGGCACAACAAAAGACCCATTGAGAAAAGATTCACAGATTATACAGCCTTGATGTTTTCCTGTTGGTGAACAGAGGTTTCCTTTCAATGGTCCAATCGCCATAACAGCTTGAGGAATCTAGTTCTGATCTTCAGTTAACCATCTGTGTTGTCTGACAACTAAAAGGTTAACTCTCTCTGTGGCTCATGGCATTGCTCTATCTTGTGCTCACTTTATGTAATCTCTTTCACTAAACCATTACACGGGTCTGAGCATTGATGGTATGTTGGAATCACGTGGAGACCATGTTGACCAAACCAATCTCTCCCTGGAGGGATTCCTGTGCTTTTTGAAGGTCTAATATTTCAGTGTTTACCCGGACAAGAAAATAACCAATGTTTGCCTGGTGGGATTGTTAGGTCTGGTCTGGGTGTTGGGAAATGGAGGGTTAAGCTAAGGTTTAACAGATTCTCCCTTGCTACTGTGGTGAGAGTGAGAGTGAGAGTGTGAGTGTGAGCATGAGTGAGAGAGAGCGCTACAAATATGACCATTTATTAAAAAACGTAAACAAAATAGTTTTGAAGGTATTGAAAAAATCATCCCGTGGCTTTTTCCAAATACCCTGGTATACGGTATACCGCCCAAGCCTATTGTACAGTATGTACAGACTCATCTCAAAAAGGCAGATGGTTGGGATTCTATTTGATTTTCAGTATTTTTCTTGTTTGACTTTGACAATTGGAAGTATTTGCAGTTAATCCTTTGGTCTATCATCTCCAGATCACCTCACCTCTATTTTACAACTAACAATAACGCTTCAGTTCTCTCTCTCTTCCTATCTTGTCTTTTCTCCTTTTCACTTTCTCTATCGCTTTCTCTCATCATATTGCTCTTTATTCTTCCTCCCCTTTTTTTGTCTCGCTCCTTTCCCTCTTTCTCTCTCTACAGCTGTATTGTCCGTCGTGGGGAACCTGCTGGTGCTCATTATGGCATTTAAGCACTCATCTCACATGAAGCCCCCAGAGCTGCTGAGTGTCAACCTGGCTGTGACAGACCTGGGAGCTGCTGTCGCCATGTACCCTCTAGCTGTGGCCTCGGCCTGGAACCACCGCTGGCTGGGAGGAGACACCACATGCATCTACTACGGCCTGGTAGGCTTCTTCTTTGGCACTGCCAGCATAATGACCCTGACCGTGATGGCTGTGGTGCGCTTCATCGTCTCCCTCAGCCTCCAGTCTCCCAGTGAGTACATAGAGCAGGAGGACCACAGTGAATGAATTTGTGTATGTTTTAGGGCGTGAGTGAGTGATACATTTTGGAAAGTAATTGTGAATTTTTGGAATAATAAACGCACAAACAAGGAAGCATTTACAAAAGCGGTGTGTGGTTAGGGGCCCCAAAGGTTTTCTCAATGCCCACTAAGCATTTAAACCTGAAATATACGTCTTGTTTCTGAAGAGTACAACCTAGAAATAGCTTTTAAATGTCTCAAATCTGGACCTTGAGGTAAGAAGGGTAATATATACCACTTAGCAGATTTTTTTATGCAAAGAAACTTACAGTACAGTGAGTGCTTACATGTTTGGTATGCGTATGTGATCCCTGCAGGACATGAGCTCATGGCCTTTCCGTTGCTAGTGTTCTTACCAACTGAGCCACACAGGAAGTACTGCTCTTCCTCTAAATCTCTTAGTGACCCGCTGTCTGTGTGTGTTTCCATAGAGGAGAAGATCAGCCGGAGGAACGTGAAGCTGCTGTGTTTGTGGACGTGGCTCTACGCCCTGCTGTGGGCCTGCTTGCCTCTCCTGGGCTGGGGCCGGTACGGTCCGGAGCCCTTCGGCCTTTCCTGCACCCTGGCCTGGGGAGAGATGAAGGAACAAGGCTTCTCCTTCGTCATCTCCGTCTTCTCCTTCAACTTGCTGGGGCCCTCCTTCATCATCGTCTGCTGCTACTTTGGCATCGCCTTGAAGCTTTACATTACCTACAAGTCCCTCGACAACAGCAACCAGATCCCCAACATCGTCAAAATGCACCGCCGCCTTCTCATAGTGAGTTGCTCGCTGAATTGGAGTTGAATTCCTATAAAGTTGTTTTTGTCACACCGTCTTAATTTAAAGTGATTTCACTTTAAAAAAGGGGTGCCAGCTATTGTGCTCGTAATAACGGCTGTGAAAATAGCAACAATATTTCTGACACACTCCTGGACGTATAGTATAGCGCTACTGCCAGCGCTTAGATTTACCATTGCATTAAGTTTGTTAAAACAAACAATTACACTCCCCTATTCGGACCACACACATATAGGCCAACTGACTGTACTGTATGTAATTGTTTAAGTTGTTTAAATACAGTGCAATATTAACTATGCGCCATCCTAATGTATATGCGCCATGCAGTAAAGACAATCCCATTTAACTATACCAGCACAGTCATTGTTGCTCCAAAGTCGATTGGGGGGTGTGTGTGTGTGTTGTGTGCCTTCAAGCTCTTATTGATTCATTCATGATAACAGACTACACAGACTACACTCAAGGAAGACCTCGACCAATCGCAAAGGTTTTCTACTATAAGTCAATAGAAAGTTAGAATTGTTTGGTGCTCGCCGTGATGCTGTTTTGTGGGTACTATTTAATGAAGCTACCAGTTGAGGACTTGTGAGGCGTCTGTTTCTCAAACTAGACACTAATGTACTTGTCCTCTTGATCAGTTGTGCACCGGGGCCTCCCACTCATCTTTCTATTCTGGTTGGAGCCAGTTTGCGCTGTTCTGTGAAGGGAGTAGTACACAGCGTTGTACGAGATCTTCAGTTTCTTGGCAATTTCTCGCATGGACTAGCCTTCATTTCTCAGAACAAGAATAGACTGATGAGTTTCAGAAGAAGGTTATTTGTTTCTGGCCATTTTGAGCCTGTAATCGAACCCACAATACTGGCGCTCCAGATACTCAACTAGTCTAAAGAAGGCCAGTTTTATTGCTTCTTTAATCAGCACAACAGTTTTCAGCTGCGCTAACATAATTGCAAAAGGGTTTTCTTATGATCAATTAAAATGATAAACTTGGATTAGCTAACACAACGTGCCATTGGAACACAGGAGTGATGGTTGCTGATAATGGGCCTCTGTGCGCCTATGTAGATATTCCATAAAAAAATCTGCCGTTTCCAGCTACAATAGTAATTTACAACATTAATAATGTCTACACTGTATTTCTGATCAATTTGATGTTATTATAATGGACAAAAAAAATGTATTTTCTTTCAAAAACAAGGACATTTCTAAGTGACCCCAAACTTTTGAATGGTAGTGTATATGTGACCGACCGCCTCAATTCGGTTTTATGTAGCAAAATGTTAAATGGTGTTTTGTACTTTGGATAAAAGTAGCGACTCAGAGCTATAAAGTGGTATATCATCACGATGTGGTGTGTAGATTGACCAAGGCGCAGCGCTGTCATATTTCAACATCTTTTTATTAAATGCCAACTTGAACAAAAACAACAAATGAGAGAGTACACGACCGTAACTTGAGTGTGAGCTCACGTTGAGCAAAACACAAAACCACCATAGAGTCGCATAGAATACTCCTGTCAGGCCCTGACCTTGACAACCAGAGGATTCCCTATGGTCAGGGCCTGACAGTAGTATTCTATGTGACTCTATGGTGGTTTTGTGTTGGTCCCCAATTAGAGGTAGCTGCTATGCGTTGTCTCTAATTGGGGACCCTATTTAGTTTGGAATATTTCCCACATGCTTTGTGGTTCATTGTTTATAGTGTGTATGTTCTTTGTGAGCTGACACTCAAGTGCCAGTTGTGTTACTATCATTTTTTGTTTACTAAGTTCGCTCAAAATAAAAGATGTCGAACTATACCAGCTCTGCGCATTGGTCTGCCTCTCTCTACGATCGACACTGACAAGCATAGAGAAGCTTCCCTATGGTCAGGGCCTGACAGCCACATTTAGCTAAGTGTATGGGTCACTATTATTGTCTGTTTCAGATCGTTTTCTCTGCCTGCTCACAGTGTTTCCTCTATCTTACAGATAGCGGTCCTGATCAGCCTGGGCTTCATCTTATCATGGGCTCCATATGGTATGGTGAGCCTGGTGTCTGTCGTTAGGGGCAGTGAGTTCATCCCCCCAGAGGTGACCATGCTGCCCTGCCTGTTTGCCAAGTCCTCCACTCTCTACAACCCCCTGATCTACTATATCTTCAGCAAGACCTTCAAGCAGGAGGTGAAGCAGCTGTGTGGTAGATCCAACGCATGCCACGCCTCCAGTGCCAGGAACAACGGCATCTACCTGGTGTGTGACGGCAGCCGGACGGAGAAGGTGGTGGGGAGGACCACTGAGAATAAGTTGTCCTCTAGGAAGAGCCAGGAGATTGAGACCAGGTTAAACTTCTCCAACAGCCAATAGGAAGGTCTCGGGGAGGGGGGAGGGGTGTGAGGAACTGGATGAAGAATGATAGATTGCCATGAGAAAGGACATCATATAGAATTTGAAACGGTTGTGCCATGAACAAGCGAAGACCAATATCTATGATTTTATTGTTATAAGCCTGAAACAATTGCTGTTGGCATGCAAATAGCTTTTATATAAAGACATAAATGATACTTTAATAAGCACAACTGGTGTGTGCAATTTAACTTGCAGGGTAATATCAAATCCTCTATTTATGGTTGAAAGAAAGAGGGTGCGTTTGCACTACTGTCTTAACTTAATTGATGTAAGTGAAAAATGGCAACCAATGAGAGGATTTCTGGACTGGTTGGTTCCCAAGCCAATTGGCTTCCAGGGTAAAGAGGATTGACAATGTGCTATAGCCAATAGGGAATCATAGACCATATACGGTTTGAATGGACGGAGCGTACAGTAGGTGGACTGTTTTCTTTAGAGAAACACAGCTGCTATTGATCAATGCAGAGGAAGGAAGTGACCGTATTCCCATGGAGGAGAGGATGGACCCTATCCCCTATAGAGCCATATGGGCCCACTCCTAGAAAAAAGGGTTCCAAAAGGGTTCTTCGGCTGTCCCCATAGGCAAACCTTTTTGGTTCCAGGTAGAACCATTTTGGGTTCCATGTAAAAGTAAATATGAACGTAACAAAAGGCTTCTACAGTGCATTCGGAAAGCATTCAGACCCCTTGACCTGTTCTACATTTTGTTAGGTTATTCTAAAATGGATTAAATTCAAATAAAATCCTCATCAATCTAATGACAAAGTGAAAAAAGGTTATATACATTTTTGCAAATGTATAAATAAAAAAAAGAAGAAATATCTTATTTACATAAGTATTCATACCCTTTGCTATGAAACTGGTGCATCCGGTGCATCCTGTTTCCATTGATCATCCTTTAGACGTTTCTACAGCTTCATTGGAGTCCACCTGTGATAAATTCAATTGATTGGACATGAAAGGCACACACCCGTCTATATAAGTTCCCACAGTTGACAGTGCATGTCAGAGCAAAAACCAAGCCGGAATATGAATTGTGTGTCCAAGCCAGATGAATTGTGTGTCTGTTCATATTTACTTTTAATTCTGTTTAATATCCCCATGGCAACGTAGCTTGGCAAACCCACTTTACCGTGACTGTAAGTCCTTTGGGATAAAAGCATTTGCTAAATGGCATATATTATGTATGCTACTGTATTATTATATATTATCATATATTTGTCTTGAGACTTCACTGTTATCTATTACATTTACATTTTAGTCATTTAGCAGGCACTCTTATCTATATAGGATGCTAGCATGCTAAGTAGCAGTCAACCAGGCTTGTGAGCGGAGCTTGCTGAGGCTCCTATGGGTGGGCCACCATGGATTGATGATGGGATTTCATGCATCTAGATGACTGGGCTGTGCCATAGACTGTACACTAATCTCATAGGCGATCCATCCGGGTTCCTACAGATATGTACATAGTTTAGCTCCATGCTTCATTAAGATAAGATGTACATATTTCCATTGTCTAGTGGGGTGGGCAATATGACCCCAAATAATGTTGTCATGCATGTCATGCAACCATGGTATGTATAGTTTGGAACCTTATTGTGAATACAGTCCTGTGGTATTGAGCACATCTGGTTTTTGGAATGTAGTTATTATGTAAGCGTCTTCATATCTATGGATTATTCATTTCTGCTATCACTGGTTTGTGTCCTCACCCCCAGTGATGTATTAAGTGTTACATACTAAATAACTTCACTCTTCTTACTCTTTCTAAAGCACTGTTTGAAAAATACAATGACATTAAAGTTGAAATCTATAGGCCTGTCACAATCATTAGATCATATCTCTAAACCTTTAGGGAATGAATACATGTAAAAAAAAAAAAAAAAAAAAAAAAAAATATATATATATATATATATATATATATATATATATATACACAGTTGAAGTTGGAAGTTTACATACACTTGAAGTTGAAGTCATTAAAACTAATTTCTCAACCACTCCACAGATTTCATGTTAACAAACTATAGTTTTGGCAAGTCGGTTAGGACATCTACTTTGTGCATGACAAGTAATTCTTCCAACAATTGTTTACAAACAGATTATTTCACTTATAATTCACTATATCACAATTCCAGTGGGCCAGAAGTTTACATACACTAAGTTGACTGTGCCTTTAAACAGCTTGAGAAATTCCAGAAAATTATGTAATGTCGTTAGAAGCTTCTGATAGGCTAATTGACATCATTTGAGTCAATTGGAGGTGTACCTATGGATGTACTTCAAGGCCTACCTTCAAACTCAGTGCCTCTTTGCTCGACATCATGGGAAAATCGAAAGAAATCAGCCAAGACCTCAGAAAAATAATAATTAGACCTCCACAAGTCTGGGCCGCTCAGCAAGGAAGAAGCCACTGCTCCAAAACCGCCATAAAAAAGCCAGACTACAGTTTGCAACTGCACATGGGGACAAAGATTGTACTTTTTGGAGAAATGTCCTCTGGTCTGATGAAACAAAAATAGAACTGTTTGGCCATAATGACCATCGTTATGTTTGGAGGAAAAAGGGGGAGGCTTGCAAGCCGAAGAACACCATCCCAACCGTGAAGCACGGGGAAGGCAGCATCATGTTCTGGGGGTGCTTTGCTGCAGGAGGGCCTGGTGCACTTCACAAAATAGATGGCATCATGAGGAAGGAAACTTATGTGGATATATTGAAGCAATATCTCAAGACATCAGTCAGGAAGTTAAAGCTTGGTCGCAAATGAGTCTTCCAAATGGACAATGACCCCAAGCATACTTCCAAAGTTGTGGCAAAATGGCTTAAGGACAACAAAGTCAAGGTATTGGAGTGTCTATAACAAAGCCCTGACCTCAATCCTATAGAAGATTTGTGGGCAGAACTGAAAAAGTGTGTGCGAGCAAGGAGGCCTACAAACCTGACACCAGTTCTGTCAGGAGGAATGGGCCAAAATTCACCCAACTAATTGTGGAAGGCTAACCAAAACATTTGACCCAAGTGAAACAATTTATAGGCAATGCTACCAAATACTAATTGAGTGTATGTAAACTTCTAACCCACTAGGAATAAAAGCTGAAATAAATCACTCTCTACTATTATTCTCACATTTCACATTCTTAAAATAAAGTGGTGATCCTAACTGACCTAAGACAGGGAATTTAATCTAGGATTAAATGTCAGGAATTCTGAAAAGCTGAGTTTAAATGTATTTGGCTAAGGTGTATGTAAACTTCCGACTTCAACTGTATATATATACAGTATATATATATAAAACACTCGTCAGATCTTATAACACTCTTTCTCATGTTTTTTTTGTTAT
This sequence comes from Thymallus thymallus, assembly GCA_023634145.1. Lineage (NCBI taxonomy): Eukaryota > Metazoa > Chordata > Actinopteri > Salmoniformes > Salmonidae > Thymallus > Thymallus thymallus. The sequence continues at coordinate 11,490,410 of CM042412.1, read as the reverse complement.
TATTTCATTTTGACCCCTCACATGTTCCTCAGTGTTACTTTACGCCGCTTCAGTTGTCAGGCTGAATGCAGTTGTCTACTTTTAAAGGTATAATACATTTGGTGGGTGCTTCTATTTGTCCTATTTCACACATGTACAAGTGTTTATTAATATGAATGTGTGAATTGGAAATGTAAGACCCTCAGAGAGTGAGGTCATGGCCCAGGTCTGCCATTATGAACAGCAACCCTGGAGCAATTATGGTTAAGTGCCTTGCTCAAGGGCACATCAACAGACACCTTGTCAGTTCAGGGATTCGAACTAGTAACCTTTCGGTCCAACACTACCGCTAGGCTAATTTGTGTCTGTTATAAAATCCAGGGGTTGGAACCAAAATAATTTTTAATCGTTTCATTCTGAGCAGAACCACTATTTCCTTCATTCCGTTCCACTGTTCCGAGCAGCAAAATAATCTTCTGAACTGTTTCAAACCCCCAAAAAGTACTGGTTTATTTTGTTCCTTTTTTAACCTGTGAAATCAACAGCTTTTTACATTTAGCTCATTCAATTACTTCACCAATCAGTGCGGATAGAGCAGGCAAGCTAGTTGTTTACATTCGTTATGGACAGAGAAATATAGCCTATGGCACAGAATTACTGACATTTGCGGGTGGGGCGAGAACTAGAGAGGGTTGAGGAGGAGCCTTGAAGCGCTGGGCATCTTGTTATGACATGCATTATCTGAATTAGGTCCACAGAATTATACCTAGGAGAAGCGGCTAAAATGGAGGAGTTTTGAATGTCCTTTGAGCTTGTGTGTGCACAATAATTAAAAACATGTCTTACCTTTTTGTAGTTAATAAATCCAACATGAAATGTGATAACTAGGCCTATTGTATCCTTAACTAGCATTGAAAAAGTGATTTTCTCTAGCTAATTAAAAATCTCTCCTTATTTTCTGAATCACGATTTTAACTTCAGTACAGTAGCCTACGCTTCATAGGGGCAGGTAGCCTGAACACACACACACACACACACTGGTAAAGATTTTCAGTTTGCAGGTAGACACTGGAATAAGTTTCTGAGTGACAGAGTGAGGGCTTTGCATAGGCGCCTTCTTACGTTTTTTTGTGGGACTAGAAAAAATGACTGGAACATAAAATAACATTAGGAACCAGTTCCCATTCTTTTAAAACAACAGTTCTGTTCCATTTTGGTCCCTTGAAAAAAAAAAAAGTCCAGTTCCGACCCCTGATAAAATCCCATTTATATGGTTATAAAATCACTGTTTCTGAAAGCCCATAAAAACTGTTTCAGATGTGTAAATGTTTTTTTTGAGGCCGGCAGGTAGCCTGGCGGTTAGAGTATTGGGCGAGTAATGGAAAGATAAAAATCTGTGGATGTGTTCTTGAGCAAGGCACTTAATCCTAATTTGCTCCAGGGGCTGACCCTGTAAATAGGCCATCAATGTAAATAAGAATTGTTTGTTCTTAACTGACTTGCCTAGTTAAATAAAGGTTAAATACATAAAAAAGTATCACCTAGTATTACTATGAGTAATGTTTTGAACTGATAAAGGTAATTTTCGACTGAGCTGACATATGCAGCGTTTACCGTAAATGCAGTCTCCGCCAACGTGGAAACATTGCCTTTACATTTCAATCGAACTTCAGCGCTACGTATTGAATCCATTACTAATTCTTGAAATATTAAAAATAATATTCTTGCTTCGTCCCCCATTGTTTACATATGTCTCGTTGCGCAAACTTCCGAAAAGAGCTTTCCCGTCAACAGAGGCATATCCAATATTCCTAGGAACAATACTTAAAATTAATCGAGTTGAATGTATCCAATGCTATCAAATAAGCGTTAAAAACACGTTTTTATCCAGGATCCCCATTAGAAGCCTGTAGAAGTGTGAGATTACGTGGTAGCCTGCTCTTCTGTGACTAGAATGGATTACAATGTCAAAACAGGCGGAAAATGGGAGATTTAACCCGACGAATCGTAAGTGAGAGATATTGGAGGTCCCTCTGTTGCGGGTAAACTTTATTTTGGTGAAACCGAATAGTTTAGGTTTGGTTGAAGGACGCCAGGCTACGGAAGCCTCCGCAAGCTTGATTCATGAATGCATGGGAGGCTTATCAAAAACCTGTCAACCTTTTTAGATGTTGTGTTCAATTATGTGGAATGTGACGTCCTGTTTGAATGCAAACCATTTTTATCCCCTTTAATGCCCACGTTTGATAAAAAAAAAAACAAATGCTGACAAGAATCTAGACAAATTATTTAAACTTTCAAGCGCCAGACTACGTCCACATTTAAAGGTAGACTCAGCGAAATAACTTTGCCACTAGCAGCAACGCAGATATTGAGATGAGTGAGATGCAAGACTTCGCTCTCACACAGTCACACTCAGCCTTGTATACCACTTAAACGTGTTACGTTTCATCTCCGTGTGAAATCTAGAACATTGAACAACACTTTATGTGGGAAAATGGGTTTATCCGACACTGTTCATCTCAGGCATATGAAGTGTGGGTGTGTTTAGGGTGACTGATGTCATTTTACAAGGACAGACTAGAAGGGTGAAATGAAGCACTGTCACTGCTTTTATGGCGGATCAGCAAAATTTCTTTAAGAGAGAGGAATATACTATAAACTATTAAGATGGAGCCGTAGCGTCATGTAGCGGAATCCATTGTAGACTATTGGCATGGAGCCGTAGTGTCCTGGAGATTGCAGCCATTTCTTTCAAATTAAATAAATGGCTGCTCTCATGCTGTTCTCCTCTCAGGTCTTGCTTGGATGAATAAATAGCATGAAAATCATAATGGGAGGCAGCACCCTGGTCTCACACTGGGTAGTCATTCTACTCCTAACACAACTGTCACCCCTCCTTCAACCATTCTTCACAACTCCCGTATCCCACGTATCGCACCCCTTTTTCGATTAGGCCTCAAACACTCCTGACACCTCCCTCCATTCAGCCGTAACCCATCTCACTCTCCTCCTCCACGCACCATGGCTCTTCTACCCGGTAGAGCCAGATTGATCATGTGAAGGCAAATCAATACCAAGACAACCTCTGAGAATGTGGCACCAAATGGCTGCTATTAGGAATATTGACTGTTGAAAACTTTAAGACATGCTTGGCTGGTGCCGTGACTAAAACATATTTTATATAACGAGATCCCCATGACTCCCTCACCCATCTATCCACCCTCCTCACCGAACACTCACTCCTCCTTCCCTCAATCATTCTCAACCTCCTTTTGCAGTCTCACCCTGCCCCAGTCTCACCCTGCCCCTGTCAGCCAGCCAACCGGATGAGAGATTTATCATGTGAAGGCAGATCAATACCAACTCAGCACTTGAGAACGTGGCATCAAATGGCTGCCATTAGGAATATTGACTGTTGAAAGCTTTCCTAAGCTTTTCATAAGACATGCTTCACTGGCCACGGCTTAATGGGAGGATTTACTTTCCAGGCAGTCATTGTAAATAAGAATTTGTTCTTAATTGACTCGGCTGGATAAATAAAGGTTAAATAAGTAATTTTTTTAAAACACAGTTCTAATCCTGCATCTAATTACACTTGAGAGAAAGAAAGAGGGGAGTGAGACAGTGAGAAAACCAACAACACAGATAAAAGGAAGGGAGAGCCTCAGTTTAAAGTTTAACACTTTATTATTTCATTCATTATCCACGTCAGCGAACCTCGGGGCAGAATCACATTTGTATTTGATAGCTAGCTGTGAGACTGACTCCAAGAGGGCTCAGGCATGAAGAAAGAGGAAAACATGGAGGTCATCATCGGACACAACAAACAACCATTCTGCTACTGTGGCCCTGTCTGGAAATAACCCCTAGTTCCTACCTCATAGGTACTTGAAATGAATGGGTAGGAATAACCAACATTCAAGTAGCTCCGCCTCCACCTCACACTCTGATAATAGTTAATTACAATATTTTCAGATGAAGTTACAGAAGTGCTTTGGGGTACCGAGTATAGGGGTTAGTGGTCATCTCTAAGGGCTAGGTATTGTTTCTGGATGGTGATTGAGTGTGGCTTAGTGGGGATGGACAGAGAGAAAGAAAGAGCTGTTGAGCTTTCTGTTGTTGAGAGTTGAGACGTGAGCTTACGCAAGTCAACGGCAGTCAGCGGACATAATCAGTCTCCATAGCACTCTACTCCTATTCCAATAATCCGGTTGAAAGCTCCAGCGGATTGGTTTTTTAATAAGACAAAGCTAATACAAAAGACTGTACATAAAAGTCTTTCTGATTAAATGCGTAATGTAGCCAGCAACAGCCCACTATGTATTAAGTCTAGCATGTCAGATCTGATCTGCTTAAGCAAACCTCTGACCTGCCATCATCAGTTAGAGTCTCTAACTTGAGAGCTTGTGAACTGAGAATCAGGCAAATCTCTAACCCACTGTGACATGATGAGTGATTTACGTATGTGGTCAGAGCTGCTCTTGCTTATCTCCAGTTATGATTCGTTCCGGTTTCCATTATCTATATATTGAATTTAGTCATTACTATAAAGGGCGTGTTAGGTTTCACATTGTCACACAGAACAAGGAAGAGAGAAAGTAAAAATGCTTATGAGAGCAGTAGCAATGCATGAGTAAAATCACTGGGGAAGCCAAGCCTGGGGGGAAAAAAAGCCTACTTTATGTGTTGTGATAATTGCGTTGTTTGCTCTATAACCCGTTAGTTCATATGCCTTGAATGTGATATATAGGCCTAAGGCCGAGACAATAAGAAGACACAGTGGCATCACAAAACCAGAGAGCAACATCTGTCTGGTGGAGTCCACAAAGCATCAAGTTAATGTTTACGACATTTTCGGACTACTAAACAACTATTGATTTAGAATACCAGAGATTTACCGCAAGTCGCACAGAATACAGGAGCTGCCTCCACTATTCCAGCACCATTTCAACCTTATCAAATCACCTATGCTTAGTCTATTACAGTGAGAACTAAAAGATTCCAAAAACAATTTATTCCAATCAATGTAATCTACACTATATATACACACAAAGGTATGTGGACACCCCTTCAAATTAGTGGATTGGGCTATTTGAGCCACTCATTGCTGACAGGTGTATAAAATCGAGCACACAGCCATACAATCTCCATAGACAAACATTGGCAGAAGAATGGCCTTACTGAAAAGCTCAGTGACCTTCAATATGGAACCGTCAAGTCAGTTCGTCAAATCTCTGCCCTGCTAGAGCTGCCCCGGTCAACTGTAAGTGCTGTTATGGTGAAGTGGAAACGTCTAGGCCACACAAGCTCACAGAACAGGACCGTCGAGTATTGAATCGCGTAAAGAACGTCTGTCCTCGGCTGCAACACTCACTACAGAGTTCCAAACTGCCTCTGGAAACAACGTCCGCACAAGAACTGTTCGTCGGGAGCTTCATGAAATGGGTTTCCATGGCCGAGCAGCCGCACACAAGCCTAAGATCACCATGCGCAATGTCAAGCGTCAGCTCGCCACTATTGGGACTCTGGAGCAGTGGAAACATGTTCTCTGGAGTGATGAATCACACTTCACCATCTGGCAGTCCAACTGACAAAACTGGGGTTGGCGGATGCCAGGAGATCGCTACCTGCCCCAATACATATTGCCAACTGCAAAGTTTGGTGGAGGAGGAATAATGGTCTGAGGCTGTTTTTCATGGGCCATTAGTTCTTGTGAAGGGAAATCGTAACGCTACAGCATAAAAATTATATTCTAGACGATTCTGTACTTCCAACTTTGTGGCAACCGTTTGGGGAAGGCCCTTTCCGGTTTCAACATGACAATGCCCCCGTGCACAAAGTGAGGTCTGTACATAAATGGATTGTCGAGAGCCCTGACCTCAACCCCATCTAACAACTTTGGGATTAATTGGGATGCTGACTGCGAGCCAGGCCTAATAGCCCAACATCAGTGCCCGACCTCACTAAAGGTCTTGTGGCTGAATGAAAGCAAGTCCCCACAGCAATGTTCCAACATCTAGTGGAAAGCCTCCCCAGAAGAGTGGAGGCTGTTATAGCAAGGGGGGACCAACTCCATATTAATGGCCATGATATTGGAATGAGATGTTCGACGAGCAGGTGTCCACAAACTTTTGGTCATGTTGTGTAAATATGATGTGGCTGTCCACAGTACTGATTTATGTGTTTGTAGAGAAACGCCAATACCATCGTCCTTTCATACATATCGCCGAAACGGTCTATGCCTCTGTTATACAGTACACGCTTTTAGTTTTTGTTGTCCTAGGCTACCTGGCTCAAATGCTTGCTTGCTAGCCCAACTTCCTTTCATGGACAACGATTATCCATCTAGACATTAACCTTCTATATCTAGCTACATATTAAACTTCCATCCTCTCAAGCCAGGCACAATGTATGAATTTATGGTTGGATCAGAATCGCAGTTATAATCATTGGCCAGTATTGAGAATTAAGTAAAACCACAAGTCCAAATCCCTATCTTCATCCATGGCTAATTTAGGAAAGGGACAATTTTAGCTAGCTAGCCCCCGACAACAACAACACAACGAAATGCAACAATTCAAGTTTTTCTTTCTTTTTCTGAAGTTTGGCTTTTGACGAGAACGTGTTCAACTTCTCAATAGCCTACCTGGATAAATAAAAGGTAATAAAGTATCTTCAGGATACTATGCGCAAGGTATTAGGGAGACTTTGTAGAATAGCCATCAGTAAAATCATGAATAATCAAAATACGTTTTGTTAAAGTTATTGATCTTATTTATCAAATTCAATACCTAATCAGAAGCATTAAAGCTTCAACATGAAACAAATCAGATTATTTTTAACCACAACAGATCACTTCAAAAAGTCATTAGGAATATTTCACAATCTCCTTGTTCTACCATAATATCCCATGCAGACTTTACACTAATATATTTTCAGTTTTCACAAGCATCAGTCTAAATCAGTGTTGCCCAATCTATTCCTGGGGGACCTCTCAGGAAGAACACAGTACGTTCTGGGCTGGAACAAAATGTAAGTAACCAATCACCAAGTCCTAGTAACTGAATAGGGGTGTCCCCCACGAATGGAAACGCTGGTGAAGACAGGCAGATCTGTAGACTAAACTGTATGTTATGGTGGTGATTTTGGCAGAATTTCACAATCTCATTGCTCTATTCCATCCTCCTGAGCAGATATCACACCCCTACGTTTGCAGTTTTTCCCCCATGGCTGTGTATGTACACACACTAAGCCATAGTAGACTATATTATTGAGTTATATTGTTTGCCAGCAGTCTGTCTACATGGCCTGGCGGATCTTGTCCAGGCTCTTCTCAATGTTGTCGATCACCTCTACTGAAGCCTGAGGGATTCTGGTCCCGGGGCCGAAGATACAACACACCCCACTCTGGTACAGGAACTCATAGTCCTGTATAGAAACATATAGAACATACAGCGGGTGAAATAAGTATTGAACACGTCACCATTTTTCTCAGTAAATATATTTCCAAAGGTGCTATTGACATGAAAGTTTCACCAGATGTTGGTAACAACCCAAGTAATCCATACATACAAAGAAACCAAAATAAATAAGTTCAGAAATTAAGTTATGTGTAATAATGTGAAATGACACAGGGAAAAAGTATTGAACACATGAAGAAAGGGAGGTTCAAAAAGGCATGGAAAGCCAAGACAACAGCTGTTGAGACAGCTCTTTGCTTTTACCCATCATGAGATGTGTCTTGTGTGACACCTTGGCAATGAGACCTTTTTGTAGGCCATCAGTTGGGACTGAACCGGCTGATATTAATTTGCACTGACAGGGGGCTGGATTTCTTTTTAATTACTGATAGTTTTCAGCTGTTGTCTTGGCTTTCCATGCCTTTTTTAACCTCCCTTTCTTCATGTGTTCAATACTTTTTCCCTGTGTCATTTCACATTATTACACAGAACTTAATTTCTGAACTTATTTGTTTATAACGTTTTTTCCCCCCACGAAGTTACACATCTCAAAAGGCATCGCTGGTGGAATGATCCAGACGCATACCGCTATTGCCTCAAATTAAAGCTGATTCATAGTTTAAAAAACACTAAGCCACTGGGTTCACTATTGAGAAGAGACAATGGTTTGCCTAAGACCAGTTTTCTGAAGATGGTCACTTGGGTTTCCCTCATGGTGTTAAAAACCGATTACATGTCTGACAGACACAAGGGCTTGTTCAAAGGGAAGTGCAATTATGCAGGGACTGTTTTCCTTGCCTTGTGTTTTCACCATGCTAGCCTGCATGTTCTCACACTGTCAATATATCACCACTGTGGAGAATGTAGCCTGCGGACAACCATTTGCTTTAGGACATTGTTCAAAGTCACACAGAAATAATGTTGTCAGTCACAATACCAGAATTTTGACTTTGATACCGATACCATGTTAAGTATCACAATCTATACCGTCACAAAACTTGATATCAAAACAATACCAAAAAAAAAAAAGGCGTATTAGCCAGTCACAAAATGGCACTTGAAACTCAAACCCATACAGAAACTCAGTTACTGCTCTGTTCAATCGTTGGGCATTTTTTGAGTTCAATATCATTACATTTGTTAGAGACCGCCATGAATGCATTCATTAATAAATTATACAATCAATGACAGTTTTTACCAATCTAACTACAAAGCAACATAATGGTAATAATTTATTCATTTGAAAGATAAATCTATATTGATAAACTGGGTTAATCAAGATGTAGCCTAGGTGTATTCACAATACAGGTGAATGCATATTATTCAATAGGAATATGTGCATGCATTAAGTTATTAGGCTTGTTCTAGCTGATTTCATGGGGTTACAGATGACAAACAGTCCCATTTAGGACTTATTTTATTGGCAATGCATAGTGTTAACTGTAAAGTTTGGTGGAGGAGGAATAATGGTATGGGGCTGTTTTTTATGGTTCAGGCTAGGCCCCTTAGTTCCAGTGAAGGGAAATCTTAATGCTACAGCATACAATGAAATTCTAGACGATTCTGTGCTTCAAACTTTGTGGCAACAGTTTGGGGAAGGCCCTTTCCTGTTTCAGCATGCCCCCGTGCACAAAGCAAGGTCCATACAGAAATGGCTAGTCGAGATCGGTGTGGAAGAACTTGACTGGCCTGCACAGAGCCCTGACCTCAACCCCATCGAAAACCTTTGGGATGAATTGGAATGCTGACTGTGAGCCAGGACTAATCGCCCAACATCAGTGCCCGACCTCACTAATGCTCAAGGCTGAATGGAAGCAAGTCCCCGCAGCAATGTTCTAACATCTAGTGGAAAGCCTTCCCAGAAGAGTGGAGGCTGTTATAGCAGCAAAGCGGGGAACAACTCTATATTAATGCCCATGTTTTTGGAATGAGATGTTCGACGAGAAGGTGTCCACACAGATGTGTATTTGTATTTGCAATAAATGGGAACTTTTGGAAAGCAATTTACTTTTGGAAAGCAATTTTCTATGGACACGTTACTCTGCTGTGCCAGTGGATTTTTATAAGGAATCACCAATACCACTATTTAGTATTCTGCAGAGAGAAAAAAATCAAGATAGTGGGAAAGATCGAATATTGTGTGTGTATTTCTTTCTTGTGGTTTTTATTGTGCAGGCTTGAGTGAGTTAGTTTTCCAATGTATTCTTTACACATGGCAAATTAACTTGGGACTTGATTTTGAACTTGTTTGGTGCTGGGGGTTGTTTAAGACAAGGATATTGGAAAGAGAAGGGGCTCATCATTCTAAGAAGTCAGAGGTTACTGTGCCCGAGGTGGGATGACCCCTCCAAAGATGACCAGGATGCATGGGCGGTGGAGGTTGGGTTAGGGCTCAGAGGCTATAGTGTACCTGAGGTGGGATGACCCCTCCACAGATGACCAGGATGTCAGGGCGGTTGAGGTTGCGTAGCTCCTTGATGAGCTCTGGGACCAGGGTCTTGTGTCCTGCGGCAAGCGTGCTGACCCCAACACAGTGGACGTCAGCATCCACAGCCTGCTGGGCCACCTCCAGGGGGGTCTATAGAGGAGCGAACAAAGTAGTATTCAAAAACAGTAGTAATTTACATTTTAGTAAATTAGCAGATGCTCTTATCCAGAGTGACTTACAGTTAAGTGCATTCATCTTAAGATAGCTAGGTGAGACAACCACATCATGTAAGTAGTAGAACCAGTGCCACTGATGTGGGAAATCTGTGTCGTATATATGTCGGGGGAGAAATATACTGTCTATAACACGTGTTGCCTTTATGTACAGTGCTGCTCAAAAGTTTATGAACCCTTTAGAATGTTCTATATTTTCTGCATAAATATGACCTAAAACATCATCAGTCCTAAAAGTAGATAAAGAGAACCCAATTAAACAAATGAGACAAAAATATTATACTTGGTCATTTATTTATTGAGGAAAATTATCCAATATTACATATCTGTGAGTGGCACAGATACTGTACTTTTCGCTGCATTTGTTGATAACGAAATCTGAAAATAGTCTGGATACATTCATTAACATGATAACAACACGTGGGGTAATGACAAGGGTTTGAGTGAGAGGTCTAACTAGTGTTTCCAAGTGGCCACACACACACACACACCTCTCAAAGGTGTGCACAGTTCCTAAGCAATTTGAATGCACTTTTATGACTCAAAAGAAGAATCTTCCACTATAAGGTGGTTTTTTGAGCTCTCCTAGCTGTGCCGTTGAGGAAGTAGAGCAAGCAGACATGTAGTTGTTTTCTTTGATACACAACCCTGCATCCCCACTTTACACAATTACTGTTGTTGTTTAAGCAATCCAAAAAAACGGTCCATTATAAATCGCAATTTGGGTCAGGTGGGCATAATTTGAAAGCTTGTTCTATTGCCAACATGACTACCCTAAACATGACTAGCTAAATTATAAAATCTTAGTGTTAGAATTTCACTATGCAATTCAGAGAAGCAAATCATAGTCACGAGTGCACATTTTCTTCACAATACAATAAACATAGGACAACCCAGGATATGGTGCCCTGTGAGCAATTCGTGGCTGAAATACATTTGAGAACTCAACTATAACTGACTTGCACTCTTCTTCTGACACCTGAAGAAGAGTCTGCTGCCATGAAAACACAGATGGAGAGAAACCCTTGTCTCAGACATGTATATGAGTTATCTATCCTCTCATCTCAGCCCCGTACTACACTTTACGAAGATCAACAGTTAAGAGAAGAATTGATATCCCTAAAAAGTTGTTATTTTCCAGGAAAACGTTTTTCTTTTCTTTTTTTAAGTAAATGGACAATTGTTATCAAGAACATGGTAGCTAATAACATACAAAACAGAACTATTGTCCTGTGGTGCACCTGTAAGTCTCAATAAGATCTGATTTATTACTTCTAAACCATGTGAGTTATGGCTATATCTGTACCCAATCCCATCAAATGTCAACTCATATCCTTCTGGCACGTCAGTCATACTGTTAACTAGGCTAGGGTTATCTATCCTAAAGTCTAGCCTATAACCTATACATTAAATGAGGGGGGGTCCAGAAAATGCAACTATATATGATATTATCATTAGATATCCCAATAATGCCCACCCTGCTGCCGTCCCATTTCAAGTCTGAGACGGCCCAGGTCTGTTTGGTCTGGTCTGAATGGAACGTGAAATACAAAACACATGATTTGAGAAGAGAAAAGATACAGCCACAGGACAATATTGGACATCATCATCACTGAGGGATTGGGTCGTGTTGCTTGACAATATTCATACTATGTTATTCAAAAGAGTCATTGTGCTCTAAATAAAAATTGTCAGAGAAGCTTGAAAAAAAATGAAAGGTGAGAAAGTAAAGAAAGTGACATGTAACTCACTAGCTGTGCGAGTGTGTGAGTGAGTGAGAGCGTGAGTGTGTGTGTACAGTTGGGCTGAAGTCCTGAGGTGATGGATCAATAGTGATGCTGACAAATGATTCAAAGTAACCATGGGTGTTGACACCAGTGAGTAGTGTGTGTTTGACATAGGGCTGCACGATTAACCACATTTTTATCGAACTTGCGATATTGACATGCACAATTTCCATATCACAAGAGGCTGCGATATTTTCAAACGCCACTTAATGCCTTTTTCTTTTCTTTTTTTATGTATTGCTCGCAGGCCCGGTCCTTGTCGATATGAGACTTGTCGATATGAGACAAGGGGAAGGGTGGGTGGAAAATATATCCCTCCAGAATGCTCTCAGCTCTCCAGAATGCTCTCAGCTGCCTCCTGCCAGTTATTGCGTATTAATTGTTTCCTTGTGTGAATTGTTTGCCCTTTGATTGAAAAAAATAAACAATTCCCCATTACATACAGTATGTCACCAGTAGTAAATGTACCATTAATCCCCATCATTTGGTTACATTAATTTCTGTCAATGCATGTATGAAATTACAGTAATTTACCATTCTCATTCTCGGAGACGTTGTTTGCAGAGTTCACAACCTGCTACACTTGTGAGAAACAAGTTTGGGTTCATTTCATGAAGTTTTATACAAAATAAAAATGTAATTGTCTTTTGTTTGGAGCGCTCCATGTGAGCAATGAGCATGTGCAGGGCCGGCCCTGACCAATTTGGTGGCCTAGGCAAGATTTTAGCTGGTGAACTTTGCATCGCAGCCAATTCCACCACCGATCATTGTGTTCATACACTCACACAGAAACTGAAAACAAAGATATTTATTTTAGAAACAAAACCCCCACAAAACAAAAACAGTATTAAAGAAACAAGTGACATAAAATGAATTATAAATACAATATAAATAAGAGTATTGCACCGAAAAAAACAGAATATTACATAGACCTTTTTACAGCCTTGCTCGCGCCTTGCCTTTCTTGCAGCAAACAAGTGACATAAAACTAATTATATTGCACAAAAAAACTAAATATATTACAGAAACCTCAGTGCAATATGCATAATGTAGCATTGTTCTACAGCCTTACTCGCCTTTCTTGCAGCAAAGTCATCTATGATATCATCATAAGACAGCTGTTGTGAGACCACATGATTTATACTAATGATGGAAAGTCCACTGAGATATTGATGGCAGGGAACTTGCTGTGGAAATGCAAAACTTTCCACATTTGCCATCAAAAAACATGACAAACATGGATCTCTTGACCTTCCTGCATGAGAAGAAGCTGACAGAAATTTACCCCAATATGTGGGTAGCTCTGAGAATCACTGCCACTCTTCCTGTTACAGTGGCTGCTGCTGAAAGGAGCTTCTCTAAGCTCAAACTGATGAAAACCTACCTGAGATCTACTACGGTGCAAGAACATCTCAGTGGACTTTCCATCATTAGTATAAATCATGTGGTCCCACAACAGCGGTCTTATGATGATATCATAGATGACTTTGCTGCAAGAAAGGCAAGGCGAGTAAGGCTGTAGAACAATGCTACATTATGCATATTGCACTAAGGTTTCTGTAATATAGGAAGGCTGCAAGAAAGGCAAGGCTGTAAAAAGGTCTATGTAATGTTGTTTTTTCGGTGCAATACTCTTATTTATATTGTATTTATAATTCATTTTATGTCACTTGTTTCTTTAATACTGTTTTTATTTTGTGGGGGTTTTTTGTTTCAAAAATAAAGAAAATCTCAAAAGACAAAGCTATGCAGTGTGAGTGTATGAACACAATGATCGGTGGTGAATTGGCTGTGATGCAAGGGCCACCAGCTAAAATCTTGCCAAGGGCACCAAATTGGTCAGGGCCGGCCCTGCTCCAACACAATCGAGAGGTGTGCTGGGCATGGACAAGATGCCCCTGCCTTTGGCAAAGAGGGCACTGTTTATCCAGGGGCGGCATCAGCGCACACCTTAATAGCCCATATGCCCCCCCCCCCCCCCCCCCCCCCCACTCTCAACCATAGAAATAGAATTAATGAGTGTAGCCCCATGAATGTTCCAGTCAAAATGTGTTTGTCTGAGAGGCTTTACTTGTTGTAGCAATTATATTTCTGTGGTTTCGACTCACAATACGAGGGGCTAGTTTACTTTAACTATACCCACATGTACATATTACCTAAATTAGCCCGACTAACCGGTGCCCCTGCACATTGCCTCTGTACCGGTACCACCTGTATATACTACGTGTATATACTGTATGTATTTTTTATTTCTTTACTTATCTATTGTTTACATAATACTTATTTTTTTACTTAAACTGCACTGTTGGTTAGGGCTTGTAAGTAAGCATTTCACTTTAAGGTCTACAACTGTTGTATTTGTCGCACGTGACAAATAAACTTTGATTTGATTTGTTTAGTTCAATGTCAAAAGTCAGGAGCCAACTGGAGTGTTTTTCTAATTATCCTTGTTAGGAGAATGACATGTGAAGAACGGATGAGGGCTCAGGGGTAGGCAGCAGAACGGATGAGGGCAGAGGGCTCAGGGGTAGGCAGCAGAACGGATGAGGGCAGAGGGCTCAGGGTTAAGCAGCAGCAGCAACGTAGCCTACGTGGTCTGTGTTTATCGACATGACTGATTCACAGCATGAGCGCTGTCTTCGTGGTGGGCTGCCTAATTCATTCTCTCCCTCTCCCTCTCCCCGAGGGGGCTTGAGAGAGTGGAGAACTGGGCAGGAGGGTAAGAGGGGAGAGATAGGCGAGAGCGATTAGGAGAGAGAGAGGTTGAGACTGCTGCCTGCTAATGATACTCAGGACTATAGGGTACAGTAGGTCTACCTAAAGGGAAGTGGCTACTTGAACACCAATAACAGAACATAAGACTGAGATTAGCCTCATTGTGAAAACAGTGGTGAAACGGTAGCTTAACAGGCCGGAATGCAGCTTTGAAGTTTGGCATGCCTATGTAGGGAATATTTTGGTTTTATTTGCCTTCCATGGAGTGGACCAGAAAGACTCACAGACACAGATGAATTACAGCTTTAATAATTTGAAAGGAGACTTGACTGAGGTGTGACCCACCTTTTTCCACGTATGAATGTTATGTGGTATGTCTGCACATGCTAACATTGCTGCATTAGAGGGCCATTGTTAGCACACGGAGTTCCATAGTGTGATCATTGTGTTATACCTGGCATAGCTGATATGTGATTGACTGCCTTGACCTATAAGAAATAAGTTATGAATAAAACAACATTGAGGCCGGGGTTCAAACCCAACGCAAATTAGCAACCTACGCACAGCAATAGATTTATATATAAAGGAAACTACCCAGACAATGGCAGAGATCACATTCGCTGTTAACGGCTTCTCACGCAGTCCTGGAGTTATCCTGTTCTTTGAACACTTGAAGAGAAATGAAAGAATATTTATTTCACAAGTCCAGTAGCTAGCTACTAAGCTCACCTGGAAAAGCGGTCCGATATCAACGTCAAATCCCAGATCGGCAAATCCCGTGGCGATGACCTTTGCCCCCCTGTCATGGCCGTCCTGGCCCATCTTTGCCACCAGCAGACGAGGGTTCCTGCCCTCATGCTTCTTAAACTCCACCACTCTGGGAGAAGATTAAATCATATCAATAATAAAGTGTTATTATGAAGTCCACCTCCTTGGACACACAATGGAGGACAGAGAGACAGAGACAGAGAGCGAGAGAATTCCTTTGTCAAGCAGCTACAACAAAACATAGGGTAGGTGCAAAATGCCAGAACGGAAATACACAAAAGACAGATACACGATACATGGAGCATCAGTATGAAAAAGTATAGAAATACAAGAAGTCTGGAGTGCAAAAAAGCTATAAAAAGACATTGCATAGTATGGGTGGTTGGCTGAATATGTACACTATACATTGGTGGATGGTGCATGGTTAACTATACTATACAGGTCGATGGCAGAGAAATACTTCAATAGCTAAAAATACGTATGATATGAGTGAGGGTAATAATAGTTTACTAAATAGACATACTGGTTAAATGAACAGGTAAGTGAATATTTGCATGGTTACATTAACTGTACAGGTAAATGACAGGAAGAGATACTTCAATAGCTAAATGTGTGTATGATATAATTTGGGGTAATAATAGTAATTCCCTTAGAATACAGTCCTTAGTGCACAGGGTTTAATTACAGATAACTGCACGTATTGCACATTCGATATACTAAAAGCAATGAAAAAAAAGATAACTGAAAGGATACTAAAATGCATTCCTACGTAAGTTAAGTCCAAGAATTACTTACAATATTGCATGTGATATGATATAACAACAGTACATGAGTATGTATATACAGACCTGAATGAATAAATAAGTCCTGAGTGAATGAGTGATTATGGACCAGAGTTACTCACGGATGGATGCATAATTGTTAAAACTAGGTCCTAACATCCAAACAGTTCCAGGTCTGTGTTGCCGACGGCACGGCACCCCGGTGAGGCATTAAATAGTCTAATAGCCGTCAGCAGGAAGGACCTCCTGTAGCGCTCTCTGACACACCGTGGTGGGATCAGTCTGTGACTGAAGGTGCTCCTAGGTGGCATGTTTCAGAGTTATATCTGAAGTCCGAGGTGTAGAGGGTGAACAGGAAGGGGGACAGGACAGTTCCCTGGGGGGCCCCTGTGTTGCTCACTGCCCGTTCTGACACACAGCTCTGTAGTCGCACAAATTGTGGCCTACCGGTCAGGTAGTCCGTGACCCAGGAGACTAAGGGTGCTTCCACTTTCATCCTCTTAATCTTCTCACCCAGTAGCAGGGGCTGAATGGTATTGAAGGCACTGGAGAAGTCAAAAAACATAACCCTCACAGTGCAACCTGCGTTGTCCAGGTGAGAGTAGGCCCTCTGTAGAAGGTAGATGATTGCATCATCCACCCCGATGTTGCGCTGGTATGCGAACTGCAGGGGGTCCAGTGATGTACACACCAGGGGTCTGAGGTGAGCGAGGACTAACCTTTCCAGGGTCTTCATGATGTGGGATGTTAGCGCTACAGGTCTGAAGTCATTCAGGACAGTGGGGTGTGCCTTCTTGGGCACTGGGACGAGGCAGGATGTTTTCCACAACACAGGGACCCTTTCTAGGCTCAGGCTAAGGTTGAAGAGACACTGGAGTATTCCACACAGTTGGTCAGCACAGACCCTAAGCACCCTTGGGCTGATGCCATCAGGGCCCGCCGCTTTCCACTGATGTAGTCTCTCCAGCTCTCTCTTCACTTGGTTGGTGGTGAAAGCCAGCCCAGGTGGGGGGGGGGGGGGGGGAGGGGAGTGTTGAGGATCAGTCCAGAGGGAGCAGGGGTTGAGGTGGGGTCGCTGATTGTCTCAGCAGAGGTGTTGTGAGCAAAGTGGGGGTGGGACAGCCGTGAGGGTGTGTGGCCTAGGGAGCTGGAAGGGAGGTGGACAGGGCCAGTATCAAACCTGTTAAAAAATTGGTTCAGCTCATTGGCTCTGTCCTGGGTCCCCTCCGTCTGCCCACTGTTTGACTTTGAAGCCAGTGATATTTCTCATACCCTTCCACACCTCTCTCACCTGGCTCTGCCTCAGCTTGTCCTCCATCTTCTCCTTATACCCTCTCTTCCCCTCAGCAATCCGCAACTTCAGCTCCCCGCATTTCAATTTGTCCTTGTCTCCCTCCTTGAAGGCCCTCTTCTTCTCATTCAGCAGGGCCTTCAGGTCGCTGGTGACCCAGGGTTTATTATTTGGAAAACAGCGTACCTTCCTGGTTGGGACAGTGTTGTCTACACAAAAATTGATATAGTCCGTTATGCAGTCAGTAAGTCCATCGATGTCCTCCACTGTAGTGACAGCTGGTTCATTAGACACCAAACAGAAGAAAACAGACTGAAACAGGGCAGGACTACCTGAACTTGTCCTTTAACAAACACGTTTTTTTTTCTGTTGCAAAATGCTTTGGTACGGTGTGCTCTAATGAATATAACCCTGATGTGTAGTGTCCGCTCTGGCACAAAATGGCTGCCTTGTCGCATCACTCAGATGGGTGGATGCTACTGTACACATGGGTGGTCGATGAGATCAGTTACCTCCATATAAAATGCTTTGAATTTGAATAATGCGCTACACTAATGCAAGAATTTAGATTCATATATTTGCCAGCAAAGAGTTTTGAGTTTCTTCTTAAACTTCACAACCCTGTTCAGGAATTGTATATCATTTGTATATGTAATTAGTTTGCGAAGCACATCCATCTGTTAGAGTTTTGAGTCTTCACACTGATTTTTACAGGGTTTTCCATACTGTTTTAAATGGAATAAATTGCATTTAATGGAATAAAGTGCATTCCCCCCAAACAAATCTTTGCTCCCTTGAATGGTCTCTTACTTGCCTAGTAAATAAAAGGTTAAATAAAAAATAAAATAAAAAAGGCTGTAGAAATAGTGACTTGAAGGGGGAGAATGTTGAGAAACCAGAGAACAAAGAACCACATAGAAGGTTCAAATCAAGGCTTTAAACACCTTCTCCATCCATTGCTGACGTGTAGAAGCATGCAAAACACCTTAGCTTCCCAAGGGGACAACCATTTAGCCTGATTAAACCAAACCGAATGCTGCGTTCGATCTGGTTTAAAAAGACTAGTGCCGCGTTCAAGACATCTCAGAACTCAGAAATGTCCAAATTGGAAACTCATTGTAGAAAGATTACCTCTGAGTTTCCCAGAATAAACCAATAGGAAGAGGTTAGGTTCCGAGTTGTCTATGAGAGGAACAGCTTTGTCTGACTGTTATACAAATTTGAACTGTTATACAGATCCATCAGGCACAAAGTGGAATGAACAAGCGGAAGGTTGCTGATGTCAGAGCTATGGTGCCCTTTAGAAAGGCATTCAACCCTAAAATTGTTCTGCACTGAGGTTGACCCTGTGCTTCTTTCAAGTGTGTGTGTGTGTGTGTGTGTGTGAGAGAGAGACATTGGGGGTTGAAAACAGAGCAGAGGAGAAGACAATTTTCTGTTCTATATTCTAACAGATTAAGTAAAACAGACAATCAAGTACTATTCTCTTCCTGGTGTTACCGGTTGTGTGCTGTAGAGATCTCCTCATGCTCTCCGAACTCGCTGCGATAGGCTCCGCTCACCATTCTGGTGCTGGCTTTATGTTCCCCAAACACAGCCTTCATGGCATCCGTGATCTCCCCTACAGAACATCTGGGGAATACACAACAGCATCACACACACTACCATTCCAAAGTTTGGGGGTCACTTAGAAATGTCCTTGTTTTTGAAAAAGCAATTTTTTTGTCCATTAAAATAACATCAAATTGATCAGAAATACAGTGTAGACATTAATGTTGTAAATGACTATTGTAGCTGGAAACAGCTGATGTTTTATGGAATATCTACATAGGCGTAGAGAGGCCCATTATCAGCAACCATCACTCCTGTGTTCCAATGGCATGTTGTGTTAGCTAATCCAAGTTTATCATTTTAAAAAGGCTAATTGATCATTTGAAAACCCTTTTGCAATTATGTTAGCACAGCTGGAAACTGTTGTGCTGATTAAAGAATCAATAAAACTGTCCTTCTTTAGAGTATTGAGTATCTGGAGCATCAGCATTTGTGGGTTCGATTACAGGCTCAAAATGGCAAGAAACAAAGAACTTTCTTCTGAAACTCGTCAGTCTATTCTTGTTCTGAGAAATGAAGGCTATTCCCTGCGAGAAATTGCCAAGAAACTGAAGAACTCGTACAACACTGTGTACTACTCCCTTCTGGCTCTAACTAGAATAGAAAGAGGAGTGGGAGGCCCCGGTGCACAACTGAGCAAGAGGACAAGTACATTAGTGTGTCTAGTTTGAGAAACAGATGCCTCACAAGTCCTCAACTGGCAGCATCATTAAATAGTACCTGCAAAACACAGTCAACGTCAACAGTTGAGAGGCGACTCCGGGATGCTGGCCTTCTAGGCAGAGTTGCAAAGAAAAAGCCATATCTCAGACTGGCCAATAAAAATAAAAGATTAAGATGGGCAAAAGAACACAAACACTGGACAGAGGAAGATATGGCTTTTTCTTTGCAACTGTAAAAAGACTATAAAATGTGTGCATCCTGTTTCCATTGACCATCCCTACGGTGAAGCAAGGTAGAGGCAGCATCATAATGTGAGGATTTCTTTCCGCGGCAGGGACTGGAAGACTAGACAGGATCGAGGGAAAGATGAATGGAGCAAAGTACAGAAAGATCCTTGATGAAAACCTGCTCCAGAGCGCTCAGGACCTCAGACTGGGGCGAAAGTTCACCTTCCAACAGGACAACGACCCTAAGACAACGCAGGGGTGGCTTCGGGACAAGTCTCTGAATGTCTATGAGTGGCTATTAATTACAAAAAAATGTCACATGTAGGGTTGAGAGAATATTCAGATATTAAAGTGGAGTTTTGGGACAAAAACGTTTGGGAACCCCTGTCATAGGCCTATAGAATAGCATAGTAAAACGTCACTGTAAAAACACCACCAGATTTTAGGATGGTTAAATTATCATGCGGCCAAAACTCAACGCCCGCCACTAGGCAGAATGTGCTTTGATTGAAACAAAATACAGGAAGGCTATCAAGTTAACGCCATCTGCTCTAATTTCCTCATTAAACAAATAATTCAAGAAGCTCTAAATGCCTATGCAAATGCTGCCAAATGTTTTTATTAACGTAGGCTACACTTTCCCGCAAAATCATCCTGATGTCCCGTATTTTGGTATTTTAAAATGTGGTCACTCTACATACTTGTATAACCTTTTTCATCCTCCGTGTGATCCCCTAGTAGCCACATAGGCTACTGTAGGCCTACACTACACTGTTGCTTCAAAACCAACTGGTATTTTTAACTACACATTGCGCTGCTATGGTTATTCAACATTGTTTGTTACTTACACTACACTGTTTCTTCAAAATCAACTGGAGTTCTTAATGTTCTTGTGGTGTTTTGTTATGTTTTAATCTTCTTGATGATTTTATGTACGGTGACCTTGGGCGGTTTTTTTAAAAACCGTTACAAACCAAAATGTTGGCTACTACTATTGTGTTCATCGTTATCATTGATTACACTACAGAGCATCGTTGTCCCTTACTCAATGTCTGTCTGGCTTTAGAGAATGGTCATATCAAAGACATTACAGTATGATGACTAAAACTGCTTCTCCAATAAAAATCCCTGATCACACTTGCAGGCAGATGTCATGGAGACGTTGGCTAGCAAAGCTCATGCATAGAAACGTTGCCTCTCGCCAAACTGCACACGTGCAGGCCGTCAACTCAAAGGCATTCCTTCGATATAAAGTCGTTTTTGACACAAATGAAAACGTGTCAGTTTGCCACTTTCACAAGGTTGGAGTAACATGTTCAACTACTTAAGACATTGGCTTGAATCTAGGTTGTGCCTTAAGATTGAGAAAATTAACAATGACTCCTCAAACCCCAAACCCCGGCCTGGTCTGTTTGGTCAGTTTCCGAAGTGTTCCCAGAAGTCTCACAATGTTGCGCCTCTAGGTTTAGAAACTCTGTGGTCAAATGTTTTGTTAAAAAGGCATAACCTGAGGGCACCTGTTCCAACTATTGCTTTATATAGCCACATAAAAAAAAAAAAACTGGTTTGAAAAACTTATGACATTTTGCAACAGAGTGTCTTTGTAGGGAGGGATATGTGGTAATTCACAAGACCAGTGTTACTTGTGTAGATTCATTTACATTTTACTCAGTTAAAGTTGGATGAATTGCTCGTATTACTGTTGGGCATATCATGTGTTCCCACTTTGGATATATTAATAGTGATCCAATAGTATTTGATGCATGTGCAAAACAAATTTCCTTCCATTTTGGCATATTTACATTTGACATTTTAGTCCATTAAGCAGACACTCTAATACAGAGTGATTTACAGTCTGTCATTTCAACTTTAGTAGGAAAAACAACCATATATCCTTAATTGTAGTGCTTTTTATTCCAGTGTGGTTTACACCTACTAACTTACCTGGCATTCTATTACATTGTTAGCTTACTTATACATACCCTAGTGCCAAAGTTTCCTTTAAAGTAACAAATGGGACCAGGGTTGCTGACCATGGGACTAGCGAGGTGTACTAGTTTCTCACCTGGCTCTAGCAGCCTCCACAGCCAGCCCCAGAAGGTTCCCCTCCCTGGTACGAGCACACTCCTCTATGGCCTCCAGACACCTCTTCGCAGCCTCGGCATCACGACTCGCCCTTACCTGCAGGAGAGAGACAGACTTGATATAGATCTTAACGTACTTATTCCTTTAGCTCCTAGTGAAGCAAATGGCCTCAACAGTGAATCTCCAGCCCTATATACAGTTGCGGCCAAATATAATAAATAATTAATAGTTGACGCATTCAAAGAAAAGAACACCCTCCCCACAATCAAACATGGGGAAGGTTAAGGATAATGCTGTGGGGTTGCTTTGCTGCCTCTGGTACTGGGGGCCTGGAATGTGTGTAAGACATCATGAAATCAGCCGATTATCAAGGTGTTTTAGAGTGCAATGTTTCCAAAAACTGTCTCTGTTGAAAGGGAAAGGGGGGGGGGGATACTAGTCAGTAGTACAACTGAATGCATTGAACTGAAATGTGTGTTCCGCATTTAACGGACGCATTTAATTTCAGGTTCAGCTGAGGACCGACTGGGTTTCAGCTGCTAATGATGTTGTTAGAAATTAATTCGAGTCAGAAAAAGGGTGCGTTCCTCTGCCCAGGCGTTGCTGATGCATGCCAGATCTTACAACGCCTGGATAGGTATTTTATGTATCAGCTACCACCTCATATGTTATAGCAATCTGTCAGTCGATGACACAGTCGATGACATGGCACGCAACCATTGGTTGATGCATGCAACGTCTGAGCAGGGGAACACGACCAAAGGATTCACTTCACTAACTCTCCTTGAGGACACCAATCAAGACAGAGTGGTATTGGGAAGATTACACGACTCTCCATTTTCAGGCTGTTTGAAGACAGACTGGGTTTCAGCCCGAGCCGTCTGCACGTCACAAGACAGTGTTAGCCCGCTGAGATAAAGCCTATGCATTAACTCGGGGGAGCAAACGCAAGTCTTCAGGTCTCAGGTGGATTACACAGGCACCATTGTCTGCGGTCTCTCAGGTGTGAATGATGATGTTGTTGTTGTTTATCAGAACCATTGCGCGTGACTGACAGGTTCATTAGCAAATCAATGGCTGTTCCTATCATTGGCAGGCATGGTCTATTTACATTTAGACACCGTGCCATCACTCTCCATTTATCACGGTTGTTATCTACATTGTTAACATGTGTTTCTGTCCTAATCACCCTGTTAGAAACACAGCACCATAGCAGGGATAATGAGATTGTCTTGGTCTTAATTGACCTGCCCTGACTGACCGGAAGTATTTTCCAGTAGCAGTGATTGTGTGATTGGGACAACAATATAGAGGATGATGTCAGAAAGGCAGGAATTCCGGATGAATAAGGGAAAATCACTATGGTAACTCAACCTTGATGGGTTTCCATTAAAAGACTGAAGCTGCCAAGCTAATGACATTGTTAGAAATTAATTGGCTCCTAAACCCAGTCAGACAAAGGATTCACTTTATACTGAGTCTCGAGAATGCAGTATCACACAGACGCACCAAACAAGACATTTGATCACACAGGAAACTAACAATGCTTCATATTCAACATCTGAGATGTACCTCAGTAAAGATGCCT
This sequence comes from Thymallus thymallus, assembly GCA_023634145.1. Classification (NCBI taxonomy): domain Eukaryota; kingdom Metazoa; phylum Chordata; class Actinopteri; order Salmoniformes; family Salmonidae; genus Thymallus; species Thymallus thymallus. The sequence continues at coordinate 11,466,790 of CM042412.1, read as the reverse complement.
TAATAAGGAAGCACTGGTATTTATGTGGACATCTCATGACGTCAAGACGACAACTATCAATACTTAGTCAAGAGAACATAAGTAAGTAAAGTAGCCTTGGCTCATAGGAGCAGGAGCCTATCTCGTTTTTTCTATAGCGTAAGTACAACCCCTGAACAGGACGCTAGTCTATCGCAGAGGCTTACACCCAATCTATCTCCTTTATGCTGAGTGCCAAGCAGACGCATTGGGTCCCATTTTTACAGTCTTTGGTATGACTTGGCCTGTGTTCCGAACTCCCAACTGTCCAATCTCAGAGCGGACTAACTATCTACAAGGCCACTGAGTTGTTCCAAGAGAACACAGACGAGCCCTAAAGAGAATCTCCTTACCTATTTTCTCCCTCAAACTCTCCAACATTCCCCCTCTAACCCTCAATTCCTCACCCTTTCTCTCCCCCCCCCAACCACCAATCTTCTCCCTTGCACACCTTTCTATGAATATGTCCTACACCTGTAGTCTCCATTCTCCTCGGGTCAAAGTATATGATTGGTTAGGAGACCTGTCTAAAGTCTGAGGGGATAGACAAAACATTTGGTCATTTACATTACCCTGGCCTGACTGCCTCTCTATACCTGATCAGCCATGTAGCTCTTTTCCAATGCTAAGTGACCTTGAGGAGAAACAGACAATTATACTGTGGCCCACGGACATAGGTACACAAACGTCTTCTTGTCAGTAAGCCTCTACACATTATTGCCTCCTTCCGGACCCACTCACATATCATTTCACACACATGACCCCATTGTCATTGCTGGCATGTGCTTGAGGTGACACGGTTGGAAAAACATTGAAGAGAATGATTTTTAAAAATCTGTCTAAATGATCACCAGGCAGGCCAAAAGAGCTGAAATTCCAGGCAGTCTTTTCAAACAGCTGTTACATTAAGGGACAGTTAGAAATGTACTGGGGATGGGGGCTGGTCCAACTAAAGATGTCTTGAAAAAATGCACACCCTCCCAAGTCGTAAAATTGACTCAAATTATTATTACCACCATAAGTCACAATAATAGTAGCAACTCTGTGTTTATAAACGTGGATATCGACTTTACCACTGCAATGGTTTTGTGGCACAGTCGATGCAGGGATAACAGGCCAGAAGGTTGAGGGTTCGCCAACGACCATGGACAAACTCACTCTCTTCGCCTGTATCATTACACTATGTTCAGAGCCGACTGCAGACAATCAGCTAGGGGGAAATCAGATTTTCAACATTTTGATGCTATATTTATAATTATTTAAAATTTATGTAACGAATTTTCCACCAACAGGTTTCTGTGCCAATGCACCACACACAACCAATAAGCAACGCATAACTGCATAGCGATTACCGACTTTGAATGGTTTACACAGTGATGCCGAAACGGTGGTGATTTATATAAATTACTGGGAGTTAATACATAGATACTTTATTAAGACAGTCGCACACTCTATCTATCTATATAGCTAATAATTTATTCACCGTTAGTCAGCACCTCTACATATAAATACGTTTCTCTGGGTGTGCGCCAGCTCATGTTTTTTTATTAAATCTAGACAAACAGAAAATATATCCCTTCCTACTCAGTATTGAAGGCTTGGTTTGGCAATCTCTAAATGTCATTGAACTTTACGGTGTTTTGTAACAGATGTCTCTTTCCATTAATCGAATGGTCGTTGCGCAGTTTGGATACCACATTTTAAAAAGGTTAAATGACACATATTTAGGCTATATTGAAGCATTAGGTTCTAACGTGTACGTGTTAAGCTTTCCTGAATAAGTGGGCCTGCCGGGAGCATAGGCCTATGTGGCCATAGGACGACCTGGGAGAATGATGCTCTGAAACAGACAGCGCATCGCAGTATCAGAAGTACAAATACAGACAAACTGGCCTACTACTGTGCTTTTCTATAAACTGTCGACAGTACACCAACAACTGATTCAAATGGAATTAATTAATGAAACATTCAAATAACAGGGCTTTTGCTGCATTTTTCAAATGACATTTTCAACCCATTGTCTCCCCGTCGTTGTAAATAAGAATTTGTTCTTAACTGACTTGCCATTTAAATAAATGTTAAATTGCAGATCTGGACAAAATCTACTATGGGTAGAGGGCACGATAGACAGTTGACTAGTAGACTACCCAGCTAGCACGTAACGTTCTGAGAACCATGTGTTTCTTAGAGTTTGGTGAGAGCATGGTTGTCCTAAGGTTATTTTGCATACAATCTTTCCACAACATTCTGGGAATGGTGCAGAATACCCAGCTAGCACATAACTTTCTGAGAACCATATGTTTCTTAAATGGGAATTTCAGTACTTCAGCATAACGTTTCCTACAGGTTCTATTTAAAGTAATGTTCTCAAATTGTTCAGAGAACGTTAAACAACGTTCTTCTGTGGGAATTTTAGTACTTCAGCATAACGTTTTCTACAGGCATCATGGTTCCATTCGAAGTCATGTTCTCAGAACATTAAGGAAACTTTCAGTGAAAACCACAACAAAATATTAGTAACGTTCAAAGAATGTTATTTTTAAAACATATACATTCCGTTCTCTATCCTCTATCTTGTTAAGTATGTTCAGGTGTGTTGGTCGCGTCCACTAATTGGCCAAACCTGATCTTAATGAGTGCTTCTTTCCTTTTAAATGGGTTCTGTTTAAATAGACTAATAGAAATAGACTTAAATAGAAAAAACTGCTTTGTATGAGTTAAAAAGAAAAATGCAAGCTACATCCTGGTGGCAAAGTAGACTAATTCCATGGATAGAGAATAGAAGATCATAGATTCGAATCTCACCGACACTATGCCCCAAAAAAAAACTCAAGTGATTCCATACATTGAAACTAGTTTAGTAGTTTGCCCTCTCCACCTCTCTCTTCCTGTAGTGCTGTACTGAAAGAGATGAAAAAAACGGGTCACGTGACTAGTGAATCTGCATCCAGCAGGCCTCACTCCGTTGCCAGTGAGATCAGAAATCCGCAAAAGTGTGGACAAATGTGTTGTTTTATTGAAAGCGTTTCGGCCGAATGAGCTATTTTTGTCAAAAGTACTATCGGTTTTGAGTCAGGAAATGTGTACTTTTTCACCAAAAACATTAGCCATTATTTTATGTAGCTGACTGCCATAGCAGTGGAGATTGGTAACAACTGCGCATGTGAGCTCTCGGCGGAATCCCTTCTACATAGAAACTGCATGTTATGCCCTTATTCACCAATGCATTTTTTTGGGGGGGGGGGGGGTGGGGGGGTTAGGGGAGAAGTGAAGACAGCATTACACATTAGTTATACAAAGTAAACAACAACCTACAAATATGTTTGACGACTCAATACTCGCAAGTGATGAAGAAAACTACTGGAGGGGTGCCTTCGAAACGTATTTATTTGAGCCTGAGTATTCAGACGAAAAATGTAGTCAAATTGAGCTTCAGACGGCTGCCGCCACTCTAGTGCCGAAGCCGTAACAGTAGCAGGACCACAGCCCCAACCCATCCCCAGCATCAACGCAGACTGGTGGTGCAGTTGTGACAATTGCGCTCCAATGAATGAGTAATGTTTGTGTTGCAGACAATTTGAACACGTGACTACAATTCTTACAGATATGGAGGACCCTAAAGATGATGAGGAGCAGTTAGTTTGATTTTGCGAACACAGGGATTAAGCTGCCCACATAAACTCAGCTTTTTCCATATTCCGAAAAACTAAAATTGGAGATGCACCCGTTCTAGCTGGGCCAAAAAGACAGTTATCTAACGAGTACCTACGTTACTTTATTGAATGATCGCTCATCATGAGCGGCACCGTTAGTAGGTTTATGTTTTCACATTAGCCCAAAACATTATATAGCCTATGTTAATTTATCACAATGTTTTTGGGGATATTCTATTCTGCAATGTAAGGTGACAATGTCTATTGTCTCTCAACCCCCCCCCGGTCATAAATAAAAAGGGCACATATGTTAACCTGTAGAGCACCTACAGTTGAAGTCGGACGTTTACATATACTTAGGTTGAAGTCATTAAAACTCATTTTTCATGTTAACAAACTATAGTATTGGCAAGCCGGTTATGACATCTACTTTGTACATGACACACGTAATTATTCCAACAATTGTTCACAGGAAGGAGACGCGTTCTGTCTCCTAGAGATGAACGTACTTTGGTGCGAAAAATGCTAATCAATCCCAGAACAGCAAAGGACCTTGTAAAGATGCTGGAGGAAACTGGTACAAAAGTATCTATATCCACAGTAAAACTAGTCCTATATCGACATAACCTGAAAGGCCGCTCAGCAAGGAAGAAGCCACTGCACATGGGGACAAAGATTGTACTTTTTGGAGAAATGTCCTCTGGTCTGATGAAACAAAAATAAAACTGTTTGGCTATAATGACCATTGTTATGTTTGGAGGAAAAAGGGGAAGGATTGCAAGCCGAAGAACACCATCCCAACCGTGAAGCACGGGGGTGGCAGCATCATGTTGTGGGGGGTGCTTTGCTGCACTTCACAAAATAGATGGCATCATGAGGAAGGAAAGTTATGTGGATATATTGAAGCAACATCTCAAGACATCAGTCAGGAAGTTAAAGCTTGGTCGCAAATGGGTCTTCCAAATGGACAATGACCCCAAGCATACTTCCAAAGATGTGGCAAAATGGCTTAAGGACAACAAAGTCCCTGACCACAATCCTATTGAACATTTGTGGGCAGAACTGAAAAAGCTTGTACGAGCAAGGAGGCCTACAAATCTGACTCCGTTACACCAGTTCTGTAAGGAGGAATGGGCCAACATTTACCCAACTTATTGTGGGAAGCTTGTGGAAGGCTACCCAAAATGTTTGACCCAAATTAAACAATTTAAAGGCAATGCTACCAAATACTAATTGAGTGTATGTAAACTTCTGACCCACTGGGAATGTGATGAAAGAAATAAAAGCTGAAATAAATCACTCTACTATTATTCTTACATTTCGCATTCTTAAAATAAAGTGGTGACCCTAACTGACCTAAGCCAGGGAATTTTTACTAGGATTAAATGTCCGGAATAGTGAAAAACTGAGTTTAAATGTATTTGGCTGAGGTGTATGTAAACTTCCGACTTCAACCGTAGGCCTATAATAACACTACATAATAATAACACTACATAATATGGTGCAATGGTAATAACACAATAAGAATACCTCAAACCTCAGACTAGGCTACATACCTCTGCAAGCTTGCTTTGTCGCTTTCTCTTCTCAAATGTGCGTTTGTATTTTGGCACTGCGCCAGATCCAGTCCATGGAAATATAGTAGCAACAGCTGTATGTTTTGGTATCCTCCAGTTTTCTGTCCCCATCATTTCAGATTTAATATCTCGTTCATATACATCGTTGCTGAAGCGCTTGCTACAAACACACAGCAATGCAAGGTTGGCTGCAGCAGTATTTATATCGTATTTACTATTTCTAATTGCTACTAACCATCTGCATCTCTCCGTATGTTTTATCTGAAAAATGTTTGGTACCTTCCTCCCTTGGTTTCCTGTATAAAGTACAGCCAGGGACCGACCACTGCTCTTGCTGCCGTCTCTTTTTCCACTTTGTATAACCAACTATACCTGCGATATGCCTAACTATCAACTTTCGCACCAACTCCTCCTCCCCCCTCCAAACTAGAATCTGTGACGTCAAGCTCCATATAAGGGCATATCGTGACGTTTCTACATTGCAGGGTCTCCCTCACAAAGGCACATATACGCAGTTGTTACCAAATATTTTAGATGGAAAAGTACACATTTCTTGACTCTAAACCAATAGTACGTTTGACATAAATAGCTAATTTGTCAGTACACTTTCAATAAAACAACACATTTGTCCACAAGCAGATTTCTGAATCATGAATTCACTGGCAACGGAGCGGAGTGAGGACTGCATCCAGCAACATCACGTGACATTTTTTTGGACAGCAGTGTCAGTACAGCACTACAGGGAGAGAGAGGGGGAGAGGGCAAACTCTACTAAACTAGTTTCAATGTATGGAATCACTATGGAGTTTCTGAACATTATTTAATTACCTTCAAATAATCTATAACTTCCATTCTCAGAAAGTTAATAAAACCTCCCAGGAAGACTTGTTCAGGGAACCATAGTAAAACGTTCTCAGAACCTCCCTCAAACCTAAAAATGTAATTAACATTCCCAGAACAGGCAATTTTCACTTCCGTTCTCAGAACATTTTACCAGTCAGGAAATTTATGGCTTCATTCCCAGAACCAATAGCAAACCAAAAACGTACATTCCCACAACTTCCAAGGAACTAAATGTGCTAGCTGGGTATATTGACCTGTGGTATAGTAAGTGTAGTGCATAAGGAAAGCCCCCTGTGCCAAACAAAAAAAGTTAAACAGCCCTCCCCTATTTTGGACAAGCCACCCCACCCCAGTAAATTTATAACATGTTCACAATTTCACAGTATTATTCCAACTTCATAGTGTGGAAATACATATAGAACAAAGGGAAATCGTGTTTTTTGCTGCACTGGGACTTTAAAGATTATGAAAATGTTGACTTTCATATCTGTATTTCCTCGATTTCTTGACCCGCTCTCACTTCAGGCCAATCAGGAGGGGAGTGATCTCGAAACAAGCGAGTTAAAAAGCAGAGTAACCCATCAATGTATCTAAACATACACTAAGTGTACAAAACATTAGTAACACCTTCCACCTTCCTAATATTGAGTTTGCTAAATTAATCGGGGCGTGGACTCTGCAAGGTACAAAGTGTTCCACAAGGATGCTGGCCAATGTTGACTCCAATGCTTCCAGCCTGGTTTTCAACCTTCCCAAGTTCTCCAATGTCACCCCACTCCTCCGCACACTCCACTGGCTTCCAGTCGAAGCTTGTATCCACTACAAGACCATGTTACTCGCCTACGGAGTAGCAAGAAGAGATAACCCTCCCTACCGTCAGGCAATGAGCAAACCCTACACCCCAACCCGAGCACTCTGTTCTGCCACCTCTGGTCTCTTGGCCCTCCCACCCCTCCCACTCAGCCCAGTCCAAGCTCTATTCTGTCCTGGCAGCACAATGGTGGAATCAGCTTCCCCCTGAATCTAGGACAGCAGAGTCCCTGCCCATCTTCCGAAACCACCTGAAACCCTACCTCTTCAAAGAGTATATTAAATAACCCCCCTCCTCACCTTTGACTGACACACATACACAATCCACGTGTCAATTGTCTCAAGCCTTAAAAATCCTTCTTTAACCGGTCTCCTCCCCTTCATCTACACTGATTGAAGAGGTAAGGGATCATAGCTTTCACCTGGTCAGTCTGTCATGGAAAAAGCACTGAAGTTTTTCTGCAATATACACGCCGCCTTTTTTGGATTCTACCTGTCGTTTAGGGGGCTTTTTTTCCACTGACCTACACTGAAAACTCAACCTTAGCAGTAACTGAATCTTAAATAGAAATCTGGCATGTTTGGTGAAAACCTAGATTGGTTAACTGCCATGTTCTACTGTTCAGGGCAGGACTGTCACATTGTAGTACAATAATCTAAAGTGATCTATGATGCACAACAATCAATGGGACATTAGATACAGTACCGCAGATTAAAAACATTTTTTTTCCTTCCATTTTTTTTCTCCAATGGTGATGGCTACAAAATTAGGTAAATACACTTCCCATTACCATCTGTAGGCAAAGTAAAGATGACAGAATGCAAATCCAATCGTAACAAATACCAGCCAGCCTTAATTATGACTATAACAAGCACAATCAGGGAAAACATCCCTTTCTGGGAAACCCGTTAATCAATACAGAATGACGATATAGATAGGTTTTCAGAACGTCTACTTACAGTTGAATGCATCGATTGTTTTTGGAAATATGGAACAAAGTGTTTATATTCCACTATTTTTTTTTAAATCTGGAAAATGCATCCGCTAGTTGGGGTCCCGATGCGCTAATCAGTGAAGACAAGATTATGCATTACCTAGCCATCTGTATATTAAGTATGTGTTGTGGGATTTAGTCTGTCTTTCCTGTGATTGAGGCGGGAAAATCAACACAAGCCAAAGACATTTCCATTTTAACATTAAACTTCTGAGAAAGCTTTGAACTTGCGTTTGATCTGACTTTCATACTGAAGCTGTAAGACAAGAGTCTACTTTTAAATCTAGGTCTTGATTCAGGCTGGTTAAATGACCATAGGGCTGTCCACAGGCTAATCGGCATGGACAGGAACGCATCAGGAGCACGTACTGTAAGACAACCAGGGTTTGTTTTGTGGCATGGTCTCGCTGGGATTAACGTTACACACCATCTTTATGAAATCCATTACTCCTGACCTCAAGTCTCATAATTTCAGCCTTAATGTTATATTTCATGGACGAAAATGTTTTAATAAAAAAAAAACTGTTAAATGTATTCTTTTCACAATATAATAATACAATCAAATTATTGCTTGTAAAGATGTTGATCGAAAGCAACGTGAGGGGAAATGACAAGAAATAGCAGTGTTGTTAAAATGTAATAAATCTAACCATAGGTTTTAAATCAACATTTATTGTCACAAATTTTAATTACCCTTGTTATTATCTCATATCGCTCTTCCCTTACATGAGCCAGTCGCTTGGGGGAAAGAGGTTGTCAGACTAATGAGCTATCTAGAGTCAGTCTAACAAGATAACATCTCCCCAGGTTCCAAGAGGTTGTTATCCTTTTGGTATGATTAGGATTATGTAGCAAGGTCAGGAAAAACATGGCCTTAGCTTTGAAGCATTGAAGCATTGTAGGCCAACAATGAGGCTTATGTTATATGACATGTACTTTACCAGTAATCTCTTATGTGTCGAGTTCTGGACTATTTACACTATCATACTACTGCTGTGGAGCCAGGTCTTTATCTATGCTGTCTGACTGACCCATCCAAGGGTCTACCAGGCCCAAAGAGAAGAGCACACGTGTGTTTGTGTGTGTGTGTTGCCTCCCAGGCCCAGCAGCAGGTACATATTTGGAGAAATTAACATAAGAGGGCTCGAGGACTGGTTGGATCATTTTTACACATTGAGTCTTGGGGTGAGTGTGACACTGACCTTCTTGAGTTTGTCGATCTGCTTGTTGCGTACGTTGGTGTTGTCAATAGCCAGCACATCCACGGACTCCTCTTTCTCCAGACGGTACTTATTCACCCCAACAATCACTTCTGAACCTGGGGGACACAGCCAGAGAAACACAGTCAGAGAGGGGACAGAGGCAAACACACACACGTAACAGAGTAAGAAATATATCCTGTTTTATTTGAGAAGTTCGCCAAAATGAGTTTCATAAGCATTGAATTCATGTTATCAAGTTAATGTTTGAATGTCTTATATTAGTTTCAATTACTCCTATTGACATGTTTCATTCATGGGTACTTGGCATCCTAGCTGCTGTATTATTTTTGCGCACCATTTTCCCTCAGACGGTTTCTGCGGATGTAATTAATAGTAGGTAGGAAATGCTTCTCCACTCCTTTCCCAGTAAAATGCACTCTCTTTTGATATAGTTATAGAATATGTATGAACTAATGTACAATGTAATGACATGTAGTTTGTTATAATGTGAAGTGTATTATGGTTGTTTTACCCAAGTTTTCATGCTAACGTGTTAGCTATGCTAGCGCTTGTCCTGTTAGCCATGTAACTTACATTGTTAGCTAGCTTGTTTTCAACATGTGCGCCGCCTCCAAACATACAAGGTTCAACATTTTTGTTGAGTTATCATTTTCTGTTGTAGGAGTGTGAAAGAAGCCATAAGTCAACTAACATCGCAGTGCATGTTATTGTCTTTCCCAGGTATGTGAATGAATGTGTTTTCTAGAGTATTTGTTATTGTACATTTGATCATTTTACATGGAGCTCAAATGCATTTAGAAAACAAGTTAAAATACTATACGATCAAAACAAGAATAATATAACTCATTCATTCTGATGGAATTAATGGAGTGTGAGAGAAGCCATAAGTCAACTAACACTGCAGTGTGTTATTGTCTATCCCAGAAATAAAAAATGAAGATTGCATGAGCTCCAGTACCATAATGGTGTCCATGTCTGCTTATTGGTTGTGTCGGAAAAAGTTAGAACCGAAAGGTTATGCACATACACTCCACCCCATCTCTCCTGAGTCAATCCCAGCCCATGCTGCTGGTTAAGTGAAGCGATAGAAGACAAAGCAGGGGAATAGAAAGTAACCCACCCCTACTGTGATCAAGCCTCTCTCAGCACGCATCAAAGCAATAGAGTACAGCTGGGCCTCCTTGCATGCTAACAAGGCCAACCACTGCCATGTTCACAGGAAACACACAAATAGTAAATTATGCACATTGTAAATGTGGTACTGACCCTGTATATAGCTTCCACTCTTATTTCTTGTGTTTTCTTTTCATAAATAACATTTTTTATTAGTTATACTATTTTGATATTGATTACTGCACTGTTGGGTAGAGCTTGCAAGTTAAGTATTTCACTGTACTTGTGCCTCTGACAACTTGAACACCATCCCCCACTATGTTCACAGGATCCGGCACTGTGCAGGCATCTGATAAAGATAGCCTCAGGTCCTCGATCCTCGAGCAGATCGGAGCTCAGTGTGTTTGTGCGAGCGCGTGTGAAAGCGTACGTGCGCGCTAGAGAGACCGTACGTTAGGTGTGTGTGTGAAGTGCACATTCAAACACTTTTGACCGCTTCTGGATTTCATTGCTACCTTCCTTTACCCGGCAAGCGTGGAGAGATGACAGATGACCGCAATACAGAACTGGACATAAGAGATCATCCATCTATCTAGATCTCTGTGCCCCCACACACTATAGGCAGGTTGTCTAGTGGTTAAGTGTTGGGCCAGTAACCAAAAGGTTGCTGGTTCGAATCACTGAGCCAGCAAGGTGGAAGAATCTGCCGTTCTACCCTTGAGCAAGGCAGTTAACAACTGCTCCCCGGGCGCCGATGGCGTGGACCTCGATTAAGGCAGTTCCCCGCACCTCTCTGATTCAGAGGGGTTGGGTTAAATGCGGAAGACACATTTCGGGTGAATGCATTCAGTTGTGCAACTGACTAGGTATCCTCTTTCCTTTTAAATCACTGCCTTACTTCTAAGCTCCAGACTGTTTCGTAATATAGAACTGCACCTGTGTACACACACACATCCTGTCACTTTCCCCTGGCCAGTTTTCGCTAGGCCAATGATGAATGTACGATCCAAACTACAGCTGTGGAAACAGAACGCTAAATGCTACTTAATTCCAAGCAGACTTGTGTTGTTATGCTCCCGGGCAGAACACTTAACCCACCTGCCACAGGCAAATAGATGAATGTGTGTGTGTCTATGTGAGCGTGCTTGTGTGCAAATAGATACACATAGATAGAGCTGCATGGCGGCTATGTGAGTTAAATTCCATAATACCTCTGAGCACAGCTTGGGCTATATAAATGCATATTCATTCCGGTAGGCTGGAACAAAAACTTTACAATTCATAAGCAGTTATGAAAGAGCATCTGGGGTCAATTTGAAAGTGAATGAATGCATGAATCCTGAGGGGAAACGGAGCAAGTCAGAAAGGCTTGACATTCAGGTAAATTTGCCAGCGCCAACTGAAAGCTACTGGCCCGAATAAAAATAATACCGGTCCGGGAAAGCAGGTAGCCCTACTTTGCAGTCAACATAATATTTGGGAAGGTTTTTGGGGAAGCCTTTAGAAATGTTAATTCAAACAGTGCATGATGACTGAAATGCGCATCGCAAACATTCAACCGAGACTTCGGACCAAACTTTTTGAAAATCTGGTCTACATACCCATTGCGGTTGAATACATCTTGATAATAAAAACAAAAAACTAATTGTGAACCAAAACGTAACCAGCTAAAATTCTTTCACTGGCACCCTAGCTACTAATTAAAAGTTGGTGTCGCACTGCCAAAAGTAAAAGGGTCGCAAATGTGAGTGTTTTGGTTGCAGTTTTGAGCCCTGGTGTGTGTGCGCGTATGTGGATGTGTGCGTGCATGTCTACTTGCGTGCATCTTCAGAGCAAGCATGACGTGTGTTTGAAAGAGCAGCTATGAAATATGGAGTGTGTCTGTTCTGCCTTAGAGTGGAGAACGGAGGTCTTCCAGCAGTACCCACTAGTGATGGGGGGAAATATCTATACAGTTACATATAGGGATACATTTTTGGCGATATGTATCGTTTTGACAATATCGCAATATTATTTTTGTGCTAGTTGTCTCTACCTGCACCAAAACTTCAGTATTTATCCTTAATAGCTTGTTCTCAATCTTCTTTTTAATTAGGGAGCCAATTTGTTTCAGAACTTTTATTATTTCCATGATTGATGAAAACTAGTTATCATAGCTCCCTCATTCCTCTGCAGCAGACATATGGTGAGCAATAAGTTTGGAAAGTTGAATCACAATAAAAACAATTAAAAACATTTAAATCACACTATCGGGTCGTAATACATATACTGTAGAATCGTGATAATCGTAATAGATATCGCATCGGCGCCTAAGTATTGTTATAATATCGTATTGTGAGGGCCCTGACCATTCCCAGCCCTACTACCCACTGAATGACACCTGGGGCTTATTGGAGGGGAGGGGGGATGATGGAGGATATAAGAAAGAGGAGGGTTGGGGAAGAAAGAGGAGGGTGGGGGAAGAGGCAGGTGGGAGGGAGGGTGGGGGAAGAGAATAAAGGGGGGACATAGGTGCACGTGTGCCTGCACTACACAAGTATGTGTGTGTGTGTGTATGTATTGCTACAGTACCTGAGTCAATGCGAGCCTGTCTGCGAGCAGCACACTCCTCGATGCGTAGTTTAGGAATGCCTTCAGCCACAGCTCTGGCCATGCCTCCCACCTCCTCGATCTCATTGATAAACTACAGGAAAGGAAAAGACAAGCCAATAAAATACACGTAGAGGAGACACATGGAGAAACATTTGAAGCACTTAAACAGCAAAACACTATCAATACAAACAACCCTTAAAAGTATTGTAAAGGGTGTGTAACCTCATGAGCCCAACCCCTGACCTCTAACCCCTCACCTTCAGGGCAGTTTTGTAGACATCGTCGGTCAGCGCCTCCATCATGTGTGACCCTCCCCAGGGGTCAGCAACCTTGGGTATCCCAGACTCCTCTTGGATGATGATCTGTGTGTTGCGTGCAATACGGGCACTCTTCACCGTGGGTAGACCCAGAGCCTCGTCAAAAGAGTTGGTGTGGAGAGACTGGGTCCCTCCGAACACCGCAGCCATCGCCTCGATCACCGTACGCACCACGTTGTTATACGGGTCCTGGGGAAAACATTACACAACACAAAGGTAATGTTAGATTAAATTAAGACTAGACCAGCTGGTGTAAAGGGACTGTGGGACAGGAGTGTCATCCATCAGCACAGCTGAGTTCAGTGTTTATGAGACGACACAATACTAGACGAGCTAGTGTTAAAAGAGTGGGTTCACCCTTCATTGATGACTTGGCCACAATAACAAAGATATGTTTCTCCTCCCCCCACCTGTTCAGTGAGGGACCAGCCTGAGGTCTGACAGTGGGTCCTGAGGAGCAGAGACTTGGCCAGCTTGGGTTGGAACTTCTCCTTGATGAGCGTGGCCCACAGCCTCCTGCCTGCCCTCAGCTTGGCTATCTCCATGTAGAAGTTCATACCGATACCCCAGAAGAATGACAACCTGGAGAGGAGACCAAGGGATATAGATTTTTGTTGTATGTACAAGAACCTGAGTGTCAAAAGACTTTTGAATAACATTTTATTTGGTATTAACGTTACTTGAGAAAGACTGACAAATTGAGTGATGCTTGAAGGGGACCTGCATGATTGTAGATGTCACATGGACTAAATGAACGATGGAGGGCAATTCCATGACAACAGAATTATGCAGACTCAGATTTTCCACATTAAAATGTATGCCAAACAAAAAACACTAATTGCAAAGTTCAACAAACCATACAAATATTTACTTGAAGAACAGTGCAGATTAAAAGTTTCGTAACAGAATGAAGGCACACACAGCACAAACGTTGCATCTGCACTGTTCTTCAAGTAAACGTGTTTTTGAAAAATGTTCAGTGGAAATCGTTAAAAGTATTCCTTGTGCATAGAGTTGTATGCACAAGGTTTGTTTAACTTTGAAATAATTGTTTTTTTTCCCATTGGTTTTTGATTGCCTGAGCAGCGTTTCATTCTTTCAGGTCCTGACGAGGGGAAAAAAATAAACTGTTGGGAGGTTCTCTTCTGCACTGTTGAACCAATCCAGTAAATGTGGAGGAGGAGTTAAGATGGAGTGTGGCCTTGTTAATGTCCAAAAGCGGAAGATGCATTTCCATCTCCCATGAAAACCAGAGGGTGCTGTGGAATTGCCCTGGACCAAACACAGGCTGGATAAAAGTCATGGCTAAATGAAAGGACAGTCAATTCACAGCAACATTAAAAAGCTTCCTTTCAACAACAACACTTCAATCAGCAGTAAGTCATTTTCCCCCTCATCTATAAGTCTTTATTAGGTAAATCCCCGCCCTATCTCAGCTCGCTGGTCACCATAGCAACACCCACCCGTAGCATGCGCTCCAGCAGGTATATCTCACTGGTCACCCCCAAAGCCAACACCTCCTTTGGCCGCCATTCCTTCCAGTTCTCTGCTGCCAATGACTGGAACGAATTGCAAAAATCCTTGAAGCTAGAGGTTCCCATCTCCCTCAATAACTTTAAACATCAGTTGTCAAAGCTGCTTATCGATCACTGCACCTGTATATAGCCCTTCTGTAAATAGGCCACCCTACTACCTCATCCCCATATTTATTTTATTATTTTCGCTAATTTTGCACTCCAGTATCTCTATTTGCACATCATAATTTGCATATCCATCATTCCAGTGTTAATGCTAATCTATAATTTATCTCACCACTATGGCCTATTTATTATTGTCCTACCTTCCTAACCTTACTGCATTTTGCACTACATTTGCACTCTGTATATAGATCTTCTTTTGTGTTATTGACTGTACGTTTGTTTACTGTGTTTTTTTTTTGTCGCACTGCTTTGCTTTGTCTTGGCCAGGTCGCAGTTGTAAATGAGAACTTGTTCTCAACTGACCTACCTGGTTAAATAAAAGGTGAAATAAAAAAATAAAAATTGCCCTAAGGAGTAATTTAGAGGGTATGTCTTCTGACCTCGCTGTCAATCATATGGCGCTACATCAAAAACATGACATGAAGCAGCGAACCAGGGAGGACTGTCTGAAAATAACTGTTTAGTGGAGAAGATACCTCAGTGTGACAAGAAAATAATTGGGAATGACAAAGGGAAATCACAGAGAACCACTCCAGAAACAACCCATAGATAGCTCCTAGGCACCACGCAGGAATGAGTTCCCTCTGACAACACACATGCATAATCTCACTGTATGTTTACCTGGGTGCGAACTCGTCGATAGTGAGGCCAGCTTTCAGCCCAGTACGGCAGTACTCCAGGCCGTTGGCGATCGTATAGGCCACTTCCAAGATGGCGTCCGCACCGGCCTCCTGGAGATGGTACCCACTGATGGAGATGGAGTTGAACTTTGGCATGTGCTACCAGGGGAAACTACGAGTCAGTCAAACAATCAATCATAACAATAATCAATCAATCATTATCTGGAAACAGTGCCTTTCAACATGGCCCTCCTGTGTTTGAGTTACATCTCAAGTCAGACGTTATTTCCATGGAAATAAAAAGAAAGAGGACCTTTATTGTATTAGTGAAGCAGTGAGGTACAGAGGACACTTTACCCCTGCTGTTATGTCCTTACCTCGGATGTGTAGGCGAAGATATCAGCAATGGCGTGCATGGAAGGTTCCGGGGGGAAGATATACGTGTTGCGCACCATGAACTCCTTCAGGATGTCATTCTGGATTGTTCCTGTCAGCTTCTCCTTGGGCACGCCCTGCTCCTCCCCTGTAACGATGAACATGGCCAGCACCGGGATCACTGCCCCGTTCATAGTCATGGACACCGACATCTTCTCCAGCGGGATGCCGTCGAACAGCATCTTGGTGTCCTCCACGGTATCTATGGCGACCCCAGCCATTCCGACGTCACCGTGGACGCGGGGGTTGTCGGAGTCGTAACCACGGTGAGTCGGGAGGTCGAAGGCCACCGAGAGACCCTGCTGACCCGCTGGAAAGAGAGAGGGAGAGAAAGGAAGAGCGAGAGATAGAGAGAAGTTACATGTATTGCAATGGGAGAGGTGAGTGTCTCAACCAAAAATATGCACTTAAAGCAGCAATCAGGTAAATTGCCACAGTAGATTTGCTGTGGTAAACAATTAAATACTTTATTTCTATTGTATGGAATGTTTGTCAAATAGATAAATTGCCATTAGTCTGTTCAAAAAGGACTAAGTTGTTCCGATTACAATACCAACCAGAGGGCGAACATACTTTATAGTAAACTAGAGAAAGAAACCTTGAATAATTGAACCTGACTGAGTCTATGTCCAGACAGACCACAATCACAAAATGTATTAGTGGCACTCAGCTTCAGAGAACCTGGGATAATTTAAATTACTATATCATATATTATATCACCGACCCAGAGGACTGGGTGATCTCGCTCTCTGAGGTCGACATGAGAAGGGTCTTTAATCAGCTCAACAACCGCAAGGCCACGGTCCCCGACGGTATTCCAGGGCGCGTTCTCAGAGCATGCGCAGAATAGCTGGCAGGCATATTCACTGTAATTTTCTACCTCTCCTTGTCCCGGTCTCTAATCCCCACATGTTTTAAGATGACCACAATCATTACTGTTCCTAAGAACTCTGGTTATGGCACACATTAACTCCACCATCCCTAGACCCACTCTAATTTGCATACCGCCCAAACAGATCCATAGATGACGCAATCTCAATTGCTCTCCACACTGCCCTCACCCACCTAGATAAGAGGAATACCTATGTGAGAATGCTGTTCATTAACTACAGCTCAACGTTCAACACCATTATCCCCTCCAGGCTTAGGACTCGGTCTGAGCGCCCCCCTCTGTGGCTGGATCCAGGACTTCCTGACGGGCTAACACCAGGTGGTGAGGGTAGGCAACACCAGGTGGTGAGAGTAGGCAACATCACCTCCACCACCAGGTAGAGCTTCAAGTTCCTTGGTGTCCAAGTAACTAAAGACTTAAAATGGTCCAAACACACATGCAGTTGTGTACAGTCGTGGCCAAACGTTTTGAGAATGACACAAGTATTGGTCTCCACAATGTTTGCTGCTTCAGTGTACTTGGATATACATGTCAGTAGTTACTATGGTACACTGAAGTATAATTACAAGTATTCCATAAGTGTCAAAGGCTTTCATTGACAATGACATTCAGTTTATGCAAAGAGTCAATATTTGCAGTGTTGACCCTTCTTTTTCAAGGCCTCTGCAATCTGCCCTGGCAAAATTGTGAGTGAGCCCACTCCCTTGGCTGAGAAGCAACCCCACACATGAATGGTCTGAGGATGCTTTACTGTTGGCATGACACAGGACTGATGGTAGCGCTCACCTTGTCTTCTCCGGACAAGGTGTTTTCCGGATGGCCCAAACAATCGGAAAGGGGATTCATCAGAGAAAATGACTACCCCAGTCCTCAGCAGTCCAATCCCTGTACCTTTTGCAGAATATCAGTCTGTCCATGATGTTTTTCCTGGAGAGAAGTGGCTTCTTTGCTGCCCTTCTTGACACCAGGCCATCCTCTTCCAAAAGTCTTCGCCTCACTGTGCGTGCAGATGCACTCACACCTGCCTGCTGCCATTCCTCAGCAAGCTCTGCACTGGTGGTGCCCCGATCCCGCAGCTGAATCAACTTTAGGAGACGGTCCTGGCGCTTGCTGGACTTTCTTGGGCACCCTGACGCCTTCTTCACAACAATTGAACCTCTCTCCTTGAAGTTCTTGATGATACAATAAATGGTTGATTTAGGTGCAATCTTACCAGCAGCAATATCCTTGCCTGTGAAGCCCTTTCTGTGCAAAGCAATGATGATGGCACGTGTTTCCTTGTAGGTAACCATGGTTGACAGAGGAAGAACAATGATTTCAAGCACCACCCTCCTTTTAAAGCTTCCAGTCTGTTATTCTGACTCAATCAGCATGACAGAGTGATCTCCAGCCTTGTCCTCGTAAACACACACCTGTGTTAACGAGACAATCACTGACATGATGGCAGCTGGTCCTTTTGTGGCAGGACTAAAATGCAGTGGACATTTTGGGGGGGGGTTAAGTTCATTTTCATGGCGAAGAGGGACTTTGCAATTAATTGCAATTCATCTGATCACTCTTCATGACATTCTGGAGTATATGCAAATTGCCATAATCAACACTGAGGCAGCAAACTTTGTGGAGACCAATACTTGTGTCATTCTCAAAACTTTTGGCCACGACTGTAAAAGGCACAACAGTACACCACTTCACCCTCAGGAGGGTTAAAAAGTTTGGCATGGGCCCTCAAATCCTGAAAAGGTTCTACAGCTGTACCATTGAGAGAATAATGACTGGCTGCATCAATGCTTGGCATGGCAATAGCTCCCTGCCATCCAGGACCTCTATATCAGGCGGTGTGAAAAGCGGGCCCTGAAAATCATCAAAGACCCCAACCACCCAAGCCATAGACTATTTTCTCTGCATCTGTACGACGAGGTACTGGTGCATCAAGTCTGACACCAACAGGCTCTTGAACAGCTTCTATCCCCAAGGAATACGACTGATAAATAGCTACACAAACTGAGTTTACCTTGCATCTTTATTGACCTTTTATTTTTGCACTCTCTATGCACACTCACAGGGCCCTACACACTCACACACAGCCACTCCAACACACACAAACACTCACCCCATTATTTGCTCACTAACACATAATGTGCACATCAATTATACTGACTACACACCCGCACACCTACTCACATGCAAGCTGCTGCTACTCTATCTTATATCCTGTTGCTAAGTCACCTTACCTCTATACATATCTATCTCCATCACTCCAGTATCCCAGCACAATATTTCCTGTATATAGTATGCTTATACAGGAAATAGTGTATTTCTTATTCCTTGTGTTTTTTTCCCCCTAGTAATACATTGTTATTGATTATTGCATTTTGGGGTTTTGAGTTTGCAAGAAAAACATTTCACCCCATTTGATCACACTAAGCAGTACCTTTAATGTTGTCTCGGTAGAACTTGTTGCTCTCCTCCACGGTGCTGAAGCCAGCGTACTGCCTGATAGTCCAGGGCCTGAACGTGTACATGGTGGGGTAGGGCCCCCTAGTGTAGGGGAAGACACCCGGCAGCTCATCAGGCTTCATAGCAGAGTCTGCTTTAGTGTAGATGGGTTTGATGTTGAGGCCCTCCGGTGTGCGCCAGATCAGGTCTTCTGGGTTCTTCCCCTTCAGCTGTTTCTTGGCCAGACTGGCCCACTCCGGGTGCAGGTCCACCTCATCCTGACAGGGCGCGGCAGTACGGAACTGTCTGGAGTGTGTCTGTGAGTATGTGTTGGTGTGTGTGTGTAAGGAGCAGGGAGCTCCTAGGAGTCGGCGTACAGCCAGAGCTGCACATGTCTTCTGTGCGGTCAGCATGATGGGCCTGGATCAGTACCACATGAGACACCTACAGAAGGAGAGAAATAAAAAAGAGATACTAGAATGAGGAAATCACTCACTCTGGTTTAATTTGTTGAGTAATGCCACAGCACTGGACACCAGAAGAACACGCCAATTGAGAGAATTGTCATCAGTCAGAGTGACATACCAGACGACCTAAATGCCTTCTATGCTCGCTTCAAGGCAAGCAACACTGAACCATGCATGAGAGCACCAGCTGTTCCGGACGACTGATCTTGCACTCCATAGCCGATGTGAGTAAGACCTTAAAACAGGTTAACATTCACAAGGCTGCTGGGCCAGAGGGATTACCAGGACACGTCCTCCGAGCATGCTCTGACCAACTGACAATTGTCTGTAATACGTTTCAAGCTGACCACTATAACGGCCTTACATCTGTAGCAATCACATCTGTAGCCAATCTCTATTGCACTCCACACTGCCCTCGCCCACCTGAACACCTATGTGAAAATGCTGTTCGTTGACTACAGCTCAGTGTTCAACACCATAGTGTCCTCCAAGCTCAACACTAAGCTCAGGACCCATGGACTGAGTACCTCCCTCTGCAACTAGATCTTGGACTTCCTGACGGGCCGCCCCAGGTGGTGAGGGTAGGCAACAACAAATCCGCCACACTGAACATCAACACGGGGGCCCCTCAGGGGTGCATGCTTAGTTCCCTCCTGTACTCCATGTTCACCCACGACTGCATGGCCCAGCATGACTCCAACACCATCATTAAGTTTGCTGACGACACTATCTGTATTGACTAACTCTTGACTCATCACATACACTGCTGCGTATTATTTATCCTGTTGCCTGGTCACTTTACCGCTACCTATATATACACAAAAGTATTTTGACACCCCTTCAAATTAGTGGCAATTTATTTGGCTATTTCAGCCACACCCGTTGCTGACAGGTGCATTAAATCGAGCACGCAGCCCTGCAATCTCCATAGACACACATTTGCAGTAAAGTACTGAAGAGTTCAGTCACTTTCAACGTGGTACCGCCATATGATGCCACCTTTCCACCAAGTCAGTTCGTCTGATTTTTGCCATGCTAGAGCTGACCCGGTCAATTGTAAGTGCTGTTACTGTGAAGGGGAAACGTCTAGGAGCAACAACTGCTCAGCCGCGAAGTGGCAGGCCACACAAGCTCACAGAACGGGACCACCAATTGCTTAACTGCATAGCGCATAAAAATTGTCTGTCGTCAGTTGCAACACTCACTACCAAGTTCCAAACTGCCTCTGGAAGCAACGTCAGCACAATAACTATTAGTCTGGAGCTTCATGAAACGGGTTTCCATGGCCGAGCAGCCGCACACAAGCCTAAGATAACCATGCGCAATGCCAAGCGTCGGCTGGATGGGTGTAAAGCTCGCCGCCATTGGACTATGGAGCAGTGGAAACGCGTTCTCTGGAGTCATGAATAATGCTTCACCATCTGGCAGTCCGATGGAAGAATCTGGGTTTGGCGGCACCCTGCTACCTGCCCCAATACATAGTGTCAACTGTAAGGTTTGGTGGAAGAGGAATAATGGTCTGGGTCTGTTTTTCATGGTTCTGGCTAGGCCCCTTAGTTCCAGTGAAGGGAAATCATACAATGACATTGGGATGAATTGGAACACCGACTGCCAGCCCAGCCTAATCGCCCAACCTCAATAATGCTCTTGTGGCTGAATGGAAGCAAGTCTCTGAAGCAATGTTACAACATCTAGTGGAAAGCCTCCCCAGAAGAGTGAAGGCTGTTATAGCAGCAAATGGGGATAATTAACCTCATATTGTACATAGATTTTCTATTGTGTTATTGACTGTACGTTTGTTTATCCCATCTGTGTTGTTGTTTTTGTCGGACTGCTTTGCTTTGTCTTGGCCAGGTTAGTTGTAAATGAGAATGTGTTCTCAAATTGGCCTACCTGGTGAAATAAAAAGTAACTAAAAAATATATATTAATGCCCATAATTTTGGAATGAGATGTCCACAGGTGTCCACATACTTTTGGTCATGTAGTATATATATATATATATATATATATATATATATATATATATATATATATATATATATATATATATATATATATATATATATATATATATATATATATATATATATATATATATATATATATATATATATATATATATATATATATATATACACACACACACACACACACCTCAACCTCATACCCCGCACATCAAGTCTGTACTAGTACCCTGTGTATATAACCAAGTTAATCAGTGTATTTATTCCTTGTGTTATTATTTCTCTGCATTGATGGGAAGGGCCCATAAGTAAGCATTTCACTGTGAGTACACCTGTTATTTACAGTGTGACAAATAACATTTGATTTCATTTGGTATGTAACACTGTCCTATCGTGTAAGCATGGTAAGTATCTAGCTATAGCCTGGTTGCCGTCTCTGTTCAGCGATTACATTTCACTCCTTGCCACTCCTGTCATTTGCCAAGGAGTCTGGCCTTTCGAAAATCTTCAAATCTGAACGTTCTATCATTAATGAGATCGAGGAGAACAGAGGATTTGAGCCCAATTCGATAACCCTCACAGCTATCATCCAATCACAATGTTTATGCAAATTAGACTGATAGGAAAATGATCCAACTTCATAAATTTGACTGGAAACATTCTAACATCTGTAATTCTGCCTTAATAACTTTTATTGTAAACCTAAAAAAAACAGAGGATTCCCATTTATTGCATTTTTACCCCCAGCCAACGTGATCACATCACACCAGAGAAGCTCTTGCCATTCAAATTATCCCGCCAGTTCATTGTGAACCCTGTAGCCTTTTTATATCCAGCAAGCAAGAGCAAGGTGCTTCTTACCGCTAATTTAATTGCTCTAAATAAGTTACCAAACTATATAGGTACTTCTGGAACACGCATTGGGCTAGGTTACTGGATCAAGAGCTTTAAGAAGAGAGAGAGAGAGAGGCCAGTGGAGACACTTGGATTGCGCAAGAAGGGAACAGTGAAGACAGATGTGTAAATTAGAAGTTAATTCATAGGCTGGGCTATTAATCCACCATTCCTATGCTAGCCTATATATTATGCCTAGCACAATATTAGACTAAAGGCCTAACGTTAATCCTTAGTCCAAGGACCTTACATGTTCTGTTTAAAGGGTGAATTGGCTCTGGACGCCAAAACTCAATCTAAACGTGAATCGATTCTCAATTGCGGTACGGTTCTAGAAACATAAATTCCTCTACTTTCATATCACTTTTTTTTTTATCACAATTGCAAAATACACAATTAATGTACAGTGTTTTAACCGGTTTGCACAGTTGCAGCCAACAGTATTTTTCAGTGACAACATGTTTGTGGCATCCGTCTTTCATTTACACACAGGTGTTCGGACACGCAGATGGTTCATTTGCAGAGGTAACAGTTAGTCCACTCTGTCTCCGTAAACAAGCGCTGTATCATGGAATTATGACCATGTGATAACCCTAACCCTATACAAGGTGTGTATCAATTTACCATTTAGTTGACATGTACGATAAGGTCCTTATGCTTCCAAAACTGTACCACAAGCGATGCCTGTTTATGTTCAGACCGAGCATTGCTGGCTCTTAACAAAACAAACCCCATACAAATGACGTGTGTAATGGAACAGAGATTCATGATCAAGGGCTACTACAGTGAATTTAGGCTAACACCACCTGTGCTATGGTTTCTGTACCAATGAATTTAATTTAATCTATACCGCGCCAAATTTGCGTGCACCCCATGTTCCATAACGTGTTGATGGAAAATAACGACCAATCATTAACTGCGCAGTAGATCCGGCTGCATATTGAACGTTAAAATTGGCGAAAGGTCAGTCTCTGGAAAATGACAGGAGTGGCATGTAAACGAAAAAGTCTGGTACCCAGACTAAGGGCGCGTTCGTAAATTCACTCAGAGTTTCTACTCCGATTTCAGAACACTCGTTTTAGTGTGCCAGATCGAAGAATAACTGACGAATATACAAACGCTCAACACCCGTTGAATATGGCCTGTGGCAATAAACGTCGGCAAAAGAAAGCGTAATTCAATTGTTGACAGCAGCACAGTTAGTCGCCAAAGCTATCGGTAACATGAAAACAGCCTAACCAGCTCTGCCTGGGCAAGTAAAACGGTCAGAGTGATGTGTTCTCTCAATTATGTCTGGAAGTAGCTAGTAAACTAGCCAACGTTAGCCAGTTAGCTTAGGCACTTGACTGTCGTTGTGAGGACATAACGCTCGGATTAACCCTACTCCTCGTCCAGAGCGTCCAGTTTGAGTTTTACGAACACCCAGGGGGCATTCCAGATTGAATTTACGAACGCACCCTAAACGAGTCAGTTGTTGAATAAGAACGTTACAAGGCAGGCACAGAGTACCATGCGGTAAACGTTTCAGGACCCAACTTCTACGACTGCTGTCACATCATTATCGCAAAAACAAAACACGTAAGTAGCTAATAGTAATTCCAGCCGCTAGAAGACGACATATAGGTTTGTTGTATGTTGGTTATGCACCAGTTAACAAGATAACTAGATAGCATTCACCGTCTATTGGCAAATGTAAAATGGTCCGCAAGACAGTCTGCTACAGTACGAAGGTGGGGTAGTTCTCACGTTTCAGAAATAGCACAGCTAAATTATTTTAAAAGTTCATTCTGACCTTGTGTAGTGGTGTTGTTCTCAGTGGCGTTGCTGTAAAGGCGTGTGTTAGTCAACCCAATAATATGGTTTCCACTAGATACCACAGCCACAAAGTAAAAATTGGCTGTATCCTACAAATTAATGAAAACAAAAATTGGCTTTTTGGTCTTCATTTAAAGTTAGGGTTAGCAGTTTGGTTAGGCTTAAACTCACATTTTAAATAGTGAATTGTAGAAATAGGCGGGGTTTGACTTTGTGGTTGTGGTAACTAGTGACGACACAATAATGTCGTAACATTGGTAGCTGGCCAATCACAAGCTAGCTCTGCTGGTTGAACTCCGCCCTATGACACAGGAAGTGAAAACGGAGGAAAGTTATTTGTTTGGTGAAGAGATGTATCACTTCTGCTCTATTTGTCGAAAGTGTAAGGTTATACTATGTTTGTTATCGCTCCCGGGTCGATTCAAATGTTTGAAGTTATTAATTTACATTTCTGTGATTGCTTATTTTCAAGGGAGGATTTGAATTTTGTCTGAATATTATTATGAATCTATTCAGACCCTTACAAAAATGTACCGTGCTACAACTATGGTACTTTCATTCATACCATGGTGTAGTGGTACTTTTACTTATAGTCAGAATCATGGAAATGTACCATGGTTTAAGCTTTGAAGTATGATTGTACTATCATGCACCTAAATAATACTATGGTATTTTATAATTTATACCATGGTAGATGTGGATCATGGAAATACCATGGTTTTAACCTGCATTATACATTCTACCATGGTAACGCACAATTATTATAAAAGGGACCAATATGGTACCATCTTTATTAATTGGGCATTACCATAGCACATTGGCATACTTGGAATGCGGAGGAGGAATGGAGGGGAAAAAGAGAGGCAGTGGAGGTCTGAGAGAGGGAGGAAGAGGGTGAGCTTGAGTTGGTTAAAAATGGCGGAAAAAAGGGAGATGGTTTGTTAAAGAAGAATGGTAGAAAGTGTAAGCAGAGTGAGAAATTAAAGTGAATGAGGGCTTAGTATCGGGGGTGGTAGGTGTGGTGAAGTTCTCCGAGCCTGAGGCTGGCACTGAGGGTCAAGTTAAAGATGAGTCTTTGACAGCAGTAAAGTTTTTAGAAAAAGTGGATCCTTGTCTTTTGGCTGATCCATTTGTGATTTCAGGGTGGGTGAAAACAGAGTTAGGGTACAGTGGAATCGGTGAGGGTAACCAGAAGTGGTCTAGTGATAATATTGTTAGTGTTTCTGCTGGTCAGAGGGAGCAGGCGCTCCGTGTTAAACCAATGGGGGCAAGAGATGTGAATTGTTTCGCTCTCAAGAAAAGGGTGCCATTGAAAGGTGTGGTTACTGGGGTAGCGGTAAATGTGAAAGTTGACCAACTGAAGGGGAAGATTCCCGGTGTTTGTGATGCTAGTCATTTGCTTATATAAGTTATATATATATAAGTTATCCTGTACAAGCTTTTGTGCTGAATACATTACGTTGTTACAGGTTTTAAGCTTATGGGAATGTGGCAGCAGTGTGTAGGAGGGAGGTTCCTAGTTGTGAGAAGTGTGCAGAAGTACAGAAGTTTTTGGTCACTACCGTGGCAGGAAAATACCATGGTATTACACCAGTACCATGGTATTTTCCTGCCATGCTAGTGACCAAAAAACATTATAGTACCAAGATAGTTTTTTCATTGTACTACCATGGTACATTATTGGTGCAAAAATGTACCATTACCATGGTACTACCAAGGGGAAGTTCTCAAGAACTTGAACACACACGTGTGCACACACACACGCACAACTCAAGTTCACAGATTTTCAATAAACATAGTTCTACCATTTTTATTAAGAGTTGATCGATAAAACAGTCATAGTATCCAAACTATCCATGGGTTGTAAGAGTAGTACTGTACAGTGGATTTGTGTTCCTGATGTCCTTCATTTAGTCATATCTGTGGTATAATGAATACACTGCTGGTGTTACCTACTCAGGTGTCATGGTCAAGGAAAACTCCTAACCTTTAAAGCTTTCAGCAGGACAGACCTTTATCAAAAGTGGCAATGCAGAGAGTGGTTGGTAACACCTAGTCAAGATACAACAGGGTTCTCCAGCTCCCGTCCTGGAGAGCTACTCGAGTGTGCAGGCTTTTGATCCAAACCAGCGCTAACACACCTTCAATCTGCATTAGTACTGGGCTGGAACAAATGCCTAGCCACACCCAGTAACTCTCCAGGTCCGGAGTTAAGGAATCCTGAGATACAGAGTATTGTACTGTTACACCTTGTTTGAGCTTTGGAAAACAGTGACATTCCATTGCAATATATTACGGCATTCATCGGATGGTTCTACTATGTTTCTTTGTCATACAGATTCAATAAAATGTACAACCTAAAGTAAAAAAAAAAAAAGAAAAGCAATGCTCATGGACATACATTAAGACAGAAGAAGCCAAACTATGGTATCATGAGTGTGTAAAAAGTCTAAAATCAGTTTAGCGGCAGGCAGCATCCATCTACAATGACACTAAGTTGGCAATAAAGCAGTAGATCCTTAAGTGTTGAAGATGCAAAAAAATCTAAGGAGCAGAGGGAGTTGGTTGCTCGGGGGTTGGTTGCCTGATGGTGTGGGGCAATTGTATCCCCTCAAATGGGAGGTAGTGAGTGACCTTATATGCCCATCTGACCTTTCACCCCTGTCCCCAGAGAGGGGTCACTCACTCCAGCTTGAGGAGCTCAACGTCAAAGATGAGGGTGGCGTTAGGGGGGATGACCCCGGGGTGACCTGTGACTCCATAGGCCATGTCAGGCGTACAGGTGATCTTCGCCCGCTGGCCCACACTCATCTGGGGGAGAGGGGAGGAGAGAGGGTGGGAGGGAGACAACAGATAGAGGAATTGTCAACGCTTGCTTATCATGCGTTGCAATATCGTAAAATATCATGTGTAGATGGAGTCTAACGTAAGACAGTGCAGTCTCACCTGTGCGATTCCTTCCTCCCAGCCCTTGATGACTTCCTGTCGCCCGATCTTGAACTTGAAGGGCTTGTTTCTGTCTCGAGAAGAGTCAAACTTCTTCCCATTTTGCAGCATACCTGGTAAAGAGATATCACACAAACACTTAAGTCAATGATCTTCCTAGGTTCAGGTAGGCGTTTGAAATTGTTTTTATTTTCATGTGTTCTGCTTTATATGAGTACTACCGTGTACACGTGAGTGTGCTTGTAGGTATTTATTAGGATCCCCGTTAGCCGCTACAAAAGCATCAGCTACTATTTCTGGGGTCCACATGAAACATGACATAATACATAGTACAGAACATTATTAGTCCTTTTAAAATGTCACACATAGCCTACATATCAGTACGTACACACAATATCTAGGTCTAATACAAATGACAATACAAGATATATAAAATGTCTATTTCTCTTCACGGCCCCCTTTGTGCAGTAAGTTGTACTTTTATCTGTTTTTTAAAACTGGTTTTATTGCTAGTTTCCATGTTTGCTCTATTTAATACTGTGCGTTTCCCAGCCTCTGTTCTGGACCTGGGGACTTTGAAGAGACCTATGGTTGCATGTCTTTGTTGTACCGATGAGTGTCTGAACTGTGTGCCAACTGCTTGAACAGACAGTTCGGTACCTTCAACACCTCGCACAAGACCAATAGTGATGCAGTCAACTTTGAGCCAGGAGAGACTGACATGCATGTTACTGACAAGTGCAATACATGCTGCTTTGTTCTGGACACACTGCAATTTACCTATGTCCTTCTTTGCCGCACATCACCACACAGCTGGGCAGTAGTCCAGTGCGACAAAACTAGGGCCTGTAGGAACTGTCTGGTCGACTGAGATGTCAAGAAGGCAGAGCAACGCCCTATCATGGACAGACCTCTTCCCATTTTAGCAACCATTGAGTCTATGTTTTGATCATGAAAGCTTGCTATCTAGGGTTACATCCAGCAGTTTAGTCTCCTCAACTTGCTCAATAGCCACATTATTCAATAATAGATCTAAATGAGGTTTAGCGTTGAGCGAGTGATTTGTCCTAAAAATTATGCTTTTAGTTTTTTAGATATTTAGCACCCGTCTATTGCTAGTTACACATTCTAAAACTGACTGGAGCTCTATGTTAAATGTTTCAGGTATTTATTTTACTGTTGCAGCCGACATGTATACTGTTGAGTCGTCAGCGTACATAGAAACACAGGCTTTATTCAAGGTCAGTGGAAGGTCATTTGAAAAAACAGAAAACAATAATGACCCTAGCCGGCTGCCCTGTGGTACACCACACTCAACTGAATTAGCATGAGAGGCTTCCATTAACGAAAACCCTCTGTGTTCTATTAGAAAGGTAACTCTCAATCCATAATAAGGCAGAGGATGCAAATCCATAACACCTATTTTTTTTAAGCAATAATTTATGATCAATGACATCAAAAGCTGTACTGAAATCTAACAAAACAGCTCCCACAATCTTCTTACTATCAATTTATTTAAGCCAATCATCTGTCATTGGTGTCAGTGCCGAGCATGTTGAGTGCCCTTCTCTATAAGCATGCTGAAAGTCTGTTGTTAATTTGTTTTCTGTAAAATAACTTCATTTGATCAAACACCATTTTATCCAAATGTTTGCTAAGCACTTGTAACAGGCTGATTGGTCAGCTGTTTGAACCATAAATGGGTGCTCTGCTATTCTTAGGTAGCGGAATGACCTTTGCCTCCCTCCATGTCTGAGGGGGCACACTGTCTTCTAGGGTTAAATTGAAGATGTGGCAAACAGGAGTCACAATGTATTACGTTACCAACCTCCGCAATTTACCATCCAGGTTGTCGGTACCAGGTGGTTTGTCCTTATTTATAGATAGTAACACTTTTCACCTCTTCCACACCCACGTTGTGTAACTAAAAACTACAGTGCTTGTCTTTTATTATTTGGTCCGTTACGCACTAATATGAAGGCTCAGCATTTGTTTGCATGTCCTACCTAAGTTTGCTAATCTTGTCAACAAGACAGTTATTAAAGTGGTTGGCAATATAAAACGGTTTTGCTATGAACAAGCCATCTGCCTCAATGAAAGATGGAGCCGAGTTTGCTTTCTTGTCTAGAATTTCAGAGCTTTTAACTATTATTCTTTATATCATTTATCTTTGTTCCATAGTATAGTTTCTTCTTCTTTTTGTTTAGTTGCGTGATTTCTCAATTTACTGTATGTTTGCCAGTCTGCTGTGTTGTCAGACTTATTTGCTATTCCCTTTGCCTCATCCCTCTCAGCCATACAGTTTTTCAATTCATCATCTATTCATGACTTGCATAGTTAAATAAAAAAATAAAACATAAATGGGGATTTGGCAGTTCTAACAGTCAGTTTCTTGATGGGTGCATGCCTATCAGTAACCGGAAGAATCTGTTTCATTAATGCTTCAAGTGCAGCATCCAGATGTCTTTCATTGCCAACAAATATTTTTGCACCAGTCTTTAGTACATGATAGGAATCATTGCAAAACCTCTTGTATTATCGTTTATCTAGTCTTCGGAACTTTGGTTTTTCTCGATATGGCTATTATATTATATATTATATTCATTTGCACATTCCATCATTCCAGTGATAATGCTAATCTGTAATTTATTTCGCCACTATGGCCTATTTATTGTCTTCCTAACCTTACTGCATTTTGCACTACATTTGCACTCTGTATATAGATTTTCTATTGTGTTATTGACTGTACGTTTGTTTATTTCCCATGTGTGGATACTACTTTAGAGCAGATTTCTGCAATATTAGTAAAGATGTTATCAATACACGTGGATGATTTACAGTGCCTTTACAGTGCCGTTGACTTTTTCCACATAGTTTCAGCGCAATCCACATAATACCCCATAATGACAAAGCGAAAACAGGTTTTGAATTGTTTTTGAATTTATTTAAAAAAAAAAAAAAAACTTATTTACATAACTATTCAGTTATTATGGGGTATTGTGTGTAGATTAATGAGGGGAAAAAACTATTTAATCAATTTTAGAATAGGGCTGTAACGCAACAAAATGTGGAAAAAGTCAAGGGGTCTGATTACTTCTCGAAAGCACTGTAGTTCCTGTTCTGTTTGCAAATACCCTGGTAGGTTGACTGATTACTTGAACCAGTCTTTGAGTGGCCAGATGGATGACAACCAGTCAATATTTAGGTCACACAGAAAATATTCCTCTCTGTTCATCACATACAGTGGGGAGAACAAGTATTTGATACACTGCCGATTTTGCAGGTTTTCCTACTTACAAAGCATGTAGAGGTCTGTAATTTTTATCATAGGTACACTTCAACTGTGAGAGACGGAATCTAAAACAAAAATCCAGAAAATCACTATGATTTTTAAATAATTAATTTGCATTTTATTGCATGACATAAATATTTGATCACCTACCAACCAGTAAGAATTCCGTCTCTCACAGACCTGTTAGTTTTTCTTTAAGAAGCCCTCCTGTTCTCCACTCATTATCTGTATTAACTGCACCTGTTTGAACTCGTTACCTGTATAAAAGACACCTGTCCACACACTCAATCAAACAGACTCCAACCTCTCCACAATGGCCAAGACCAGAGAGCTGTGTAAGGACATCAGGGATGAAATTGTAGACCTGCACAAGGCTGGGATGGGCTACAGGACAATAGGCAAGCAGCTTGGTGAGAAGGCAACAACTGTTGGCGCAATTATTAGAAAATGGAAGAAGTTCAAGATGACGGTCAATCTCCCTCTGTCTGGGGCACCATGCAAGATCTCACCTCGTGGGGCATCAATGATCATGAGGAAGGTGAGGGATCAGCCCAGAACTACACGGCAGGACCTGGTCAATGACCTGAAGAGAGCTGGGACCACAGTCTCAAAGAAAACCATTAGTAACACACTACGCCGTCATGGATTAAATCCTGCAGCGCACGCAAGGTCCCCCTGCTCAAGCCAGCGCATGTCCAGGCTTGTCTGAAGTTTGCCAATGACCATCTGGATGATCCAGAGGAGGAATGGGAGAAGGTCATGTGGTCTGATGAGACAAAAATAGAGCTTTTTGGTCTAAACTCCACTCGCCGTGTTTGGAGGAAGAAGAAAAATGAGTACAACCCCAAGAACACCATCCCAACTGTGAAGCATGGAGGTGGAAACATCATTCTTTGGGGATGCTTTTCTGCAAAGGGGACAGGACGACTGCACCGTATTGAGGGGAGGATGGATGGGGCCATGTATCGCGAGATCTTGGCCAACAACCTCCTTCCCTCAGTAAGAGCATTGAAGATGGGTCGTGGCTGGGTCTTCCAGCATGACAATGACCTGAAACACACAGCCAGGGCAACTAAGGAGTGGCTCAGTAAGAAGCATCTCAAGGTCCTGGAGTGGCCTAGCCAGTCTCCAGACCTGAACCCAATAGAAAATCTTTGGAGGGAGCTGAAAGTCCGTATTGCCCAGCGACAGCCCCGAAACCTGAAGGATCTGGAGAAGGTCTGTATGGAGGAGTGGGCCAAAATCCCTGCTGCAGTGTGTGCAAACCTGGTCAAGAACTACAGGAAACGTATGATCTCTATAATTGCAAACAAAGGTTTCTGTACCAAATATTAAGTTCTGCTTTTCTGATGTATCAAATACTTATGTCATGCAATAAAATGCAAATTAATGACTTAAAAATCATACAATGTGATTTTCTGGATTTTTGTTTTAGATTCCGTCACTCACAGTTGAAGAGTACCTATGATAAAAATTACAGACTTCTATATGCTTTGTAAATGGGAAAACCTGCAAAATTGGCAGTGTATCAAATACTTGTTCTCCCCACTGTAACTGTTTGGCCATAATGACCATCGTTATGTTTGGAGGAAAAAGGTGGAGGCTTGCAAGCCGAAGAACGGGGGTGGCAGCATCATGTTGTGGGGGTGCTTTGCTGCAGGAGGGACTGGTGCACTTCACAAAACAGATGGCATCATGAGGAAGGAAAATTATGTGGATATATTGAAGCAACATCTGAAGACAACAGTCAGGAAGTTAAAGCTTGGTCGCAAATGGGTCTTCCAAATGGACAATGACCCCAAGCATACTTCCAAAGTTGTGGCAAAATGGCTTAAGGACAACAAAGTCAAGGTATTGGAGGGGCCATCACAATCCTGACCTCAATCCTATATAAAATGTGTGGGCAGAACTGAAAAAGCATGTGCGAGCAAGGAGGCCTACAAACCTGACTCAGTTACACCAGTTCTGTCAGGAGGAATGGGCCAACATTCACCCAACTTATTGTGGGAAGCTTGTGGAAGGCTACCCGAAACGTTGACCCAAGTTAAACAATTTAAAGGCAAATACTAATTGAGTGTATGTAAACTTCTGACACACTGGGAATGTGATGAAAGAAATAAAAAATAAAAGCTGAAATAAATCACTCTACTATTATTCTGACATTTCCCATTTCCCACACCTCCTCATTTTGCATTTCTATCTTTCCTATATATTCTATAACCATGTATAGCTACTACTGCATCATCAAATTAATGATCTAAGTGTGTTTCAGAGATGGCCAGAATATGAATGTTTTCTGATGTTAATAAGTTGTCAATTTCATGAACCTTGTTTCTCAGGCTACTTATGTTAATATAGGCAATTTTTTGTCCTTTTTTGGGTTGCTTGTTTGTTTTTAGTGCTATTCTGAGAGGCTGATCCGAGGTAGACGTCAGTGATATTTACATTTCAGTCAATGGTACTGAGTGGGCTGCCACAGTGGGCTTCTTCCTAAGGCAGACAGTTCCAGTGCAAACAGTGGAATAAAATTCTATGTGCATCTGATTATTGCAGACAATACCCTCGGAGCTAACAGTTAAAGGATCATAGATTAGGTTACTTTAATTTACTGCACTTCTATTTCTCTAGGATATAATACGATTTCCATGTCCTCTGTTGCTTTTTTTATTTGTATTTTTTATTTAACCTTTATTGAACTAGGCAAGTCAGTTAAGAACAAATTCTTATTTACAATGACTGCCTACCCCAGCCAAACCCTCCCCTAACCCGGACTACGCTGGGCCAATTGTGCGCTGCCCTATGGGACTCCCAATCAAGACCGGTTGTGATACAGCCCGGGATCGAACCACGGCCTGTAGTGACAGGAAGGACTGGAGAGCTACCAAACCCAGACTGTCAGTCTCTTAAGCAGTTCGCTATGTTGATGGAGATAATCCTGTAGCATAATCTGAACACAATGCAAGGCCTACACAGGTATATTTTCAAACAATTCCCCTCAAAACAAACTAAAACAAAACAGCACTATTTTACGAGGTCAGGCAATCCTTCACCTCCGCTGCAAGGAACTATCTGGAATTCCTAGCAATCCAAATTCCAACATCAAAGGCTAAGGGAAAGGTAGATTCTGATAATACAGGGCTGGCACAAAAATTAGTAATTCCACTGGGTTTCATTATCCAG
This sequence comes from Thymallus thymallus, assembly GCA_023634145.1. Classification (NCBI taxonomy): domain Eukaryota; kingdom Metazoa; phylum Chordata; class Actinopteri; order Salmoniformes; family Salmonidae; genus Thymallus; species Thymallus thymallus. The sequence continues at coordinate 11,433,006 of CM042412.1, read as the reverse complement.
ATCCTGGGCTCGTTTAAATTTTCTAAATTAACAAAGGGTATGTGAAATAGGAGGCAATGGCCTGATTCTTTCTATATATTATTTCTGATGGTTAACTGGGCCCTGTATAGCCTGCATCAATAACACAGGGGAAAGACAGACAGACAGAGGCAGACAGACACAGGACAGGGAGAGAGAGAAATAGTAGTGGCACGACAATGAATGTGCCCTGTCCGGTCAGGCACGCTAACAACATTAGGCCCATTAAACACTTCCACCAGAGGCACTGAGACAACGACACTGCAGAAAATACTTAATAATTTACCTTTCACAGGCTTGAGTAGAATACAGAGACAAAATCCTAATAATCCATTGCAGAATTTTTTGAATGTATATTAGCATACTTGCGTAAATGGAAGAAATGTTGATGTCAACATGAAGAAGACATATGGGACTATAATAACCCCTACATAATACTACACTAGACTGTTCCAGAAACAGCCATTGTTGACCAATCCAACACCCTCACCTCACCTGACCCAAGTAAAAAAAAAAAATACTTTGAAGTACTACTTAAGTATTTTGGGGGGGTATCTGGGCCTGGTTGCATAAAACACCTTAAGTTAATTTCCCCCTTATCTTTTCCCTCAAAGTTTCCTTAACTTTAAGTCCGTTGCACAAAACATGTTAAGGTGAATTTCCCCCTTAAATTAAGTCAAAAGGTTAAGGGTGCCCATGAGGTCCCTTAACTGCTTCATTCAGTATGGATATCAATGTAAACCGCATTTGTGTAAGTGAATGTTGCTTTCATTTGCTTTGGTTTCAAAAGGAAAACATCAACCAGCTAGTTAGCTACTTAGCTAAACAATGGAAGGTGCACAATCTATGGCTACAAAGCTAGCTGGCTTTTTAGCTATAGCTACTCTGTAAGCTAGCTTGACGTACTAGAAAGTAATATAAACAAGTTGAGAAAAAAGTAACTACAAGAAATGTGGTTTATTATCTTCTAAAGCAATTTGGTTATCCTGTCTTGATTATAGAAGTTATATTTAGCTATCTCACAAATTGAAAGCGATCTTTTTGAGGAGACTTTTATTCAGTGAGTCAGGCCAAACATGATTACAAACTACTGTAAAACCCCTTAAGTATGCTCTTACCTAGGGAAATATTTGAGGGGCTCTATGCAACACCCTTAAACAAATTATTCCTTAAAGTAAACCCTTAAGGGAAACACTTAAAATGTTTTATGCAACCAGACCCTGTACTTTACCATTTATATTTTTGATTACTTTTACTCCACTACATTCCTAAAGATAAGATGTACTTTTTACTCCCATACAATTTCCCTGTCACCCAAAAGTATCCATAACATTTCCAATGCTTAGCAGGACAGGAAAATTGTCCAATTCACGCACTTATCAAGATTACACATGGTCATCCATGTGCTTCGAAATGCTTAGTTTGTAAATGTCTGAGTGTTGAAGTGTGCCCCTCGCTATCCATAAAAAAAAATTGTGGCAACTTGTTTGCTTAATGGTTTGCTTAATATAAGGAATTTGTAAAGATTTATAGCATTTACTTTTGATACTTTAGTATATTTATATTTAAAACCAGACACTTTCAGACTTACCAGTGTTTCCTCTGCGTTTTTAAGTGTGGCGCTGCGCCTCGGCAGAATCATTACCACCAAAAGAAACATCCTATTTCTACCAAACATAGTTTAAATAAAGTTATGTAAAGCACATTTGCTTTTCTTGGTAAATATATAATCTGTCTTGGTTCAACACAGTTTTGAAGGTTATTTAGCTCTGTGAGCGGTGGCAGTCAGCCTGCAACTCAAGAAACACAGCGCGCAAGTGACCAGTGGTCCATGCAGACACTATGCGGTGCAAAACACAATTCACTTCAAAATGCACCTGCGCGAGAAACGGCACACCAGGGACCAGTACGCAATTCAGAAGCTCTGCAGCACCAAATATAGTTCACTTGAATCACCTCAGTGCATCTGCGTGAGAAACTGCAAGAAAGGTATGTTAGCTTGTTTGTTCGACTAACTTTAGCTAGCCAACTAGGTAACTACATAAGCTAGCTATAACCTAAAAACTCCTAATATGATTACTAATATAATTTTGATCTATAATATTGCTGCCACAATTGTAACGGCAATTAGCTATCCAACATCCACAAGTATGTTGTTTTGGATATTTTCCAGTTTATACATTAAAAGGTAAACTGTAGTGTAATCACAGAGCCAATATAGCTCAGTATGTAGTCTGTAGCGTATCAACGAAATCAATATGGTGCCACAGGAGAGGCTACATAGGTCTACTCAGGATGAGTAGGAGAAGAATATGGATACACAACTATTATGTGCCAAGCATAGCCTGAGAAAAGGTCACAATATAAACTCTTGAGTTTATATTAATGTTATGTTTGTCAAGTCTGATCTATTTTAAGCTTGTCATGTAATCCTGTATAAGTGCACCCAAGACATGCATTGAACATATGTGCATGCCTGTTTTTTATTTTTTGCACCATTACCATGGTTTCGCCACTATTGTTTCATTACACCAAAGACTAAGTGCCAAAAGGGGAGGGAAAGGAAAAGGGCGTAGAGTGGCGAATTTGCCAATCTTGGTGTTCTCTGGCAAATGCCAAACGTCCTGCACAGTGTTGGGCTGTAAGCACAACCCCCACCTGTGGACGTCGGGCCCTCATACCACCCTCATGGAGTCTGTTTCTGACCGTTTGAGCAGACACATGCACATTTGTGGCCTGCTGGAGGTCATTTTGCAGGGCTCTGGCAGTGCTCCTCCTGCTCCTCCTTGCACAAAGGCGGAGGTAGCAGTCCTGCTGCTGGGTTGTTTGCCTCCTACGGCCTCCTCCACGTCTCCTGATGTACTGGCCTGTCACCTGGTAGCGCCTCCATGCTCTGGACACTACGCTGACAGACACAGCAAACCTTCTTGCCACAGCTCGCATTGATGTGCCATCCTGGATGAGCTGCACTACCTGAGCCACTTGTGTGGGTTGTAGACTCCCTCTCATGCTACCACTAGAGTGAAAGCACCGCCAGCATTCAAAAGTGACCAAAACATCAGCCAGGAAGCATAGGAACTGAGAAGTGGTCTGTGGTCACCACCTGCAGAACCACTCCTTTATTGGGGGTGTCTTGCTAATTGCCTATAATTTCCACCTGTTATCTATTCCATTTGCACAACAGCATGTGAAATGTATTGTCAATCAGTGTTGCTTCCTAAGTGGACAGTTTGATTTCACAGAAGTGTGATTGACTTGGAGTTACATTGTGTTGTTTAAGTGTTCCCTTAATTTTTTTGAGTAGTGTATGTCAGAACTAGGTTTTTGTCAGAACCTGGAAAGAAATTTCCAACGCCCTCCTTTTGTGATGAACATAAATTAGTGGGCTCTAATTCATGTTCAGTCAAATGTTCCTCTGTTAATTTTGTCAAGATAAACTTTTTTATTTAAGAAAGAAGGTCTCTGTTGTGTTTCTGTAGATAGCTGCAGCACTCAACATTACATTTCATCCTGTATACTATAATCATTTTAACAACATGTTATTGAGCTCATTTCTGGGGGTAATGATTATATTTTAGATGGTTTGAGTTTTTTCCTTTTTAAAAAGTCACCAGAACCAAGCTTTTCAGTTAACACCCCCCCCCTCCCCAGCTAGCTTTTACCCCACAGCTAACATATTTTCCAGAGGAAACACTGCTTTTACTCAAGTAATATTTTACTATGGGACTCCCAATCACGGCAATGAGATTCAGTGCCTTAGACCTCTGTGCCACTCATGAGCCTAGATTTAAAAAAATGCACAAAAATAACCTTGACGTTCTGCATGTCCATCTGAGGAACTTGTCACATCTCATAAGATGTGCTTAACCATCGTTTCCAAGTTGTATTAAAATAACGCATTATTTATTTCTACCATCACAGTAAACAGACATAACATCAGAGTAAATAGTTGGCAATAAAACTAACCTAGCATGCTAACCCCGGTCAGAGAGATGTGAGTCTTGAACAGTACTGCCTGCTTCTCTTCTTTCATTCCCCCCTAAACTTAGTAGGACTGCAGGCTTCCAGGAATCCCTGTCGCCCAGATATCAGTCTGCCTGCATGCATGCAGGGCCACTGGGCAGGGGTCCAAGCCTGGAGTCGACGGGTCCACAGACCAGAGAGGGATTACCATATGTTAATATTGTATCTCCCCTGGCTAGATTGTCATTATAGGCCCAGTAAAGTGCTCCAGAAGATGGAAACATTATGACCCATATTTCAAATACAAACCACAGTGAAACCGGGCTAGGATGTTTATTTCGAATGCAATATAGGTAATATTTTCTCCCAATTCCCAAACAGGAATTATATGGCCAGTTACACAGTAAAGGAGTCCTCAGTATGACATGATTGAGACCCATTCGTTTTATGGGTAAACAGTCAAAAACAACTTTGCCTATGTCTATCAAGCAATACAGTGCATTCGGAAACTATTCAGACCCCTTGACTTTTTCCACATTTTGTTATGTTACAGCCTTATTCTAAAATAGATTCAATTGTTAGTTTTTTCCCCTCATCAATCTACACACAATACCCCATAATGATGAAATATTATTTTTTTGAGTATTCAGACCCTTTACTCAGTACTTTGTTGAAGCATCTTTGGCAACGATTACAGCCTCAATCTTCTTGGGTATGACTCTACAAGCTAGGCACACCTGTATTTGGGGAGATTCTCCCATTTTTCTCTGCAGATCCTCTCAAGCTGTCAGGTTGGATGGGGAGCGTCACTCCACAGGTCTCTCCAGAGATGTTCTATCGGGTTCAAGTCCGGGCTCTGGCTGGGCCACTCAAGGACATTCAGAGACTTGTCCCGAAGCCACTCCTGCATTGTCTTGGCTGTGTGTTTAGGGTCATTGTCCTGTTGGAAGGTGAACCTTCACCCCCGTCTGAGGTCCTGAGCACTCTGGAGCAGGTTTTCATCAAGGATCTCTCTATACTTTGCGCTGTTCATCTTTCCCTTGATCCTGACTTGTCTCCCAGTCCCTGCCACTGAAAAACATCCCCACAACATGATGCTGCTACCACCATGCTTCACAGTAGGGGTGGTGCCAGGTTTCCTCCAGACGTGAAGCTTGGCATTCAGGCCAAAGAGGTCAATCTTGGTTTCATCAGACAAGAGAATCTTGTTTCTCATGGTCTGAGAGTCTATAGGTGCCTTTTAGAAAACTCAAAGCGGGCTTTATGTACCTTTTACTGAGGAGTGGCTTCCGTCTGACCACTCTACCATAAAGGCCTGATTGGTGGAGTGCTGCAGAGATGGTTGTCCTTCTGGAAGGTTCTCATAGGAACTTATAGAGCTCTGTCAGAGTGACCACCGGGTTCTTGGTCACCTCCCTGACTAAGGCCCTTCTCCCCTGATTGCTCAGTTTGGCCGGGTGGCCAGCTCTAGGAAAATGTCTTCCATTTAAGAATGATGGAGGCCACTGTTCTTGGGGACCTTCAATGCTGCAGAATGTTTTTGGTACCCTTCCCCTGATCTGTGCCTCAACACAATCCTCTCTCTCGGAACTCTACGGACAATTCCTTCGACCTCATGGCTTGTTTTTTGCTCTGACATGCACAGTCAACTGTGGGACCTTTTTATATAGTTTTTATTTAATTTAACTAGGTAAGTCAGTTAAGAACAAATTCTTATTTACAAATTTCGGCCTACCTACAGGGTCAGCAATAGTAGTACGGAACCCTGGAGCAAATTAGGGTTAAGTGCCTTGCTCAAGGACACAGACAGGTTTTTCCACCTTGCCGGCTCGGGTATTCAAACCAGCGACCTTTCAGTTACTGGCCCAACGCTCTAACCGCTAGGCTACCTGCCACCCTAGAGAGGTGTGTGCCTTTCCAAATCATGTCCAATCAATTTAATTTACCACAGGTGGACTCCAATCAAGTTGTATTAACATCTCAAGGATGATCAATGGAAACAGGATGCACCTGAGCTCAATTTCAAGTCTCATAGCAAAGGGTCTGAATACTCATGTAAATAAGGTATCTGGTTTTGATTTTTAATACATTTGCACACTTGTCATTATGGGGTATTGTGTGTAGATTGAGGATTTGTTTTATTTAATCAATTTTAGAATAAGGTTGTAATGTGATAAAAGTCAAGGGGTCGAAATACCTTCCAAATGCACTATACATTTCAGCACCTTGGAAATTAAAGCCCATTCTATCTGAAAAAGTCTACATGCTATTCCAAGTCTGTTTGATTTGGGGCCGTTTCAAACAAGCTTTGAGAAAATAAAGCCGGTTCATTTATCTTCCTGAAGCAGAGCTACTGTATCTGTCTGTGAGTAACTGACTACAAAATGCAGTGAGGCCACCCTATCTTGTTTGAGTCAGGGTGGGGTTGAATGAAAATAAAACAGGCTCCTTCCTTCCCTGTTCCTGCAGCACAGTCCCAGACCCTCTTAGATATCACGGGGTGATTAGTAACTAGACAGTGTAGAAAGCATGACAAACTGGCCCTTAATCCCGGGTTCTCTGCTTGGGTTGGGTGTTAAAATACCAAGGGAAGACCCATGTGTGTCCAAAATGGCACCCTACATGCCAATATAGTGCCCTATACTTTAGGCCTTTAGGGCTCTATATAGAGTATAGGGTGCCATTACAGATTTGGCCACCAGACCCTCCTGAGTAGTACGAGATCTCTTTCTGGACAGGGTGTCCAGGCCAGCTAGGCTATTTATACTCCGTTTACTGAATCTGTGTCCACACGTGACACACACACACACACACACACACCGACACACAACGGCCCCTCGTCCACCAGGGCCCAGAGATGTAAGGAGATATCATACATACGCGATCTGTCTGCAACACGCTCTTATAGACATAGACAAATATCTGTTCTTGCTTCGTCATTCATATCAGTAGGATCTTTGTCACTGTAATTGGTGTTTCACCTAATGAGACAGCTCAGATGTAGCCTTGCGGCTTTAATGTTGTGGTGTAAGCAACATGATTTAGTCCTGCTGCTATACTGTAGTGCTATAGATGTAGAATTTTAATTTGATCACCCTGTTGCCGGACAACTTCTGAGATGTAAAAATGTATCAACCTAGAGGAATTTCCATTAATTATAATCCACATGTCCTGTTGCTGCAGGATTATTTTCCTGCTGTAACAAACTGGCTCGAATTAAGATCCTACATCTGCAATTAGCACTGTCTCTGCTGCTCTTATCCTACTCCTTAGCACCTCTGTCTCAATAGATCTAATCTCTGCAGTTGCCCTTATTGGTTTTAGCTACTTTGATTGAGTTAGCTACACTACAGTACTCTAGGGGGGGTTTAGTAGAACCTAAGCAGAATGTAATTTGGTCAGATGCTTGTTTACGTAGCCATGTCCATAAGAGATTACGTAGTCTGACCATGAGAGATCCGTATAGTAATGAAAATATAATGATAATAATTCTCTTTACTTGATTTAAAAAAGTGTGAGGAATAAGTGAAGGTGTGGAGAGGTAGGCTGCTATCTGTGAGATATATTTACCCACACTATGGTTCCCACACTAATCAGTATGCTGTTCTATCTCAGTCTGGAACACAATCCCAACTCCTTCTGGGCTATCTGATCGATGGGACCAGACTAGAGACTACTCCCCTTCATCTTTCATTAAGGCCAGAGGCCTGTGTGTGTGTGTGAGGGTTATTTCAAATCTAAAACAAAAATCAATATGGCTCCTGATGGATATAACATGGCCTGCTGCCCACTACTCCAATACTGCCTGCCTGCCACCCTGCCTGGTCCTACTACCACACACGTCCACTGCAGTAAGGTTCTTCGGCTGTCAGAGGAGAGTGGAGAGGACCCATAGGCAAGAGAGTGCGTGTAAGAAAGGAATGAGTGAGTCAGAGATGGGCCTCAGGGAGAGGTCTGACACTGCCCCATAGTGACATATAGGCTAATTCAGGATACAATACTATCTTAAGCAGAACCCATAGCTCCGTGAGGTCACCACGTGCCTGTGTGCGTAGCATAAGGAAGTGGTGAAAGTGAAGTTAAAAATAAGACCAGTAGGTGTGAAGATATTGATCATGAGAATCCGTCGGTTTGTCTTTGTGTTCTGTTCCTTTGTATCTGTTGTCCTGAAGTTATTGGGAATGAGAGTCCATTTGTTTGTGTTGTGTTCTATTTCTTTAGTTATTGTTTGTGTTGTGTTCTGTTTCTTTAGTTATTGTTTGTGTTGTGCTCTATTTCTTTATGGTTGTTGTTATGGTTGACAAGACACAACAACTACAGTAAACAGACACAGCATAAATAGCATCAGGATTTAAATGACCAAAACCATTTACGTGCAACGTGATCACCTTTGGGCCAGACAGCAAATTCTGTGAATTGAAACTTCACTTTGCAGTGTGGCACATGATGGATTTTAGTATACTCAGCTCAAATCTATAATGCACTAATTCAGTGAAGGTTTTTATCTCTTTGGTCTAACGAAGCACATGTTAACTAATCTCCTTCCAGACTGGGTTTGACACAAAAGACTCATTCTTCAACATGGTTGGCATTAACAGCTGAGCTGGAGAGGGGGAGGGGGGGGGGGGGGGGTAATAGGGTCAACTTCCATGCAGACATCAACACACAGCAGCATCGTGGCCTTAATATAGAGTACTGCAGGAGACTAGGCTTGAGGACAGCCATATCTATATCTCTTTTTCCCTCTCTCTATCTATCTCGGTCTGTCTGTCTCTCCATCTCTCTCTCTCAACTCAGAGAAGTAAAAGGGCCAGTAACCTATGTCTTCATTACTATCAGTAGCCTACCACTCTCGCCTTCTGGGCTAAAATATACCAAACTGCAATCACTCAACATAATGACAAAGTGTTCAGCTTTTAAATATATCACCACCAATGTTCCCGGGACTGCCGTGCAGAAGAAATATCAATCAGCGCAGAGAAGCACAAGAACAAACTTCACTCAACTTTCTAGTTTTTCCCTTTAGTTAACACTATCAATGTTTCCCTCTACTGTTGGAATTGCCAATATTAGCCACTTTCAATGCAACATACCCGAAACAAAACAAACTATACAAGACTTATTAGTGTGCGAAACTAACTATGCAAGAGATTTTCTTGTTGGCAGAACGCACCGGAGTAGGATTCTATTGAATTGACAGGTACTGACTCTGCCAATACTCTTCAGACCGGAGTGGCATAACCAAACAGAGCTGCAGTATCCCTATATGCAAATAGACCATGGATCTATGCCGTTCACTTGGAACTGGACTGTGTTTACAGCATGAGCGGTCATGAGTAGATGCGCTTGTTTTGAGATCAGAACGAGCATGCACATTTGTTCATATTATTTGCTAGTTATTATCCCAGTCCTAGCTCATTTCTAGTCAGCCGTGTGGGAGTGGTTGCTTCCTACAAGAGCACAAAGCGTCTGAATTTCTAGCCATCTTTGAAAAGCAAATCAAGTAAAGAGCATTTTGTCTGTCTTAAAGGTGCAGTGTTGTATTTTGAGACAGGCTTGAATAAGCTAAGTAGCCAATAGGCAGAGGGTAGCATAAGTTGTCTGATTATCTGTAATAATGGTATGGGAATTATTTATTTTGTAAAGTGGTTTCTTGCATCAAACAACACTTTTAATCTCCTTGTCTGAAGGACAAGTGGATGAACGGGTTAATACCAATCCCTGCATATTTTTTCCAAAGGTCTCACGAAACACCACACATTCGCTGCTACTGTAGGCTGAATGATAGAACAGCTATTTCCATGTGTTGGGATGCATTTTCACCATTGTTTTTGATGGTAGGCCACTCTTGATAAGCCTACATTATGATCAAATATCCACAGTAGCCTACTTGGCCACTGTTATAACTAACTTAAAGCGGGTACCACCTCAGTGTTCACAGTAAATGCACGCCAAAGTTGCACAGAATTTTCACAACGTTCAAGTTTGCACTCAGCAGACTTGACATTTGCTCAGTGCTGAACATTTTTTGAAGGAACATTGATCACCACCAAACATTAAAGTTGTATTAAACTTCACTTGTAGTAGAGTTCCAGCCATGTCTTCAAAAAAGACATTAACTGGCACACACACACTAAGGTGACCAGAAATGGATTACCACTTCAGTTTTCTTAATTTTTGAATCAACCAAGTTTGGTGATGCTGTTGGATGGACTTTCTGGCCATCAGAATGGTTGTTCATGCAGTGTTTACAATGTATCACTGTTCAAACGTTCCCCTAAATTATCTATGGCTTTAAACAAGTTGGGTACAGGGATAGACCATTTTTACATGCAAATCTGTTTGGATACAGTGTTTTATTGAAATATCCGCCTCAATTTAACTTCAGAGTTGCGTTTTTTCTGCAGGTTAACTGGGGACATTTCCGGGAATAACTCTGGCTAGGGACAGGCCACCAAATTCGTAAACTGTCCCCGGAAATCGGGGCATCCTTCGAGCAATCGAATTGTCAATGTTAAAACGTGTTTTTTTCCAGATAGACACATCACATGTGTTTTAATCAAATCAACCATATGCACTGAGCTTGTGTGATGCTTTAAGCGCTCTGTTTTATTAAATAATTAAGACACACAAATGATTAGAGGGAGTCTGACCGCAATTGATTTGATTGTGCCAGGCTCAGACTTGCTGCGCTGTGTTAATGAAAATGACAGCGAGTGACTGTGTGACTAGCACCCGTTGTCTCTCTCTCCTCCCTGCTGCAGCGACCGACACAGAACATCAACAGTGTTTATTGCGCTGTCCGTATTGCTGAAGCTGCTTCATAATTACAGCCATATCTGATAAAAGTTTTGTTACCGTAATCCCTCATTTGTTTAGGAAAAACATTCCCTATTCCGTCAACCCTTGCTCTCTTTACATGCATGCATTTTTTTTTGTAAAGCCTTTATTACAGCGAAGACTAAAAACAGTCGCATGCATTTGTCAATGCAATTGCCGAAATGGAACGCTTTATTTATTGTTTACGCTAAGGGTCACTTTGTTATTTTATTTTAAAATTAAAATGCTTGATTGCATTTCATATCATGAATGACTCATATGCTGTGTGATCACGTTAACAAATTAATGATTGATTGATACAGTAGCCTATATACAGTTGAAGTCGGAGGTTTACATACACTTAGGTTGAAGTAATTAAAACTTGTTTGTCAACCACTCCACAGATTTCATGTTAACAAACTATAGCTTTGGCAAGTCTACTTTGTGCATGACACAAATTCTTCCAAAAATTGTTTATAGACAAATTATTTCACTTATAATTCACTATATCACAATTACAGTGGGTCAGAAGTTTACATACACTAAGTTGACTTTGATAGACTAATTGACATCATTTGAGTCAATTGGAGGTGTACCTGTGGATGTATTTCAAGGCCTACCTTCAAACTCAGTGCCTCTTTGCTCGACATCATGGGGAAATCAAAAGAAATCAGCCAAGACCTCTGAAAAAGTCTGGTTCATCCTTGGGAGCAATTTCCAAACGCCTGAAGGTACCACGTTCATATGTACAAACAATAGTATGCAAGTATAAACACCATTTGACCACGCAGCCGTCATACCGCTCAGGAAGGAGACGCGTTCTGTCTCCTAGAGATGAACATACTTTGGTGCAAAAAGTGCAAATCAATCCCAGAACAACAGCAAATGACCTTGTGAAGATGCTGGAGGAAACAGGTACAAAAGTATCTATATCCACAGTAAAACGAGTCCTATATCGACATAACCTGAAAGGCCGCTCAGCAAGGAAGCCACTGCTCCAAAACCGCCATTAAAAAAGCCAGACTACAGTTTGCAACTGCACATGGGGACAAAGATCGTACTTTTTGGAGAAATGTCCTCTGATCTGACTAAACAAAAATAGAACTGTTTGGCCATAATGACCGTCATTCCGTTTGGAGGAAAAAGGGGGAGGCTTGCAATCCGAAGAACACCATCCCAACCATGAAGGACGGGGGTGGCAGCATCATGATGTGGGGGTGCTTTGCTGCAGAAGGGACTGGTGCACTTCACTAAATAGATGGCATCATGAGGAAGGAAAATTATGTGGATATATTGAAGCAACATCTCAAGACATCTTCAAAATAGACAAGCATACTTCCAAAGTTGTGGCAAAATGGCTTAAGGACAACAAAGTCAACGTATTGGAGTGACCATCACAAAGCCCTGACCTCAATCCTATAGAAAATGTCTGGGCAGAACTGAAAAAGCGTGTGCGAGCAAGGAGGCCTACAAACCTGACTCAGTTACACCAGTTCTGTCAGGAGGAATGGGCCAAAATTCACCCAACTCAATGTGGGAAGCTTTTGAAAGGCTACCCAAAACGTTTGACCCAAGTTAAACATTTTAAAGGCAATGCTACCAAATACTAATTGAGTGTATGTAAACTTCTGACCCACTGGGAATGTGAGGAAAAAAATACAAGCTGAAATAAATCACTCTCTCTACTATTATTCTGACATTTCGCATTCTTAAAATAAAGTGGTGATCCTAACTGACCTAAGACAGGGAATTTTTACTAGGATTAAATGTAAGGAATTGTGAAAAACAGAGTTTAAATGTATTTGGCTAAGGTGTATGTAAACGTCAGACTTCAACTGTAAGTATTGAAATATAGGCCTAAGTAAGTTACGGTATTAAGACTAAACAGGATGCACTTTTAGGCCTACAGCTCGATGGTGGTTATACAAGGCTGCTATAGGCTACTAAGTCTACTAATGATAATGACATTACCTATTATTAAAATGATGATCACAATAATAATAATAGTAATAATAACAATGAGGAGATCAAGAAAATAAGGGTATATTATTTTGCTGACATTTTGGAACAGTGTAAAGAACTTTAAATAAATTATAAGTAATACCAGAGGCTATTCTTACGAGAGAAGAAAAAGCTTTTATTAAAGCATAGCTAAGATTAATAACAGACGAATTTGTGAAATTGTTTATCTGAAATGTTGTGTTTTGCGTGAGGCTTGGTGCTCACAGAATCAGTAGGCTATTAAACAAACACTCAAACAGGCAACACAAGCATGATCTGTCTTATTTCTGTAGCTATATTGATGATTTATAAAGCCAGGCATATTTAACAGTTTATAGATCTAATTCAGTTGGGGTTTCCTCTCTCCTCACTTTTTCTTAGACAAATAAGGCAAGGGCTGTTTCCTTGTCTCATTCTGCTGCTGCCTCCACCACATTGTTCTCAACACCAATATGCTCGTTAACTTTGCTATTATGCACATAGCAACATGGTCTAAGAAAAGGCACCAATTCAACAGCACACTGATGTTTCAGAACCAAGGACAGCAACCGATATCAAACGCAGGAAAAAGCGCATTTGTTATTAAATAATATTATATTTATTAGTGTTGCACCATTGTCCTTAACCATATACAACTTCAGTAGCACATGCCTTAGGGTGATGGACTGTACCATCCCCACGGCCTCCACAGTGGATTAGTCCACTCAGACAGGTGCAAATAGGACAGATGTCTTGTACACCATGATTTTAGATTTTTTTTTTTTTTGCTACTGCTCGAGTAGAGATCTCGGTCGACCAACCAAACAATCAACCAGTCGACGAAATGGGGTCAGCCCTACACATGTTATAAACATGTAATAAACGTGTAATCACCAAGACGGAATGTTGACATTTACTTGCTCTTTCCTGTCTGTCTGACCTGGTTGTCTGGGAGATGACCTCCAGGCAGAGAATGACCCACCTAGTGAAAAACAAAACATTAATTTCTCAACCAGATGCTCTTTTGTCACACACTCTTTACCTGTGTAATGAACAACACACGTCTGGCCCTTCTTTGGGAAAGTCCTTGCTGTTGAAAATAAAAAACAATATTTAGTAGAATGTAGTGTGTGTGTGTGTGTGTGTGTGTGTGTGTGTGTGTGTGTATTACTAGGATGTGTCCTAATCATGACATGCACTCTTTATGAAATGTTGTTACATAAAACAAATCATTGTAAGTAACAATATCATATTCCTTTTGTTAACAACATACACACTACATAATATCAGAATAATATATCAAGTCTGTGTTAATACAGATAAAACCAGCACACCCACTAGAAGGAGCTGGCCTGAGAAGAAGGCTGGCGATAATGCCGTGAGTTCTAGAACGATATTTGTGTGAGTGTGAGAGGGTCATGGCTAAAAGGGATCCAGCTTTTGTCAAATTAACCCTACGTTAATTATCCTAACCTGCTACGAAAATTCTAATCTGACGTTAATTTGACAAAAGCTGGATCACTCCATGCCGTGACCGATTGAGACCGAGCAACATCTAAGTGGCTTGCGAAATAAATGTATCCCACGTTGTGGAGTACGTAATAAACATGCAGCTAAATACTTTGCACTTGCTGTAAATCCGTTAAACGTTCCCACACCATCTCCCACAATTTCGTAATGCCTAGCTAGCTAAATAAATAAACAAACACAGCAGATAACGATCCAAAATCAAATGTAACAAAAACAACGTACCATCTCCTGGGGATATTGTTTCGATTTCCACACCCATTATAATAAAAAGCGACGGTGGTTGCTAATGCATAAAATAAAGCAGGTTTGGTGTCTAGTCAATTTCGGTGACTAAAAGGTGCACGCAAGCTCCAGCAATACCGACCACTGATCGACTACTCTCAAGTCTGAGAAATGCAAGTTGTGGCCGTGTTCGAGAGGGTCGAAAACGTTATGTGTCATGTGTACATTTTGACTGACTGACTGATCTACAAATAATAATGAGTAGTTATTTATGATGCAAGGTGATTTGTAGATCAGTCAGTCGGCAGTCGCCTGCACTGTCCGCTGTAATGTCGAACACGCCCTGTATTACAATAATGTGAAAAAACCTTAGCATGAGATACGCAACCTCGACTGAAAATCTCGTCCTCTGTCTCAGTTTAGGGGGACCCAAAATGTACAGAGCCTAAGCGGTGGACATAGCTGTGACTGAGCTCTGACTGTGGACAAGAAGGCCCCCAAGTGGTCAACACGAAATACACCAGACTTCCCATAAACTTCAAGTCCCATAATGCTTTTGTATTGCGTCATAATACAGTTCACGAAAGCAACTTTTACCCAGGGAAAGGTGAAATAAACTTGGGAAATGTGATCAAGGTTGATGGTTTGACAAGAAAATCGATGAATGTAATGACACGTGTGGGCATATAATTTTGTGACTAAAGAACGTATTCGCCATAAAGTTACTTCACTTAGCTTGTTCCTGATGGATTTAGCTAGCTAGCTAACGTTAGCTACGCGTGTTATTAGCTGGTGGGCCAAAAAAATGACAGCTACTGTTGGTAGCTATCCAGTAACTAAGTCAGGGAAATTATTTCTAATATTGTTGAGTACCTAGCTTTATAGCCTGTATTGCAGTTGACAACAGCACATCTTTGTCTTAATGTCTTTTGACTTTACATTCTAGGTTTAAATGCATTTTATGTGAATATGACAATGATTCTAGCTAGCACAAAGTAATAACCTACCTGAATACCTAGCCCTTGATCATGACTCGTTCCATTACATTACACATAAGTCATTGGACGAAAGGCGTCTTCTGTAGGGGGAAGCTTTGTTAAGCATTAACACGCATCGCTTGCGGTACGGTTTTTGGGTGCATAAGGACCTTATCTTTCATATCGGCGATAAAAAAAAAGGTTAAATTAATATGCACCATTATAGGGTTTGGGTTCACTGATGGCCAATTAGCTTTATTTCTGCGTCTCCGAACACTTGTGTGTAAACATAAGACAGACTCAACAAATGTGTTGTCACTGGAAAAATACTCTCGGGTGCAACTGTGTTAAAAACCGGTTAAAACAGTGTACCGCACAGGAGGTTGGTAGCACCTTAATTGGGGAGAACGGGCTCGTGGTAATGACTGCAGCGGAATTAGTGGAATGGTAACTAATACATCAAACACATAGTTTCCAGATGTTTGATGCCATTCCATTTGCTCCGTTCCAGACATTATTATGAGCCTTTCTCCCCTCAACAGCCTCCTGTGGTGTACAGTGTGTCTATTTAGCTTTTATGAAATTGTTTTGGTATGATATGAAAGTATAGGGATTTAAGTTTCTAGAACTGTACCGCAATTGAGAATCGATTCACGTTTAGATAGACTCAATTCGCCCTTTAAACAGAATATGTAAGGTCTTTGGACTAACGTTAGGCTCATTTTGTCCAATATTGGGCTACCTGAAGACCTAATGTTAACAGGGATTGCCTCATACCCAAATCCAAGCTAAGGTCAAATTTGCCTGCCAAAAGTGATTAGCTCTACTTCTAGGTTAGTTAGCTATCCAGCTAATAATACAGTTTGACCAGACAACAACAACACTGATATCAGTTCCTCTGTAAAGCCTTGACAACTAGTGTGTAATATAACCTACCTGATCTGCGTGGCTAAGGTCATTTGGACTAATCAGCTCAGGTCTGGCCTGGCCCTGGGGTGTAACCCTCAGGCAGAGGGGATTAGGGATTCACGTCGCCAGAGGCACAGGACACGAGAGTCTTGTCCTATTATTAGTGTGGGATGGCAGTCAAGGTAGCTGGAACTAGTCTTCTGCACGGCAAAATCCTCATGACCGAAAGCCAATGCCATTGAATGAGTGATTGTTTCTTCTTTAATCAATGTTACTGATAATTGTTTCTCTTTCCGTTTGGATTAGTCTGTACTTGCTGTCAGTATGGAACTGGGCAAAGCCAAGTTGCTGAGGTCAGGTCTGAACACGCTACACCAAGCCATCCACCCCGTTCACGGAATAGCCTGGACTGACGGGAAGCAGGTCTGCCTCACCTCCCTCTACTACGCCAACTGCGAAGTCAAATTCGGCGACACCAACGTCATCGGCCAATTTGAGCATGTCTTCGGCCTCTCCTGGGGCCCTCTGTGCTGTTCAGGCGCTCCTGCCCTGTTGGCCGTCCAACACAAGAAACATGTCACAGTGTGGCAGCTGCAGCTCAGCGCTCTGGAACAGAACAAGCTGCTCTGCACTCAGACCTGTGAGATGAGCGAACCGTTCCCCCTGCTGTCTGAGGGATGTGTCTGGCATCCCAAGATGGACATCCTTTCTGTCCTCACTAAGAAAGACGCCTCTGTGCTGTTCTGCGTCCGTGTGGACAACCGTAGGGTCAAGGCTGATATTAAAGGCAGTGGACTCATCCACTGTGCCTGCTGGACCAAAGATGGCACCCGGTTGGTTTTGGCTATAGGAAGCGCCCTTCACTCCTACATCTATAACGATGTTCAGAAGAGTCTTTTAGCCTGCTCCTTCTGCCCCATCTTTGACGTGGGCGGGTACATCTGTGCCATCGTGTCGACAGGTGAGGCCCAGGTGGCAGTAGCTACAGAGCTTCCTCTGGATACGATCTGCGGACTGAACGCTGGCATAGCATTCGACGTGTCCTCAGATTCAGAGTCCTCCCTACCTGGACATTCTTCTCCTATGGTGATGTTGGACGAGGACGGCTGTATAGACTCCCGCAGGAGGTCCTTTGACTCTGAGAGGTCCTACCTCTCCTGCTCTGCCTCCGGCGGCCCTATGGACCTAACCCACCTCCTGGCCAAGCACCGGCGCTCAGACCCTAGTCCACTCATACACCTGCGCCGCAGGGACCACCTGACCGGCTCCGGACAGGATTCGTCCCACCTTATCCTGGTCACCTACGAATGGAAAGTCACCAGCACCAGTAAGGTCAGCATCCCTGGGATCCTGGTGCCGGACATCGTGGCCTTTGACTCCAGAGGTTCCACGGTGGCGGTGGCCTCTAACACGTGTAGCATGGTGCTGGTCTACTGCATCACGCCGTCCGCCATGCCCAAAGTCCAGCAGATCTCCTTACAGAAAAACGAGAGGCCCAAAGGCATCTGCTTTCTTAGTGACAAGATGTTGCTTCTCATGATTGGCAGACAGAAGTCCAACGACCCTGCCTTCCTCCCCTCCTCCAATACGGACAAATACATCCTGCGACTCGCCTCCAAGGAGATTGTCTACAACGGAGGAACCCCAGCTTCTCCCTCCCCGAACCGAGAATCCCCCGTTAGACGCCACTCGGAGCATGTCTTCTCTAAGGAGGAGAAGCAGGAGATTAAGGAGCTGGTGCTGCCAGGAGGAGGTGTAATCCAGTCCCATTCTCCAGGGAGCAGCAGGAAGAGGCTGGTGGAGGAGGTGAGGAGCCCGGAGCCCAGTTCAGTCACCAGCTCAGTCGACTTCCCCTACTCTGACCTCTGTCGCCCCTCTGACCAACCTCACTCTAACGCTTCCTCCATTACGGTCGAAAACTTTGACATGGAACCCGTCAACCGGATGACAATGCTCTCCATGGCAGGACAGGCTAGCAGGGAGTCAAGTCGAGCCTGCTCCCCATACTACAACCCTAGGGATAAGCCCCACACGGAGATCCCCACCCTGCCTAAAACCACCCCCTTGGCCCCCAGGGAGAAGGAGAGGAACCTGGAGAAGCTGTCTCAGAACATGGAGATGATGTTTTCTCGTTTTTCTGAGGTGCAACAGTGTCTGACAGAGATCAGCGACTTCACCCGGAACGGCAAAAAGGGTCTGTGGACTAGTTACCCCAACGCCTGTGAACCTCCATACGTTAACATCACATGTCAGGTAGGACTTTAATTTCTATGTGTGCAAAAGTTGGAGATTTTCAGAGCCACATTTGAAAAGATAATGCATGTTTATTGAAAGACCTTACATATTGAAATTATAGGCCAAACATTTGTATTATAAAGTTAAGTTAGACACTAGGGCTGGGAATTGCCAGGGACCTCACGATACAATATTATCACGATTTTATATTATCACAATACTTAGGTGCCGATACAATATGTATTACAATTATATATTAGATAGATAGATAGATAGATAGATAGATAGATAGATAGATAGATAGATAGATAGATAGATAGATAGATAGATAGATAGATAGATAGATAGATAGATAGATACTTTATTGATCCCAGAGGGGAAATTTCTTTGTCAAGCAGCTACAAAACAAGCACAGGGCAGGTGCAAAATGCCAGAATGAAAATACACAAAAGACAGATACACGAAACATGATACATAGAGCGGCAGTATGAAAAAGTATCAAAATACAAGAAGTCTGGAGTGCAAAAAAGCTATAAAAAGACATTGCATAGTGCGGGTGGATGGTTGAATATGTACACTATACATTGGTAAATTAACTGTACAGGGAATTATACAGTTCAATTTACAGGTAAGTGAATATTTGCATGGTTACATTAACTGTACAGGTAAATGACAGGAAGCGCTAAATGTGTGCTAAATGTGTGTATGATATAATTTAGGGTAGTAATTCCCTTAAAATACAGTCCTTAGTGCGCAGGGTTTAATTACAGATAAATGCACTTATAGCACATTTAATATACTAAAAGCAATGAAAAAAAGATACTACTGACAGGATACTAATATGCAGTCCTGAGTAAATGACTACGTAAGTTAAGTCCAAGAATGACTTACAATATTGCACGTCATATGATATAACAACTGTACATGAGTATGTATATACAGACCTAAATGAATAAATAAGTCCGGAGTGAATAAGTGATTACAGACCAGAGTTACTCACGGATGGATGTATAATTGTTAAACTAGGTCCTAACACCCCAACAGTTCCAGGTCTATGTTGACGATGGCACGGCACCCCGGTGAGGCATTAAATAGTCTAATAGCCGTCGGCAGGAAGTACCTCCTGTAGCGCTCTCTGGCACACCGTGGTGGGATCAGTCTGTGACATAACCATGGCATGCAGAGGGTGGGTGACGTTGTCCATGATGGCCAGCAGTTTGGCCAGGATCCGTCTCTCCGCCACCTCCTATAGAGTGTCAAGGCTAATCCCCAGAACAGAGCTAGGCTTCCTGATCAGCATCACCGGCTTTTATGTTGGCGCCCCAGCCTACCACTGCAAAAAAGATTTCACTGGCTACCAGAGACTGGTAGAAGGTATGCAGTAGTTTACTGCACACGTTGAAGGACCTGAGCCTCCTCGGAAAGTAGAGTCGGCTCTGGCCCTTTTTGTACAGAGCCCCGGTGTAACCAGCCCATTCCAGCCTATTGTCCATAGACCCTAAGCACCCTTGGGCTGATGCCATCAGGGCCCGCCGCTTTCCACTGATGTAGTCTCTCCAGCTCTCTCTTCACTTGGTTGGTGGTGAAAGCCAGCCCAGGTGGGGAGGTGGGGTTTATTATTTGGAAATCAGCGTACCTTCCTGGTGGGTACAGTGTTGTCTATACAAAAATTGATGAAGTCCGTTATGCAGTCAGTAAGTCCATCGATGTCCTCCCCATGAGCCTCACAGAGCACATCCCAGTCTGTTGTTTCAAAGCAGTCCTATAGGGCCTCATTCGCCTCCGGAGACCATCTCCTAATGGTCCTAGTGGTCCTAGTGGTCGCAGGCTGCTGTTCGACCATAGGCCTGTAGAGGGGGGTGAGGTGGACAAGGTTGTGATCCGATCTACCGAGGGGAGGGAGCATCCTTCACATTTGCGTATAACAAGGCCAGAGTTTTATTATTCCTGGTTGGGCAGCATTGAAGAGAGAGATGCATAGTTAAAATCCCCCGAAATGGCAAAGAAAGCACTGGGATGCGCTGTCTGTAACCTCGCGATAGCAGAGTGTATGACGTCACATGCTGTGTTTGCGATTCAATACTGTGATTTTTATTGCGATTTTGATGTTCAAAACATATTGGTCATGTCTGCTGGAGAGAGCATGAGAACATTTTTGATTAGTCAGGGAAATAAAAGTGCTGAAAACATGTTGGCTCCCTATTTAAAAAGTAGATGGAGAACAAGCTATAGGATGAAAAATACCGGATGTTTGGCGCAGGTACAGCCGACCAGCGCTAGCTAACTCTACCTATAGTAGCAACTATAGTAGCAACACTCCAAATCGATACTTGGAGTCCAAAAATAATATTGAAATATGTAACTATATATAATTTTTCCCCCATCACTATTAGACACATAAAGGAACGTACTGTATGTATATAAAGCACCCAGATTCAGCAGATGTCAGAATAAAGAGCTAATGTTGAACTTGGTGGGCCTTGTCTGAAGGTGAAGGTACAGTAGAGACGTATTTTAATGCATTCTCCAGGCTAGAGTGTGCAATCCACCATTGGCTAATAATAGACAGTACACTGACAGCACAGTGTGTGCTATTATGGTGTTCCTAAAAGAGTGATTAAAAGCACAATTTGTGAAATGATGCCTTGCTGTTGCATCCATTAATAACTGTTCTTGAGGTCAGAATTGTACTAACTATCTCCCTTCTCTCTCTCTCTCTCTCTCTCTCTCTCTCTCCATTTCTTCCCTCTTCTCCATGCAGAAGCAGCTGTCTGAGAATGTGTTCATAGATGAGAGAAGGCCAGTGTTGCTGTGTGAGGGGAAGCTGTGTCTCAAGGTTCTTCAGGAGCTCTTCAACCTCACTGTAGTAGAGATGGTGTATGGTATGTATCTGGCCTATGCGCTTCCCCCATACCAATAATAACACATGGTTGTAGTCTTAAGGCTTGAGATTCTTTGTTTTCACTATGTATACCCCAGGCTTAATTCTACCAGTATTTTAAATTAAAAGTAGGCTCTGATGATATGACATCATCATACACAGCGGGGCTGCTTACATAAATCAACACAATTCAAATCTGCAGACTGCCATTATTGGCTCTTCCCAATGTAGGTATGCTTCAAGAGGAAATTGGGTAGTCTTCTCAGACTGTGTGTGTGTGTGTGTGTGTATGCGCGCGTATGGACAGGGATAGAAAAAAAAGTTTTCCCTCAGGTTTCCAGGAATCTATCCATATCCTCAGCCCTTAGTCTAGACTGAGGAACTACTGAGCTTCTCTCAGCTATTACTACTAACCAGACAAGATGTTGTATATACAAATAATTACATCTCTGTTTCACTCCACATAAAAGGACATGCATTTTAAACAACAGTATTTGGTTGTAAACGGAGTGCTTCAGTTAATGGGTGGAGAGGCTGAAATGGGAGTGATTATAGGGTTACTGTGGATTAAAAGGTTTAAAACAGAAGCAGCTTACAACCCCATCACGCCCTCCCTGTGTTTGTTCTGCTAATATACACACTCAGCACGCCTCCTCCAACTCCAAGAGTATTTATAGAGTATTTACGACACCACTTCATTCAAGAGTTTCACTGTTTGGGTTTTTGCCGCAATCAGCAAAATGACTCACCTGGCTTTATATAAGTTAAACAGTCTTATAAAGTATGGGAATAAATAAAACAACTTCCTAAACTGTCTCTTAAACTTGAAACTCCTGTCTCCTGTGTGTTCCAGGTCCATTGTGGATAGTCCTGGTAGCGGATGCAGAGGGCTTTGTGCCCCTGACTTTTAAACCCAAAGAGGAGTTGACGGTGAGGAACGGAAAGAGGAAATCTCCCATCAGAACCCCTGGCAGCCCAGACTCCTGCCCCTCCACCCCCGTCAAATCTCCCTCCAGCCCAGTCAAATCTTACCCCAACACAGACTTGAACACAACATAAATCTCAAAACAGAGACTCAGCATAGTTGGAGAGAGCACAGAGCATGGGACTACCGACTAGCATAACACATAGGAGATGTCAATGGTTTATGCATGCATATGTAAAAACTGGACACACGCAGAGACTCAACCCCTCTGCAGCTTTTTATGAACTAGCAGTACTTGGTGGCAAATGTTCCTTTTTCAGTTGGGGGATTATTTGACACTTTTGAAAGAAGCACCTTTCAAACAGAATGTTTACATTTAGTGACTTTGGGAGATTATATTTGACTTTTTGTTGGCTTTGTATTATATGAGCATCTGGTTCAAGATGAAGTTCTGTTTTTTTTAATCAGAGCATTGAAGTACGACAGTGCAGTGTTTTGGCTGGCATAGTTCAGTGTAAATGCCACCACATCCCAAATAGATGTATCCTGTTTGTGTGTTATATTATTAAAACCTTCAAATGTTTAAAATGGATAGTTTCATCGCTCAACTTATTATGACTGAATTTGTTATGGTAATGGTTTATCCAGTCTGCCATCTAAATACATAACATATGTGTCATTATAGTACCACCAGGGGGAAGCAGTAGGCAGAGAAACAGACATACCTTTCAATGTGAACAGCATTGGTTGGAGAATCCAACCAACTGAGCCATTCCTGTTTCATATCTTCCCCCAAAACCCCACTTTAATGGAACCTTCCTCTACTGTGTTTGAAGTTATGAAGTCATGGTTCAGTCCATCTACTAACCAAAGTCAACAGTATTTATTAAGCCCATGTATTGTCATCAAACCATCATAATACTCCCACACCATTCATAAATACCAGCAATGTCCGGCTAAACACAGCAAATAGGGATATACATTAATTTAATTTATATAAATAAGGTTATTTTGTAGGTATATTCAAGATGGCTATACATTACAGGTTCATGTGAAAATACAGAAACAAACTTAAAATGTTTACTTGAAAACGTAACTATCATTTGATAATTTCTCTGTGTAATATACACTCATTGAAGTAATATTCCAGTTGGGGAACTGGAATCCGCCGCATGTGAAACCTCTCCTGTCCATTCCATCCCAGGTCATGCGTTACTCAGATTATCCAGCCTGATGCTGCTTTGTTTCCTGTAGAAGACAGACAATATTAACTTTAACGTTGAAGGTACTGTATGTTGGTATTTGAGCCATTTCAGGCCTCTGTAATTTTACTCAACCTAAAGGCGGTGGTGTACTGTACACTTAAAGCACTCAAATCTTTGTGATTCAAATACTCAGTTTGCAGTGGTGTAAAGTACTTAAGTAGTTTTTTTGGGTAACTACTTTACTTTACTATTCATATTTTTGACAACGTTTACTTTTACTCCACTACATTTCTAAAGATAAGATGTACTTTTTACTCCATATGTTTTCCCAGACACCCAAAAGTAATCGTTACACTTCGAATGCTTAGCAGGAAAGGAAAATGGTCCAATTCACACACATCAAGAGAACATCCTTGGTCATCCCTACTGCCTCTATCTGTCAGACTCACCAAACACAAAAGCTTTGTTTGTAAATGATGTCTGAGTGATGGAGTGTGCCCGCCGCTATACGTAAATTAAAAAATCAAGAAGATCGTGCCGTCTGGTTTGCTTAATATATCTTTACATATACTCAAGTATGACAATTGGGTACTTTTTCCACCACTGTCAGTTTGGTAACACTTCTCTTAAGTATGCATATAATAAAGCATTATGATACGCTTATAATGCAGTGTAAGACATGTCATAAGCATGTATCCCCTTATTGTCATAGACACTACTTTTACAAGAGCACTATGACGTTCTAGCAACTTCTGACAACAGAGACGTGTGGGTCCCTCACCGTAGCTCCTCCAGACAGTGTTTGTTCCTGAGCCGGACGTCCTCACTGATGGGGTAGAGCAGCAGTATCAACAAGCCTGTTACGATGAAGGCCACAGGGGCGGCGCCTATGAGCAGCTTCAGAGTGTAGGCTACTTGAGCAGGCTGCCTGCACGCCCCCGTGTCATAACCCGCAAACCTGAAGATACCATTACACACACACACACACACGTATTATACACAGTAAACTTGTACAGACACATACACATCTCACAACCTGCAAACTTATAGAGATGCACACCTGTATCATACCGATAGTTACATAAATACAATAGACTACAATGGCCTATTAATGCTGTTTTTACGTGTTTCTCTCTATACATGTGTCGTTCACTGGTTTACGTTTCTCCTGATGTGGATCAGTGTTTGTGTGTTCCTTGGGAGCATGGATACTCCCAAGGAAATCTCATTTTCAGTAAATGAAAATAATACTCTTGTGTTAATGTTTATGTTGTCTGTCTGACTCACTCGAGGCAGAGGGTGGACACTCCCAGAGAGATCCCAGCTGCGAACTTGGTGAAAAACACGTAGAAGGAGTAGAAGATGGCCTCATAGCCTTTACAGTAGGGGTTGGCCAGACGGAAGTCATCCACCACGTCTGGCAGCATCGACCTGACACACAACACACACACACACACACCCACACATATCAATACTACATCAAAAACATCTCCCATCAACAGCTTATAGGCCTACCCCATTATCACGTTATACAACCAGCCTCGATGACTCCGTCTGTCTACTTATAGCGCTAGAGGATAAAACGGCTATAATGGTGCTCATAGAGCAACGTTAAAATGGTCTGGTGAAATGACTGCTACTACGTAATAACATGATTAGATAATGAAGCTAGCTGTAGCCGAACTGCTCCGACCACAGATGGGGAATCACCAGATAAACAGACAGATAGACAGACAGACACTACATGACCAAAAGTGTGTGGACACCTGCTCGTCGAACATCTCATTCAAAAATCATGGGCATTAATATGGAGTTGGTCCCCCCATTGCTGCTATAATAGCTTCCACTCTTCTGGGAAGGCTTTCCACTAGATGTTGGAACATTGCTGCTGGAACTTGTATCCATTCAGCCACAAGAGCATTAGTGAGGTTGGGCACTGATGTTGGGCGATTAGGCCTGGCTCGCAGTCGGCATTCCTATTCATCCCAAAGGTGTTCGATGGGGTTGAGTTCAGGGCTCTGTGCAGGACAGTCAAGTTCTTCCACACCGATCTTGACAAACCATTTCTTTATGGACCTCGCTTTGTGCACAGTAGCATTGTCATGCTGAAACAGGCAAGGGCCTTCCCCAAACTGTTGCCACAAAGTTGGAAGCATAGAATCGTCTAGAATGTCATTGTATGCTGTAGCATTAAGATTTCTCTTCACTAGAACTAAGGAGCCTAGCCTGATACATAAAAAACAGCCCCCGACCATTATTCCTCCTCCACCAAACTTGACAGTTGGCACTATGCATTGGGTCAGGTAGCGTTCTTCTGGCATCCACCAAAACGGAATTAGTCCGAAGCGTGATTCATCACTTCAGAGAACAGGTTTCCACTGCTCCAGAGTCCAATGGCGGCGAGCTTTACACTCCTCCAGCCGATGCTTTGCATGGCGCAAGGTGATCTTAGTCTCGTGTCTCCATTTCATGAAGCTTCTGAGAAACAGTTATTGTGCTGAAGTTGCTTCCAGAGACAGTTTGGTACTCGGTCGTGAGTGTTGCAACCGAGGACAGACGATTTTTACGAGCTACGCGCTTCAGCACTCGGCGGACCCGTTCTGTGAGCTTGTGTGGCCTACCACTTCGCGGCTGAGCCGTTGTTGCTCCTAGACGTTTCCACTTCACAATAACAGCACTTACAGTTGACCCGGGCAGCTCTAGCAGTGCAGAATTTTGACAAACTGACTTCTTGGAAAGGTGACATCCTATGACGGTGCCAAGTTGAAAGTCACTGATCTCTTTAGTAAGGCCATTCTACTGCCAATGTTTGTCTATGGAGATTGCATGGCTGTGTGCTCGATCATATACATCTGTCAGCAACTGGTGTGGTTGAAATAGCCAAATCCACTAATTTGAAGGGGTGTCAACATACTTTTACTGGCACTGTTATGGCTACTCCAAACTACTGCTGCTAAACTACAGCAATAGACTACTAATTCTACAAGGACTGTGGCTATTTTACCACACCAAGAATATGTTTGCTACTACTACTGTAGGTACAACCAGTGGCTAGTGCTAGTGGTGCTACAACTACACCACATCCACAGAGGACATTTGTGCCAGCCCAATTTAATTGGTCTCACCATGGTAGGAGGAGTGATGCAGCCACACTGAGTCCAGAAGAGACAGCCACTACGTAGGCTACAACCAGGTTAGGAATGAACACCAGCATTACTGTAAACGGCATGATCCACTGGACAGAAAGAGAGAGAGAGTAAGAGGAGTGAACACACATACATACATACTGTATACACATGGCATGAGTTAGTTGTACACACATTTGTAATCAGGGTTGGGTAGGTTACTTTCTAAATGTAATCCATTACAGTTACTAGATACCTGTCCAAAATTGTAATCTGTTAAGTAACGTAATCTAATTACTTTCTCC
Source organism: Thymallus thymallus (assembly GCA_023634145.1). Taxonomy (NCBI): domain Eukaryota; kingdom Metazoa; phylum Chordata; class Actinopteri; order Salmoniformes; family Salmonidae; genus Thymallus; species Thymallus thymallus. The sequence continues at coordinate 11,405,912 of CM042412.1, read as the reverse complement.
TTAAGAGGAAGAAGACAAAAATCATCAATCAAATGCATTTGGTGTGTCACCATAGTGGTCTCTCAGGTGGAACAAATTTAACTTTAGCCTTTTTTCAACGCTGAATTGAATGTCAATGAGAAAACAGAAAGATGTCATCATGTATTTTTCCGCAAACATCCTTTCTGAATTTTAAAATCAATCATCTAGTTTTTCAAAATAATCTGTAATCTGTTTAGAATAATTTTTCTGGTAATTACACTGATTACAGCTAGTTACTCTCCAACCCTGTTTGTAATACAGTATTATTAAGCCCTCTGGAGGTCTTTGATCAGACAGTGCATCTCCAGAAGTAATAATATGTTTGTCCACAAGGTGGCAGATTCTTATCATCAGTGGAGTATCACTAGCACTCTGTCCCAGACACTTACCGTGATTCCACAGAAGGCTGCCTTCTTCTTGCCGAACCGCTCCAGAAACCACTGCCACAAAGGGATGCTCACTACTGCAGATACCTGGGAAGAGGGATATCATTTTTAAGAATATGCACGCTATACTATTGTTTTTGGTTATAAATATGCTCTAATGTCATATAAAACCATGCACTGTCAATAGGACAGTTTTTAGTTACATTGATCTAGGTCTGAAACCAGAACTCACCAGGATGGTCAGCACTATGTTCTGGAAGTGGTCTCTCAGGTCCACTGCATACATACAGAACAGGACAAAGTTGCTTTGCACCAACTGGAAATCAGATCAGATATCACACACATTCATTCTTCTGAAAGATTCAGCATCTTCAGCACTGTCCTATTCTCTCTGCTATATCTGGAGCCATTCTGAGGTCATAACAGGACACCCATTACCATCCCACTGTGAGTGTCATGTCTGAGAAGGGGTGCATCAATGTGCCCACCAATCATAACAGGATACCCATTACCATCCCACTGTGAGTGTCATGTCTGAGAAGGGGTGCATCAATGTGCCCACCAATCATAACACAACACCCATTACCATCCCACTGTGAGTGTCATGTCTGAGAAGGGGTGCATCAATGTGCCCACCAATCATAACAGGATACCCATTACCATCCCACTGTGAGTGTCATGTCTGAGAAGGGGTGCATCAATGTTCCCACCAATCATAACAGGACACCCATTACCATCCCACTGTGAGTGTCATGTCTGAGAAGGGGTGCATCAATGTGCCCACCAATCATAACAGGACACCCATTACGATCCCACTGTGAGTGTCATGTCTGAGAAGGGGTGCATCAATGTGCCCACCAATCATAACACAACACCCATTACCATCCCACTGTGAGTGTCATGTCTGAGAAGGGGTGCATCTACCTGAATGGCGACGGAGATGAAGAGGAAAGCAGCAGTCAGGGTGAGATAGGGGCCGTGTCGCATCACCAGGATGAAGCCCTTGTGGAACGGGATCTGCTTCTCCGTCTTCGAAATGTACGGATCTGTACGAGGAAGAAAAGGAACGAGATCTGAAAGTGTCAAAAGAGACAGTTTCTTTGGATTCCATCTTTAATCCCACCCTAAAGAATAGCTCAATCTAGCCCACAAAGCACCAAGCATGCTGCAATGAGAGAATAAAGCATGAGTGAGACACGTATGGGAGATTTCCCCTCCAATCTGGCAACCCTGTCGCTTCCCCTGCATTGCAGTATTGTTATGCTCTGTCTGTTCCACGGGGGGGGTTATCACTACAGAGAACCAGAACGGACAGGTTCGCTGGTAGTGAGGTCAGCAGTTCACTGACAGACTCCATGTGCAGGATAAACACACAAGAAATGTCTTATACTTTTAATACTTGTTTTCCTGAGATGGATAATCATTGCTTAAGGCTAAATGGAGGCCAGCAATAGTCCAGTCAGAATAAGGCTCAAAACAATGCTACTGTGCTTACTGGTACATTGCAAATTATGTTAGAGTGAAATGTGAGAAGGGAAAGAGAGAGGAGCTTGCTGGGAAAGAGTGTGCACAAACACACACACATAAGCACACACACACACACACTCACCGTCTCTCTCTTTGACTCCCAGGAACATGACCACAGTGCAGATGAGAAACACTCCTCCTATCACACCAGCAGCGATCATATACACCTCCTTCTGCAAGTAGAGAGAAAAAACAATCATTAACTGTTACTGTACACCTTCTGTAAGGGCGATCGAGAGCAACAATATACCATATACACCTTCAGGAAGAAAACAACAATGTAAATGTATCCTTTATTTGTTGGATCTCCATTAGGTATTACATTACACTACTCTTCCTGAGGTCCACTTTCTTTCTATGGTTACACAAGCTAAACTGAGCCTTCCTCAACCCTTATCAAAAAGTTGCATTAGAACATATCAATCGTGGCTCCTGGGTGGCGCAGTGGTCTAAGGCTGCATCTCAGTACAAGAGGCATCACTACAGTCCCTGGTTCAAATCCAGGCTTGATTGGGAGTCCCATAGGGCGGCACACAATTGGCCCAGCGTCTCCCGGGTTTGGCCGGTGTAGGCCGTCATTGTAAATAGGAATTTGTTCTTAACTGACTTGCCTAGTTAAATAAAGGTTCATTTAAAAAATGTGTTTGTTGACCTGTGATTTTAGGCTAGCACTCTTTATACCGCTCTAACAGATCACACATAATTCACTGCACAGATTACATACAAGGATACAGGAAATAATCTAAAGTTAATTCTGATCCTAAAATACAGCCTACCAAAATACTATAGAGCCTTGAAGATGTCATGTTCTAAACCCAACAGGAACTGCACTGCCCTAAACAACTATGGGCTAGTTTGCTATGTTTCCATGCTGCGCTGCATAGTGTTAGTATTATTACTTATTCACATCTAACATTTTGCCATTTCTGAGGGACTGGAGAACGAGCCCAGACGAATGTGGCACCCTCGCGAAAGTGCTCTTTGTGTTTGAGTGAGTGTGTGAGTGAGTGAGTGTGTAAGTGATTGTGTGTGCTCATCGTGGCTACAGAGGGCCCTGTGTGGTGAAAGGGCTGCGACATCGGGGTTTACCCAGAATCCTTTGGAATGGCACCACTCAAGCCCCTAAATAGCTGTGGCCGTGCCGAATCCGACAAGGAATAGTTTGGGCTGGAGCCCGCTCGCCGGGTTTTATCTACCCAGAAACCACCTCTGCGTTCACAAGATTGACAGCAGGGTCTCAGGGTTGTCTCATTCATGTTTTCATTGACTGTATGTCTACTTCTAGGAAATGAACAACGAGATAAATTAAAATATATAATGTTCCGGTCTGGGTTTGGCTGGTTTTGGGCTGGAAATAAATACTGTTGGTTCCCTTATCTCAACAAACTGCATGTCGAATTTGGGGTCTGGGGTTCATTCATTCATGTGTTTTTAAATGTGATAAAAAATATATATCCTTAATCATACACAGACTGTGGTTGCCCTCTCAGTGCGGGGAGGGGTCTCATTATTCAGGGAGGGGGATTGATGGCTGATGTCAGGGGAGAACCCCCTTTTTGTGGTCAGTGCCATGGGAGAGGAGGGGAGGGGGCTGGTGCAGAGGCTCAGATTTAACCCGTGGTCTCTTATTACAAACCCAGGATGTTAAATAATATATGAAGCCCTCTTTAAGTTGGTTCATTTGGTAAGACTAGACAGTCAGCAAACACAAACTTCATATTCCTTTTAGTTTCAACAATTTACTATTTTCATGCTTGTTGACCTTCAACTTGTTTCCTGTTGTTTCTTTTCAACTCTGAGGCTTCAAAAAAGGAAAAAAAAAAGATAGTAAAAAGTAAAAAGAAAAAATGAGTGTGAAAGTGCAGTCCTGAGTTAGTTGAGGACACTAACTGTCAGTTACATTTATTTTCAATATCTGATCGCCATGGTAACACCTCAGATCTAGTTGTTTGTTGTCGTGATGATACTTACAGCATGTGACAGGAAGTCCTGGGAGTGAACGATTCTCTTGACGATCTCGGCCCCACTGCCGTTGCCTAGGTGACCGGCGGAGATGTTCAGCTGGGGACAGTGTTTCAGGGTGTGTGCGCTCGCCACGATCTGACCCTGGATGGCAGCGCCAACTAAAGTACCCAGCACCTCCAGGGTCATACCTGCAGTATAACATATTTATTATGGTATTAAGTACTATCAAAACAGAATGACAGGAAATTGGCTTTATTTGATCAAACAACCTTAGGTCTGTGTAATAGTGACCTACGGTAGGCTGTGGCCGAGTCTCTCTCCTTCTGGTCCGTACTGAGGAACATGGTGAGGGCAGAGTAAGGCACATGGAAACACTGGGAAACACAGCAGAAACAGAGGTCATGATTAGATGTGGTTAGATATAGGAGTAAGAAATGGATGAGGGTCAAAGTCCATATAATTTGGACCAATTTTCCACGAAAGACGATGACTCACTGCAACATTGATAGTAATCAGCACAGTTTCCATGTCTGTAAACCTCAGCTCTCAAGCTGGTCAATATTTCAGTCAGCAACCTTCCGCTTGACCTTCAAACCCAGCTTTTCTTCACTTAGTCATTTACACAACAGATCAGTCAACGTTGTGGCAGACTGACTAAGCTAGCAAATGACTGACCAAGCCACTGACAGAGTGTCCAATGAGACAACAGAAATAAACGCGTCCATAAAAGACTGTCCCAGCCCTTCTCCTTCTCTTTGACCAAGGGCGGGATGGAGTGAAGGAGGGATGGAGGCAAGGCCAAGCACGTCATTTGTGGGGCCTTGTTGGAAAAAAACAATTTATAGATTTCAATTTGACCAGAGCTTTGCTTCACAAAAAATTACTTATCAGCCTTATTGGTCATCAAATTATCATTGAATGATTACACTGGCCGTTGTTTATTTAGAACAACTACTGTATAAAGTGATAGCAGCTGTCCATTCTGTCTCACACACACAAAGACAATGAAGGGAAGTTAAAATTGGTAACCAACATTTACCCACTCCTGGCAGGGCTGAACCCATACTTATCAAGTATTTAGAAAGACATGTCATTATAGGCCACCCCAATGTGGCTTTCATGGGCAATGGACAACATGCTCTGTAGCAGATGGTAGAGAGGTTAGAGAGAGACCAGAGGAGAGAGAGAGAGTAAGAGAGAGAGAGAGAAAGAGAGAGAGAAAGAGCGAGGGAGAGAGGGAAAGAGATAAATAGAGAGAGCGAGGGAGAGAGCGAGGGAGAGAGGGAAAGAGATAAAGAGAGAGAGAGCGGGGGGGGGGGGGTTTGGAGCTGTAACTTAGTTACTAAAGAAACATAAATAAACACACGTCTTTGAGATTCATTTTACATTTTACTCATTAAGCAGACACTCTTATCCAGAGCGACTTACAGTTAGTGCATTCATTTTAGGATAGCTAGGTGAGACAACCACATATCACAGTTGTAGTAAGTCAGTGTTAGCGAGGTGAACTATCTACGTAAGATGTTTGGCTTTGATGTCTGGTTTGCTCTGCTCACAGTAGCACTGAGTAGCACAGTGTAGCAATGTGTTGGGTTCTACAAGTCATCTCTGCTAATGGGTATCTTTTCTAGCAGATAAAAAGCTGTATCCAGGAACAATGCTAGTTGTATACTATGAGTGCATTCAGTAAATTCACTATGATTTTAGAGCACTCTTGTCTGAGTGTGCCAGAGTGCAGAATAACTGATGTATTTACGAACTCACCAAACCTGTTGAATATGACCGGTGTCAGTAAATGTCGGCAAAAAAAACAGAATTTACACTCTGGCACTCCAAAGTGAATTTACGAACACACCCTATGAGTAATCAAAGTCAGTGTTGAATAGTGTTTGATATCTGCTATCTGAGGAGGATGTGTAAATGTTTCGTTGTGGGCCAAACGTTTATGTAGTACTAGTAGTAGTAGGTATCTGGCTGGTACTTACAGCGATGAGTGTCTGGTAGAGACAGTAGAAGCCCAGGTACCAGATGAATCGTCCGTTGGTGAAGGGAGGAACGAACCACAAGCAGAAGTAGGACACCACCACAAACGGAGTACAGCCCACCATCCTACAGAGAAAAACGAGGGAGGACAGGGTTATTGTACTTTTAGTATATCTTAATGGCCATTGTTTGAGCAAGTGTGAGTCGAATTGTGTACATGTTTTATTGTGAAACTAGATAAAGACATGCCAGTTTATCTCAGCAAGCTGGTTTAGACTACTATGTGAACCTGTTGGGCCAGTGCCAGTGAACCTGTTAGGCCAGTGATAGATTGATGGTGTACGTGAGTGTTTTGGGAAAGATGGATGGTGTGTTTGTGAATCTGAAGTAATCTGTCCTGGGTTAGTGTAGGGGCATTGGTAAAACGAGAAGATGCACTATGCCACAGGATTGCTCATCCACATGACCCTGAGCTTAATTCAGACACACACACACACATACACACACACAAACACAAACACACACACACACACACACACACACACACACACACACACACAGGCATGTCAGGGCAGAAGAATTCTGCTGCATTGTACAGTTTTGAGGATGTGGGGAGCTGTGTTGTCCATGTATAATTCATCCAGATACAACTGGTATATATCATTATGGGCTGAGGGCACATCTGTGTGTTTCACTGTGGGGAGAGAGAAACATGGAGAGAAAGAAAGCGGGGAGGTTGTGGACGAGTGAATGTACTTTCCTCTGGTCCACAATGACTATCTCATCTAAAACCACTGAAATATACAAGAATAGGCTCCAATTCTCTTCTAAAGCAACAATATATATTATTTTTTTTCTACAGATCAACACAACCTACTCCACATTTTCAAAGTTAAAGAAAATGACCACTCAGGAACACATTCTGGTGTGTCCTTGGCATAACAAATGGTAAAATTGTTCCGCTAAAAAATGCAACTCTATCCCAGGGTTACATTTTCAGAAGACTGAGGCAGGTTTTCTTGTGCTTTGCTCCTTTCATATTTATTTTGATACTGACTCCCCAGTCCTTGCCAGTGACAAGCATACCCATAACATAATGATGCATCTACAATACTTGAAAACACAGAGGATTCGATTTGACCCAAGCCTGTAGTTTTTCAATTAGGCCAAAAAGTGCATTTATTTGTGTTGTCTTGCAGGGCGGCAGGTAACCAAGCGGCTAGTAACCGAAAGGTCACTGTTTTGAATACCCGAGCCAACAAGGTGAAAAAACCTGTCGATGTGTCCTTGAGCAAGGCACTTAACCCTAATTTGCTCCAAATTTGCTGCTGTTATTGGCATTTCTTATTATGATGTCACCAGGCAGGCCAAAACTCCATCCCACCAAACAGGCTGGAATTTCAGGCTGTCTTTTCAAACAGCTCTTACACTAAAATTGCATTATCAGAATTTTCACAATTTCACAGTATTATTCAAACCTCATGATGTGGAAATATACAGTATATACAACACAGGAAAATCTCATTTTGGACTGCACTGGGTCTTTAACACAGCTAAGCAAGCTTTTGCTAGCTCAAACCTATCCTCTATGCACCACCCCTAAATAGCCACATTCAAATTGTTTTGGTGACGACTCAAAAACATTTCCACAATGGACCTGACCTGTAACCTTTGACCTGATAGGACCCAAAGGTGCTTGACCCCATTTTCATCTGCATATGACTAAACCCTGTCCCCTCTGCTCTAGCTCCCCTAATCCTTGACCTGTCCTAACCTGGCATTCAGTTTAACTAAGAACAGAGAGAAAACGAGAGAAAGAGGAAGAACGATATAGAAAGGGGACAGAGAGAAAAATAGAGAAAGAGGTAGAGAGAGGTAGAGAGAGGTAGAGAGTGGTGAGTTCTGGTACAGTCCAGCTCTCCCTGTGACACAGAGGCCTGTCCTTAGTGATTGTTCAGCCAGACAAAGAGAGTGACAGGGCTGACAGGGCTGCCTAGCTCTGGGGCTGGCTGTTTAGGCTGGTCATGCGAGGGTTGAAAAGGCACAGTGACTGAATGGAACATTTAGAATGTTAGAATGGACTGTACTTCCACTGTTCTGTAAGATGGCTCGCAGGATGGGATGTGGACAAATCCAATTTGAGTGTTTGACAGTGGAAGTACACAGGCAGTGTTTGACAGTGGAAGTGCACAGGCAGACACACACTGTGATTGAGACTGAAGCAAGGAGGGGATTTCAGCACCATCAGACTCTCAGAGATTGTGAAAGAAATGTCCCAGTTTTATCTAAGCGATGCTCTCTGCTGGCATGTCGGGGCTGAGTCTATCATAACAAACACAGTAGCACCCATGAGTACCAACCAGGAAGGCCATAAACCCCTCAGGCCAAACAGATTCTGATCACTTCCTGTCTATCTGATGATGTCACAGCCCAGGGCCTGGGAACTTCCTGTCAGGAGTTAACTAGAGGGTTGCACACACAACCTGGCAGGGCAACAGTGTTCTGCCACAAACACATAGTGTTCACACACACAAACAAACAAACACACACATTCAGTACACACACACACAAACATACAAACACACAAACCCACAAACAAACACACACACACATACAGTGGTAATCAAATCAGTAATGCTGTGATCTGGTCTCTCTCCAGCCTGTCAGCTTGTCAGTAATCTTTGGCTCGTAAAGCTTATACAGCACTCACTCAGTCACATCAGGATCAGCAGTAAGTACTCAACCAGTATTTACGGTAAGTGAGTCATGCCACAGCAACGAGTTTACACAGCTTTGAGCTGACACACACACACACACACACTTTAGTGCTGACACCTAGTGTTACGGTTGAGTTTGATGTGGTGCTTTTGGTAAACACAGATAAAAAGGTGCTATCTAGAACCTAAAAGGGTACTTTGGCTGTCCCCATAGGAGAACCCTTCGAAGAACCCTTTTTGGTTCCATGTAGAACCCTTTTGGGTTCCATGTAGAATGCTTTCCACATAGGGTTTTCCATGGGAGTGAGAACATATTTAGTATAATCCAACACTGTCTGTCTGCTGTTTTTTACCCGGAAACGTCAAACTTGGGAAACCAGGTGTGTGCACTCTATGCAATCGATGTGTGTATGGCCTCACCAGGGCATGAGTCTGCCTATCCTGGTCCACTTGCTCTTGGTGATGAAGAAGCCGACAATAGGGTCGGTCACTGCTCCCCACGCCTTCCCTATGAACAGAACCATAGAGGCCTGGAACGGGTTGATCTGAGGAGGAGAGAATAGAGGGATGTAGTTAGAAGACACAGAGCGAGGGAAAGTGAGAGAGAGACAGAGAGAAATAGAGGGAGAGAGAGAGAGAGAGAGAGAGAGAGAGAGAGAGAGGGAGAGAGAGAGAGAGAGAGAGAGAGGGAGGGAGGGAGAGAGAGAGTGAGATAGGGAGAGAGAGTGAGTGAGCAAGAGAGAGAGTGAGATAGAGAGTGAGAGAGTGGGAGAGTGAGAGAGAGAGAGAGAGAGAGGAAGAGAGAGAGAGAGAGAGAGAGAGAGAGAGAGAGAGAGAGAGAGACAGAGAGAGAGAGAGAGAGAGAGAGAGAGAGAGAGAGAGAGGAAGAGAGAGAGAGAGAGGAATAGAAAGTGAGTGTTACCTGGGCGACATCCAGCAGGTAGATCTGGAGGAAGAATGCTGTAGCGCTGCCGGCCACCTGACTGGGTGCTCCTCCAATGGCAAAGCACAGCTTACTGCAGACAGACAGCCTCTGGTCAGTCACAGTCTATGGATGGGCAGAAAAACAACATAAAACATCAGAGATGGTTACAAGTCAGTTACAGGTTTCATGAAGTGCATTATATGAGAAATAGGCAAATAAATTGTCTGCAAAGCCTATGAGAGACAGTTGACTGCTGTGCCTTTCTTCACCGTGTAAAGACAAGAATTATGTTTGTTAGCCATGGATATGTAGCCAAAATATAAGCCTCAGATAAGATACAAGCAGGAGTCAAATCTTAGGCGGAAGCCCTCTTCTTATGGATAAGGAATACAGAAGAATAGGTCTGTGACAGCAGGACCCTGGCATTATGATTTACAAAATAATTCAGACCGAGATAGAACTCTTATCTTTAGAATTATATTTTCAGACTCTATTGTTGTCCATTGTGATGTCAGAGTGAGTAACAGTCGATATATAGGTGTGACCTCATGTCATAGGCCACCACAACTCATTTCCTTGCAGTAAACATAGTGGAAGACATCTGGTTTCTTATATGAGATCTATCTCTTCCTGTCATTTACCTGTACAGTTAATTTAACCATGCAAATATTCACATTTAACCAGACTGTATATTAAGTAAACTATTATTACCCTCACTTATATCATACACACATTTAGCTACTTAAGTATCTTTCTCTGCCATTGACCTGTATAGTATAGTTAACCATGAAAATATGTTTTATTTATTTATATCAACTTGCAATATTTGTATAATTTTTTCACTTAACACTCTGTAGCAATGTATAGTGTACATATTCAGCCATTCACTCATACTATGCAATGCCTTTTAATAGCTTTTTGCACTCCAGACTGTGTTTATCGTTGCTGCTTGACAAAGTAATTTCCCCTCAGGGATCAATAAAGTATCTATCTATCTATCTATCTATCTATCTATCTATCTATCTATCTATCTATCTATCTATCTATCTATCTATCTATCTATCTATCTATCTATCTATCTATCTATCTATCTATCTATCTATCTATCTATCTATCTATCTATCTATAGCAGCGGAAACCCTGTCTGTCTCTGTGGTGTCCTGTGGATCTGGCTGTAAGGGGAACAGGCTGTGCTGTGTGCCCCAGTGTCTCCTGACAACACCACAGTCTGTCTGATCCTGTATCCCTTACATCAACTGGGACCTATAGATAGATAGATAGATAGATAGATAGATAGATAGATAGATAGATAGATAGATAGATAGATAGATAGATAGATAGATAGATAGATAGATAGATAGATAGATAGATAGATAGATAGATAGATAGATAGATAGATAGATAGATAGATAGATAGATAGATAGATAGATAGATAGATAGATAGATAGATAGATAGATAGATAGATAGATAGATAGATAGATAGATAGATAGATAGATAGATAGATAGATAGATAGATAGATAGATAGATAGATAGATAGATCATCAATCTCCCCTAATTTATCTCTCCTTACATTTGACATTTTAGTCATTTAGCAGACGCTCATATCCAGAGCGACTTAGTTAGTTAGTGCATGCATGTTCATACTTCTATCTCCTCCCCTCAGATAGTATTTAATGTTCCCCCTGTGGTGTAGGTCCCAGTTGATGTAAGGGATACAGGATCAGACAGACTGTGGTGTTGTCAGGAGACACTGGGGCACACAGCACAGCCTGTTCCCCTTACAGCCAGATCCACAGGACACCACAGAGACAGACAGGGTTTCCGCTGCAATAGAAGTATACCGCCCTCCTGCTAAAAACGTGTGTGCGTGCACACGTGTGTTCAAGTATGGTTTGTGCTATCTGGGATCCTTGGGACACCCCTATCCCATTGAAGTTGACATATAAAATGGTTAAGGTTATGGTTATGGTTAAGGTTAAGGTTATGGTTAAGGTTATGGATAAGTGTTAGGGTTAGGGTTAGGGTTTAGGGTAGTGACATTCCAAGGATCCTGTCCTCACACATGAAACAGCAGACAAGCTGCCAGTCTCCTGGAAAGCCCAATATTTACGACTTTATTATGAACAGTTCAGAGACAGACATGATAACACACACACTGCACGGAACAAAACAAAACACAGCAGCGTCTGATTAAACGTCTAACCTCCTGTCTCCTTCTATCTCTTTCTGTTTATACATCTCTCCACTTTCTCTTTCTTCATCTCTCTCCACTCTCTCTCTCTCTACTAACCTTTGTTGTTTCCATACAGTACGGTCGTGGCCGGCTTACCCCACCACCCACAGCTATAGGCCTTTCAGGCGTTATAAAAGAAAGAAATCACCAAAACAGCCACAGACCGAAGCCCTTCAAAACACACTATATCTGGCTGACTATATTTGATCTCCTCAGGAAAACATCAATGGTTTCCAGAATAACAATTACCAGGAGGGAGCTGTGTAATTATTTAAACACAGCAAGACAAGCGGATCAGGAGTAAGTAAAGAGTAGCATGTGGATCAACTTCGAAAGTCTCCGTCTGGCGTTTGGTGGTCTAGCGGGCTAGGCTGCTGCCTCTGGATCACATATAACACTGCAGGACGGGTTCGAAATCTGTCTCACTGCTATTTCAGCAACTCTCTATCTATCTTTCCCACTGTTGCTCCTCTATCCAATAAAGATGTACCTTTTTCAAAACTGTCAGTATATACTCCACTCTCAACTCCTCACTGCAATTAGCTTTGCATGGGGAGATAAGACAAGTCTTTGGTGTCAAGAGAGAGAGAATGCTGGTTAACTGATGTTGGATAAAAATACTCTGTCTGTCTATCCACACGGTCTGTGCCAGATCAGTGAAGTCTTGGTTCAACATCAAGTGTATCTATTACTTTTTACCCTCATCTGCACTACAGCTAGGATTGTAGTTGGGCTTGACGTCACTCTTTGTATCCCCAGAAGAAATTCCACATTGACGGGGTAAACCCAGACAAAAAAGAGGTAATATAATTACTAGCTCTACCTATACACACAGAAACAGAGAGAGAGAGAGAGAGAGAGAGAGATAGATAGATAGAGAGAGAGTGAGAGAGAGAGAGAGAGAGAGAGAGAGAGAGAGAGAGAGAGAGAGAGAGAGAGAGACAGAGAATCTGACTACAGTGTGACTGCAGTCTGTTTTACTGAGGTCTTATCACTGCAGACGTAAACAGGATATCCCTCCCCTGTCTGGACACACGTTATCTAGCTTCCTATAACTGCACACACATCCACACACACAGCACAGCCCCTCAGAGAGAACAGACCCTCAGCAAATTGTGGCCCTGGGAAAATGGGGCTAATTCACAAAGTTAATTACTTTGTTAATGATGATCAAGTGTGTGTGTGTGGGGGGGGGGGGTGGACTCTGGCTACATGCCTTTATGTTTTAAAGAGGATCTTAGCTATGAGCTGACTGTGACATACACAGAGGATGAGTAAGGAATAGTGAGCCAACGTTTTTGATGCGTTCCTTCTAACACTGCTGGCACCATTCCCATCAGAATGAGTGTGTAGAATACTGTATGTAGGCATGTGAAAGATAAAGCTGGTTGGATTAAGAAATACATAAAGGTTTACTGCCCGTATAATTTCCTCATACATTTGGATATTATTTAATGGTATTATTTTATTTAATGGTATTATATTACTGACAGTCTTCCTGGTGTGTGTGTGTATTAGTGCTAGGGTTGAACCAGAGTGTGATGTTCTGGCCTCTGTGATGCCAAGAGATGCACAGAGTTGGCATATAGACTTTCCCAAGGATTACAACGTAAGATACTTATTTCTGATCATTCTGAGAGCACTTGAACACAATAATCATAGAGAAGTCAAACAAGTCCCTCTCTTCTCCTGCCTGGAGCTGTCAGATCTGATCAGGTGATAGAACACCAGGAGGCCTGACTGAAGCTAAAGGACTCACAGGTGACCCATTAGTGGCTTGAGTCTCCTCTGTTGCAGCCTCTGCTTTCGCTGCTTTAGCATGTATAATTAACCCAGGACACACACGTACCATCCGTAAGGGCCATGCTGTACACACACATCCCCTCCACACACACACAAACACACACAGAGCTCAAGGTCACACTGCATCCATTCTTTCCGAAAAGCTATGTGAATATTGCATCACCTCTCTTCAATGCCTATTCACTGAAATAGGGCAGCATTAAACACATTGATGAGTTCTAAAAACTGCCAGCCAACATTGCATTCCCACCAGTGAATAAGGCAGCATGAATCTACACGTAGAGGTCACTGTAGTAAGTCAAGTATTCATAGTGTCTGCAACGATGCATTGGATGTATAATGAAACACAATAGGCTACATCTGCAGGGTAACGTACTCACGAAATAGTAGAATAAAGGTTTGTCTCCTCGTCTGGCATTGCCTTGCCTGCTGGGCATGTGTGCTGGTATAAACATTCCATTTACTCACCCAAGTACACAGCTACACACACACACACCCACACCACATTCTTTAACAGGTATGTCTTCTTCTGACGGTCATTCAGTCAGTCTTACTGGTACCTAAAGGCATTCAGGGTGAGCATACAGCAAAGTCATTCATCCAAGGCTGGATGTGACATAGAAAGAAAAATCCTCTATTTCTGGTCGTAAACTGTAGTATAATCCCAATCCAACTGATTTCTATTTAACTAACTCCTTGACCTGAGTCTCTTAGATATCCGATTACTGGCACCTCAACATTTCTACTGCTTGAGTTCCTGCACATCTTATAGAATATTAGCTAAAAAGTATTGTGGTGTTCGTGCACCTAAATATACACAGTGCCCGCACTCTAAATGAGTACAAGCACCTATTTCAGTCAAGAACTGCAGATATCCAGACATAGATATGTCAGAACAGCACGACAGAGACCCACAAACCAAAGGAACATGAATGGCACTGAGCTGTCAGACAGTCCAAGGGTAAACTAACCAACTGATTCAAATTAGTAAATAAAAGCAGTGTTCCTTACCTGGTGGGGGGGTTTGGCGAAGGCTGGCTCTGCGGGGTTATGGGATACCTTCTCTCCCTTTGCCATGGCTGGCTCCAAGTGTCCCTCCAAGTCTCTGAGTGTTTGTGTGAATGCGAGTGTATGTGTGTGTTCCTGAGTCTGAAAGTAGATGTGTGACTAAGTCTGTATGTATGTATGTGGTGTGTGTCTGAGCTGGAATGTGTTTGATTGGGTGTGTCACTAAGTTTGTGTGTGACTCTAGGTGACGACCAGGGACGAGCTGGTGATCCTGTGTGTGTCGGAGGACCTGATGCTGCTGCTCTGGGGCTGGAACTGAGACCGAAAGTGAAGGGCACAGTTAGGCAGGCGGTCCCACACATAAACACACACACACACACACACACACACACACACACACACACACACACACACACACACACACACACACACACACACACACACGTACGCACACATTCACTCATAATCCTCCTGTTCACACTGGTTTCTCTCATAGCGCTCCCCTATTTCTCACACGGATCTCTATTATTTCACATGTATTTATGTCAGCCAGCAACGCTGCGTCACATGAATACATCTAATTCATAAGAGATGCAATGTATCTCTGTATCATTCCTCAAAGAGGATAAAGAATATGTAATGCCCCAGACTGGTAGACAATTACATTGAAATATGCTTGCAACTATTCTGCATTTGTGTTTGAGTCAGACCTATCTAACGAAACAAACATTCATTCTCACTCTAGCATAGCAGTTGTCATAAGTGAACACATCCCCTACAACCTAAAATCTCTATCAATATTTCAATCACATCCCATATAAACAAGTAAGAACACTATAATGAAAAAAGAGAAGACTGTATTGGCTTTACCTGAGTGATGATGGAGAAGAGTAGATTAAAGGTGCTCAGGCGGTCAGTGAATCGCTGGCTCAGAGAGAGAGAGGGAGAGAGAGAGAAGGAGAGAGAGAGAGAGAGAGAGTCGCAGGGAGACAGCTTTCAGCAGCAGATCAGGAGACTGCGGTGTTTGACAGACAGTGCCATTCCACTTCATTCACCTCACAGCGGGTCCTGCGCCCTCCAGTTGTCTACAGCGGTAACACAATCACTGGAGGTGATAATAACGTTGACATTAGCATTTACAGGCTCCCAAGTGGCGTTGTGGTCTAAGACACTGTATCTCAGTGCTAGAGTTTACAGTCTAATTAAACAACTATATATGATTAATGAGTGTCAGATACATTGCACATGACACTAACAATGTCGTCTGGTGACATTTTTTGGCGTGGCTATCTAGCTATCATAACAGGGTACTTTTCCCACAGTGAAAATCTGTCATTAAACTATCTTCTTCCTCTTTGCCTCAGTGCTATGTGATTCTGGCACCTGACCAAACTCGAAAGACACTAAAGCCGGTTTCCGATGCAGGCCAGAAGCGCAGTGTTGTTGTAGGCTAGGAATAGGTAATATGACATAATTTGATACGATGACAGATACCTGGCTGTGGCCTAGCCCTAAGGTGCATTATGTGATTCACTCGGACAAGGACAGGTGCTGAGTATCAGTGTATGACTAAAGGGGCTCTCCTGATGCGAGTTTCAAATAACTAATGAACTACATAAGTCATCATCATACCTTGTATGCACAGTGAAGCGATTGCTCGTGCGCACACACACTCGTACACGTTTATACAGGTTATAGGTCTACGTCTAGCACGATTCATTATCACCTATGATGATTGTGTGACAGTGCGAGGGCGGTGAGCACAAAAGTGAGGAGGTTGAATAAAAAAAAGGAAAACAGGAACCAACGAAGATGATACATAAGGTTTAATCTTGCACGGCAACACTGAGACGCAGCTCAAACTATAATCCACACGCACACCACAGGGAGAGGAACATATAAAGGGTGTGCAATTATGTGAGTGGAAGCCGGTGTGCTTGTTTGTGCGCAGCAGGACTGGATCCCCCCCAGCGGACCAGAAACCACCGGCCTGAGGAGAGAGACATGTAAAGTGGGAGAGATGTTATTGTATGGAGGGGGCAGTTGGAGGGTGACTGACACGTAATTGACTTTCCAGAGGATTTTAAACGGCCCCACATACCGGAGGCTTAACTTACGGCAGGGCAGGTGAAGGGAGAGGTCCCGCGTTGAGAGACACTCTGTTCCCCGGGCAGTAGTCCGGGGCCTCGCTCCGCCGTCGATCCGCCTGCCTCTTCTGACGGGCTACCGCCTCCTGCAGACGGACGTTGGCAGCTGACCAAACTTCCTCCGCCGACCAGAACCAGTCCTCCACCGCAGGCACGTCACTGGGCTCGGTTCCAGTCCAAGGACACAATGGAGGTTGCCGGCCCAGGATGGCCTGAAACAGAGTCAGCCCTGTTATTCCACCCAGGGGAGAAAGCGTGACCACTCACCTGGCCGATCAAGGCAATAGCTTCGCAGGAACCTCCCCAGCTCTTGGTTGGTGCGTTCCGCCTGCCCGTTTACCTGGGGATGGTACCCGGATGTATTGCTGACCGTGATCCCCAGACGGGACAGGAACGCCTTCCAGACCCGAGATGTAAATTGGGGACCACGGTCAAACACGATTTCTCCGGAACTCCATAAAGCCGGAAGACCTGCTGGAAGAGCACCTCAGCGACCTGGAAGGCAGGGGGAAGACCAGCGAGAGGGACAAAACAAACCATCTTGGAGAATCTGTCCACTACTACCAAGATGGTCGTATGTCCCTCAGACCGGGTCCCTCATACCAGTCACAAAGTCAATAGCCAGGTGGGACCAAGGCCGCTGAGGTACCGGTAGGGGATGAAGCTTACCCGCTGGTGCCTGTTTCGGTGCCTTGGACTGTGCACAGACGTTGCAGGACTGGACATAATAGCGCACAGCCCTCCCCATGCCAGGCCACCAATACGTTGCCCGAAGTGCTTCCAGTGTCCTGGTGATCCCCGGATGTCCCGTCACCGGGGACTGGTGCGCCCAGGTCACCAGCCTTCCACGCACCCTCTGCGGCACGTAGGTCTTACCCGTGGGGCACGTCGCTGGTGGAGGGTTCTGTCGCCTGGGATGTGGACGCAGAGATCGTGCGGGCAGTCCGACAAGACCCTCCACCAGCACCCCCCAGAGCTGCTCTATGGCCGGCGGGATGAAGGGCATCGGATACCGGAACTTGACTGTCACGTCGTTGAGGCCCCGGTAATCGATCCATGGTAGAAGTCCCCCGTCCTTCTTCGTGATGAAGAAAAAGCTTGCTGGAGCAGGCGAGGTGGATCGGCGGATATGTCCCTGCTCCAGTGACTCCATGATGTAGTTCTCCATCGCCGAAGACTTGGCCACAGAGAGCGGATAGATCCTGTTCCGGGGGGGCACAGGTCCGGGTAACAGGTCAATGACACAGTCCCAGGACCTGTGAGGAGGGAGACACTTAGCCTTCTCATGGGAAAAGACCTCCACGAGATCAGAGTACTCCTGTGAACCCTTGGGCTGAAAGGCGCACTCCGGGCTCTCCATCGATGTTGATCCGCAGGTCATTTTCAGGCAGGTCAGTCCTGGATCCTCCTCTTGCTCCATGAGATGTTGGGGTCGTGCCTTTGGAGCCAGGGAAGACCCAGGATGATGGATGATGTCATGACCATCAGTTCCAGTCTCTCTCGATGGCAGCTGTTGATGGTGAGGGTGAGTGGTCGAGTCACGTGGGTAATGGACCCGGAACCCACCGTTCGGCCATCCAAAGCCTTGATGGGAAGTGAGGACCTCAGCTAGCGCACCCGCAGTCGGAGAGCAGATACTAAGGACTGGTCCACAGAACTCCTCGCGGCCCCGAAATCTATCAGGGCTGTGGAGGCATGAGGGTGACAGCACAACAGGACAACAGAAAGGGTTGGTGATGTCGGTGACGCACAAAGCACCTAACCTGTCTGTCCGTGCAATCTGAGTACTCACCCCCTTTCTGCTCTGGTCCCGTTTGGAGGGGCAGTTCCTACGACGATGGACCCTCCTCCCGCAAAACAGGCACAGGCCCTGTCGACTCCGGCGGTCTCTCTCCTCCGCGGGGAGCCACATGAGTCCCAGCTCCATCGCCTCCGGCTCCGGCTCCTCCCTACAGAGAGGAAGAGAGGCTTGACAGCTCAAACGGTCACGGTCTCAGAGCTGACCGTCAATGACAGTAGCCCGGGCGATGAATGCGTCCAGCGACATGGCTTCACTCACACACGCCAGCTCCATCCGAACCACCGCCCACAAACCCCTACAGAACGCGGTTCGGAGAGCTGGCCCGTTCCAGCCACTGGACGTAGCCACCATCCGAAAAGACAAAGCATACTCGGCGGCAGTGCCCGTCCCCTGTTGTAGGTGCAAAAGCTGCTCGCCGGCGTCTGGTTAGGAGCGAGATCATCGTGGTCACCTTATCCCTGTCTGGGACCGGTTGATTCCCAAAATATAACTCACATTGGAGAAGGAAACCACGACAACCCTCGGGATTACCATCATATCGCTCTGGTAGGGCTCTCCGGAGCTCACAAACCGGAACGCTGCTAGGTGCCACACTCATAGGTGAAGAGGAAGCTGTGGCACCACTTGGCTGTATCTGGGCTTCTTCCCCTGATCGTGGTGTCATGCGGGACATGAGCTCCCGAAACGCTCCCATGAGCTCTCCCATCTGCCCCTCCATGACGCAGCACCTATCCTCTAGCCCGGACAGCCGGCCACCCGAGCCGGATCCCCCATCATGCTCTCCCGTGCTCATGGAGAGAGAAAAAAATTGAGACAAAAACCTTCGGGGTGAAGGTGGATTATTCTGTGACAGTGCGAGGATGGTGAGCACAACAATGAAGAGGTTGAATAAAAAAATGGAAAACAAGAACCAACGAAGATGATACATAAGGTTTAATCTTGCACGGCAACACTGAGACGCAGTTCAAACAATCAGGGGATGGGAATCAGGTGTGGGCGCGTGAGCGCGGCTGCCATCATACTCATGCCGGTGGTTAGTATACCGGCGAGGTCAGTCTAGTTCAAGTGTTCAGCAGTCTGAACACACAGGCCTATAAACATATACCGGTAGGACTATCCCATGCTTTTTAGATTGTTATAGGTTAATCTCACTCAAGAGTGTTTGTCCGGCGATACCTTCAGAGCACAAACTGTCCCACAGTAGACATGTCTCTTATCCTCTCCCCTCTCATCCTCTCCACAGAATATCTTCTTTCACAAAAGGGCACCAAGCCTATAACTGCAGAGTCAACTTACCCTCAGCTCTCTCAGAGACCACCCGATTAGACTACAATCTCCCCATTAAAAGGAGGAAATCATCATACCAATCACACCATTCATATGGTGAATGTCCAGGGCACAGAAACCTGAAGCAGAGAACCCAGCCAAACCCTCCAGACTTCTTCACACATTCCAAACATTAGCCTCTGAAAAATATCACCATCGGGAAATCACTCATACGAACCACATTAATCCATTCATGTTTCAGATAATGCTAAATAATGCATGAAGAGGAATGCGCAAATGAAAGGTCTATAGCGGCTCAGGTAAAAAGGCCCGTTTGGAAAGAAAAATATGGGACATAATTCCAGGCGTGCTTAGTGTTATTAAATATGTTGCGGAGAGGAAATGCGTTCTCTTTTACTCCAGGGCCCAGCTGGCAGCCCGCTAGGCCAGACGAGCACATACTAACAGATAGAAAATACTTAGACTCAGTGGCGACCCGTCATTCAGGGCAGAGCCCCACCTGTTTTGAGCCCCACATTTTTAAGTAAAAAATAAAACATTAAAAAATAAAACTTGGGCCTTGCCTGTTTTGCATGTTCCTTTGGCATTAATACGTGTCACATATCAGTTTGCAAACAATGTAAAAATATATATATATTAATTGAGTTAGTACAGCCTCATACAAACTTGGTCTCTTTTTTGCTTTCTTGAGTAATGCGCCTCCAAAATGCTGGTGTTTCAGCCTAGCTCAGTGCTTTCTGTGATGGCATCCAGCGGAAAATACGGAGTGTAGGTGCTCAAGGTCATTGGCCACAGATAAAATGACGTCAACTCATGTCATATGTACAGTAGCTTTGATTGGACTGATCATGTCAACATCATACTTTCAAAATCTTAGCTAGCAGTCATCATCATGAATCAAGTCAACAATCTACTGGCAAATCCTTTTTAATCCTTGTCATATGAAGAGAAATAGTGAAGAGAAATTATAGATAAAATGTATCGGTGCTCATCGGCCATTGCACATAAACATTACACAACAAGTTGGAAATCGCAAATTCAACAATGAGTGGATTGGAAGGAATCGGTGACAGCGGCTAACTGCAAGCATTGCAACTGAGAAGTTGTGAATAAACAAGCTCCGACTGGGAAAATAAGTTTGGAACGGTCATAATACTAAGTGTATGTTGTGTAGTAAGCTGTTAGTAGCCGATGTTCCTCACCCTAATAATTTGGTCTATTTTCACCTCTTAATTCCGCCTACTGTTCTGACTCGGTGGTGCACATAACCTGTTTTTGAGAAATGTAATCATTGAATATTGTAAGAACTTTCATTGTCTGCTTGTATGCCCCCTTTATTTATCCTACGGTTCTGACTTGGTGTGCAGGGAGAACACTGTAAGAACGGCCCATGTTCTGAATTATGCCACTGTACATTTCAAAAGTGCTAAACAGATAGTTATTTTGACTGTCCTAGCTCGCTCATTAATGTCTTAATCGGAATTACGGATTGCCTCTTATCCGCTTGTCGTCCGCTTATGCTGTATTTTGTACATCTTAATTGTCAGTAGAAATTACATATGTTTAAGCAAGTCAGCCATATCAGCTATGTTTTTGTTAAAGGGAGTGAGGCTGAATGAACTGTTTCGCTGCCAGACAAGGCTCCGCTGATAGCCAGGTGTAGCAGTGGTAAGGTGTTGGGACTGCTGTTGTGACTCTGCTATTGGGACAGCTTTATGTAGGCCCTAACAGTTTGTGGGCATCGTTTGTCACCGTTATAGTGCAATTAATATATTGTTGTGTTGTGTAGTGGCTTTGCTGGCATGCAACCAACGTAAAAAAAAAATCCCCACCAAGATTTACATGCTAAAATCATCATTGCTTAGACCTATGTCTATTTTTTTTCCCCTTTAGGCTTAATGATTCAATGTCCAAGGTCTTTCCAGCTGTGTCTACTCCCTTATATATTGACCACCCCTGGGCCTTCTCACATTACTCTCCTTGAATCCTCTTCTCTCTTTCATGTCTCGTGTGGTCCTTGTGGCTTTAAATATTGAAGATGGATAATGGCATTCATCTTGCCGGGATGGAACGGGACACACACAGCAGCAGCAGCAGCACACTGGCAAACTGGAAAACCACAAGGCATGTCAAGTGAAAATGGAGTCTCATTATAGAATTGCACCAATGTAAGTCGCTCTGGATAAGAGCATCTACTAAATGACTAAAATGTAAATGAACGCTATTCACCACACTGAAAATATTGTATGTACACTACCGTTCAAAAGTTTGGGTCACTTGTTTTTGAAAGAAAAGCACTTTTTTGTCCATTAAAATAACATCAAATTGATCAGAAATACAGTGTAGAAATTGTTAATGTTGTAAATTACTATTGTAGTTGGAAACGGCTGATTTTTTATGGAATATCTACATAGGCGTGCAGAGGCCCATTATCAACAACCATCACTCCTGTGTTGCAATGGCACGTTGTGTTAGCTAATTGTCACGAGAGGGTGCATACACAGCCCAAGGTCTGTCACGGTTGGGTGCATGGAGCGACCAAGACGCAGTGCAGGGATTATAGTTCAACATTTTTATTTGCTGATTATGCAATGTCTAAATGAGCGAACTATACAACACAAAACACGATATGACAAAACGTAACACTCAAAAATGAAACGCAATATACAAACGTAAATAGCACACTTACTATTCACCGTGACAAACCTATGTAGGATCCCTAATTAGAGACAATGCGGCTGCCTCTAATTTGAGATCCAACACAAACCACCACCAGATACAGAAAGAATAGACCTGTCAGACTCTGACCATGGCTACATAGAGAAGCAAATAGGCTTCTCTATGGCCAGAGCCTGACACTAATCCAAGTTTATCATTTTAAAAGGCTAATTGATAGAAAACCCTTTTGCAATTATGTTAGCACAGCTGAAAACTGTCAGTCTATTCTTGTTCTGAGAAATGAAAGCTATTCAATGCGAGAAATTGCCAAGAAACTGAAGATCTCTGTGTACTACTCCCTTCACAGAACAGCAAACTGGCTCTAACCAGAATAGAAAGAGGAGTGGGAGGCCCTGGTGCACAACTGAGCAAGAGGACAAGTACATTAGTGTCTAGTTTGAGAAACAGACGCCTCACAAGTCCTAAACTGGCAGCTTCATTAAATAGTACCCGCAAAACACCTGTCTCAACGTCAACAGTGAAGAGGCGACTCCGGGATGCTGGACTTCTAGGCAGTTGCAAATAAAAAGCCATATCTTCCTCTGTCCAGTGTCTGTGTTCTTTTACCCATCTTAATCTTTTATTTTTATTGGCCAGTCTGAGATAAGGCTTTTTCTTCTAAAGGCCAGTTTTATTGCTTCTTTAAATCAGCACAACAGTTTTCAGCTGTGCTAACATAATTCCGAAAGGGTTTTCTAATGATCAATTAGCCATTTAAAATGATAAACTTGTATTAGCTAACACAACGTGCCATTGGAACACAGGAGTGATGGTTGCTGATAATTGGCCTCTGTATGCCTATGTAGATATTCCATAAAAAATCTGCCATTTCCAGCTACAATAGACATTTACGACATTAACAATTTCTATACTGTATTTCTGATCAATTTGATGTTATTTTAATGGACAAAAAAAATTAGCTTTTCTTTCAAAAACAAGGACATTTCTAAGTGACCCCAAACTTTTGAACGGTAGTGTATATATTTTTGGTAAAACGGTTAGTATTCAAGGAATCCCTTCCAAAAACAATTGTACAACAAACTTTTCATTATCAGTTGAGAAAGGTCTAAAGCAGCAAGAAAATGAATGGATAGTTGAAGGACGTAGTTTATTATTGACCAAGAAGTAAGCAGATGTGGTGCATAGTGTACTGTACATTTAAAGACATGGAATTCAATAACACTTCATTTAACATTAAAGTATTCAGTCCAGATAGCTGTGTAATTAACGTACACCCTTCCCTCCTGTCAAATGACCAAATTGCCCTCTAGTGGCCTCATGGGTATATTAGAATTCATCAACAATATTTAAAAAAAGCTGCAGAAAATCCGGTCTCTCTATGTCAAACATTTTTGTTATATTTCAGTCTTCTGTAACGTAAAGTGTAACATTGGGATGCAAACTCAAAATTGAATACATTTCAACTCTATATCTGAGATCCTGTAAAATGTTCTCTAAGCTGAAGACGTCTTCCTATTCTTTTTTTAAAGCACATAACCATGTGTGAGGTGTATACTTTTGTTTCAAAGTAGATTTGTTTAAGATTACCAAGAAACACTCTGTGTGACCCTGATTCAGCCCACTGCAGTAAAAGTTTAAATGTGATCGCACCTTTTCCATAAAGACAGAATGAGGATGCAGAATGTTTTCTTGATGCACACTAGACTATAGCCACTTAATAATCACCAACCACCCATTCCACATTAACATGAATGCACTTTAAAATAGTGCACAACATTCACAGTGTATTCCATATCCTTGGTAATAGTTACAGAATAGGAAGAAGTCTTCAGCTTAGAGAATATTTTACAGGACTGATTGACAGACACATAAGAAGATACGGCTGAGTTGGGTTTTCATCACGTTGCTAGAGCCGTAGTGGAGGCAGTTTGAGCCCTGTTGATGCTTAAAGAGTGATGTGAGACCTCAGCAGTTACAGAGGGAAGAGGGGGGTAGAGGAGGCTTGGATGAATGTAAGGGGGGCTGTGACTGGGGACTTGGAGCAACGTCTCCACCCTGGACAGACCATAGAGGAACTACTGTATGTGAGTATTGCCTTCACTTCAGGAGTGAACTAAGAGGAATGTTTCTGTTTGGAAAAGGGTCTGTGTGACCAGTGGGTGGGATTTCAGGGTCTCTGTGAATGTTCCGATTGGTCAGGAATCAGGAGTGTCCGAAGGGGGCCTCTGTGTTGAGGGGTCTCTGGACGATGACAGCATTAGTTAGGTCCGCCTGCTCCAGACTTAGCTCCTCCTCCCGGAGCTCTCGGAAAGGAAGTGAGGTGGTCAAGATGAAAGGTGAGCCGTTCCTCTGACAGCGCTGGACATAGTCGTGAACGTCACTAATCCTGAGGAGGACACAACACATAGAGACAGAGATGAGCTCACACATACAGACGCATAGAGGGACTCATGCAGGGACTTCCACAATGCTGGAAGCGGAGCCTGAATGAAAAAGTTTGGGAACCTCTGCTCTATACCACTATACAGTGGGGAGAACAAGTATTTGATACACTGCCGATTTTGCAGGTTTTCCCACTTACAAAGCATGTAGAAGTCTGTAATTTTTATCATAGGTACTCTTCAACTGTGAGAGACGGAATCTAAAACAAAAATCCAGAAAATCACATTGTATGATTTTTAAATAATTAATTTGCATTTTATTGCATGACATAAGTATTTAATACATTAGAAAAGCAGAACTTAATATTTGGTACAGAAACCTTTGTTTGCAATTACAGAGATCATACGTTTCCTGTAGTTCTTGACCAGGTTTGCACACACTGCAGCAGGGATTTTGGCCCACTCCTCCATACAGATCCTTCAGGTTTTCGGGGCTGTCGCTGGGCAATACGGACTTTCAGCTCCCTCCAAAGATTTTCTATTGGGTTCAGGTCTGGAGACTGGCTAGGCCACTCCAGGACCTTGAGATGCTTCTTACGGAGCCACTCCTTAGTTGCCCTGGCTGTGTGTTTCGGGTCGTTGTCATGCTGGAAGACCCAGCCACGACCCATCTTCAATGCTTTTACTGAGGGAAGGAGGTTGTTGGCCAAGATCTCGCGATACATGGCCCCATCCATCCTCCCCTCAATACGGTGCAGTCGTCCTGTCCCCTTTGCAGAAAAGCATCCCCAAAGAATGAGGTTTCCACCTCCATGCTTCACGGTTGGGATGGTGTTCTTGGGGTTGTACTCATCCTTCTTCTTCCTCCAAACACGGCGAGTGGAGTTTAGACCAAAAAGCTCTATTTTTGTCTCATCAGACCACATGACCTTCTCCCATTCCTCCTCTGGATCATCCAGATGGTCATTGGCAAACTTCAGACGGGCCTGGACATGCGCTGGCTTGAGCAGGGGGACCTTGCATGCGCTGCAGGATTTTAATCCATGACGGCGTAGTGTGTTACTAATGGTTTTCATTGAGACTGTGGTCCCAGCTCTCTTCAGGTCATTGACCAGGTCCTGCCGTGTAGTTCTGGGCTGATCCCTCACCTTCCTCATGATCATTGATGCCCCACGAGGTGAGATCTTGCATGGTGCCCCAGACCGAGGGAGATTGACCGTCATCTTGAACTTCTTCCATTTTCTAATAATTGCGCCAACAGTTGTTGCCTTCTCACCAAGCTGCTTGCCTATTGTCCTGTAGCCCATCCCAGCCTTGTGCAGGTCTACAATTTTATCCCTGATGTCCTTACACAGCTCTCTGGTCTTGGCCATTGTGGAGAGGTTGGAGTCTGTTTGATTGAGTGTGTGGACAGGTGTCTTTTATACAGGTAACGAGTTCAAACAGGTGCAGTTAATACAGGTAATGAGTGGAGAACAGGAGGGCTTCTTAAAGAAAAACTAACAGGTCTGTGAGAGCCGGAATTCTTACTGGTTGGTAGGTGATCAAATACTTATGTCATGCAATTAAATGCAAATTAATTATTTAAAAATCATACAATGTGATTTTCTGGATTTTTGTTTTAGATTCCATCTCTCACAGTTGAAGTGTACCTATGATAAAAATGACAGACCTCTACATGCTTTGTAAGTAGGCAAACCTGCAAAATCGGCAGTGTATCAAATACTTGTTCTCCCCACTGTATATGTGACCCGTTTCAAGAAGCTAGGCGTATGTCACACATCACTACTTCACAGGAGAGGCATTTGAAGTTTTTGTTTTGTTTTATTGTCGTGTGTTTTTTTGGCAGAAATGCATTCTGGAACTTGTGAACTTTCATGTGCCTTAATAACTAGCTTATATATCATCTGTAACTATAAATACAATTGTTAAATTATGAGCCTAGTTGGTTTAGTTACGGAAAAAGAAAGGAACCTTCCTACTAGCCATGATTGGCTGAGATAATGCATGGGCTGGACATGCCGAGAGATGAGTTCGGATTGTTCTGTCATGTAGCATGCTACCGTGGCTTTTTTGGAAGCGTTGCTACTGCTCTCAACAACATTGCTGCCCAGAAATGGGCAGGCGCTATCAACAAAGATCAGTGGGAAAAGTTGTGATGGACTACTTTCTGCACACTGTCAGTGTGAACCGGAGTGACTGGCCAAACAAGCTGTAGCTAGCTACAAACCAAACAGAAAAGACATACTGTCGTGAAGCGTTCATCCGTGTATACGGGTTAGAGTCTAACTAAATTTTCAGATATGATATGTTAATTTACACATAGTCATTTTCATTGCAAGTTAAAGTGTGCTATTAGCTAGCTTGCTTGCTAGCTAACGTTATGTGTATGATCTGTGTAATAATATAATTTGTATATCAGAAACCCATTTGCATTGCTAGTAAAAGCCTAATGTTAGCTAGCTAGCTAACATTGAACCTAGTTGGATAGCTTTTTATTTATTTATTTTATTTAACCTTTATTTAAGTCAGTTAAGAACAAATTCTTATTTACAATGACGGCCTACCTACAGGGTCAGCCCCTGGAGCAAATTAGGGTTAATTGCCTTGCTCAAGGACAAATCGACAGGTTTTTCACCTTGTCAGCTCGTGTATTCGAACCAGCGACCTTTCAGTTACTGGCCCAATGCTCTATCCGCTAGGCTAACTGCAGTTTCATACTCCAGAATTTCATGCATGGTGGCTAGCTTTGACAATCCATTTGTACTGTAGCTATGGGTTGGGATTATGGTTCATTGTTTAGCTAACTAGTTACATGTCTAAACAAAAGACGCCACTTCGCAAGAGAATGATTACATGACCCATCAAGTTAGCCAGGTGTGTCTAGGGGTGATTACGGCCATCTATAGTATTTGATTAACATAGTGCATTCGGAAAGTATTCAGACCCCTTACTTTTTCCACATTTTGTTACGTTACGGCCTTATTAAATATATTTTTTCCTCATCAATCTACACACGATACCCCATAATGACAAAGGGAAAATAGGTTTTTTAGAATTTTTGGCTAATTTATTACAGATCTAAAACAGAAATACCTTATTTACATAAGTATTCAGACCCTTTGCTATGAGACTCGAAATGTTTCCATTGATCATCCTTGAGATGTTTCTACAAATTGATTGGAGTCCATCTGTGGACATGATTTGGAAAGGCACACACCTGTCTATATAAGGTCCCACAGTTGACAGTGGATGAGGTGGAAGCCATGAGGACGAAGAAATTGTCTGTAGAGCTCCGAGACAGGATTGTGTCGAGGCAAAGATCTGGGGAAGGGTACAAAAACATTTTCGGCAGAATTGAAGGTCCCCAAGAACACCAGGGGAGAAGGGCCTTAGTCAGGGAGGTGACCAAAAACCTGATGGTCACTGTGACAGAGCTCCAGAGTTCCTGTGTGGAGATGGGAGAACCTTCCAGAAGGACAACCATCTCTGCAGCACTCCACCAATCAGGCCTTTATGGTAGAGTGGCCAGACGGAAGCCACTCCTGAGTAAAAGGCAGATGATAGCATGCTTGGAGTTTGCCAAAAGGCACATAAAGGACTCTCAGACCTTGAGAAACAAGATTCTCTTGTCTGATGAAACCAAGATTGAACGCTTTGGCCTGAATGC
This sequence comes from Thymallus thymallus, assembly GCA_023634145.1. Classification (NCBI taxonomy): domain Eukaryota; kingdom Metazoa; phylum Chordata; class Actinopteri; order Salmoniformes; family Salmonidae; genus Thymallus; species Thymallus thymallus. The sequence goes on along the minus strand of CM042412.1, from coordinate 11,377,375 downwards.
CAAGCGTCACATCTGGAGGAAACCTGGCACCATCCCTACGGTGAAGCATGGTGGTGGCATCATCATGCTGTGGGGATGTTTTTCAGCGCCAGGGACTGGGAGACTAGTCAGGATCGAGGGAAAGATGAACGGAGCAAAGTACAGAGAGATTATTGATGAAAACCTGCTTCAGAGCGCTCAGGACCTCAGACTGGGGCAAAGGTTCACCTTCCAACAGGACAAAAACCATAAGCACACAGCCAAGACAATGCAGGAGTGGCTTCGGGACAAGTCTCTGAATGTCCTTGAGTGGCCCAGCCAGAGCCCGGACCCAATAAAACATCTCTGGAGAGACCTTAAAATAGCTGTGCAGCGACGCTCCCAATCCAACCTGACAGAGCTTGAGAGAATCTGCAGAGAAGAATACAGGTGTGCCAAGCTTGTAGCGTCATACCCAAGAAGACTCAAGGCTGTAATCGCTGCCAAAGGTGCTTCAACAAAGTACTGAGTAAAGGGTCTGAATGCTTATGTAAATTTGATATTTCAGTTGTTTGTTTTTTTTGCTTTATCATTATGGGGTATTGTGTGTAGATTGATGAGGGATAATAAAAAAAACATAATTTGAATAAGGCTGTAACGTAAAGGCCGAAAATGCCGGCCCGGAGGCCGTATGTGGCCCGTGACCTGATTCAATACGGCCCGCGGAATCATGCTTAGATCACATAAAGAATTTGCGATAGTGAAGTTTTGAAAAACGTATTTGAATACTCGCCTTTGTGTAATGATTTAACTCCCACCGCCTGTGGGACATTTATTTTGAAGGCACGTATAAATAACAACTGCACAAGGACAGACAGTGACTGACAGGTTGACACACACGTCACAGTTACAAATAGTAGCCAGCTAGAAATTGCGCAAAAAATATTTTTGTAAAGATTTCAAAGAAAAGGAAAGTAGACAATGAATGTAGGGTGTTCCAGCAAGAGTGGACATCGAAATATTTATTTATTGAGGTATCAGGGAAAGCTGTGTGCTTAGTGTGTAAAGAGAGCATCGCTGTCTTAAAAGACTACAACTTGTCCCAACACTTCCAGATGATGCATGCAGAGAAATATCTTCTGAGCAGAGGGCAAGTGCATTGAAAGAGTTGCTTTCTCAGTTGCAAAAGCAGCAAGGTCTTTTCGCAAAACTGCATTCAGCAAACGACAGAATTGCGAGAGCTAGCTATGTACTGTCCCACAAAATTGCTAGCAAGCCATTCGCTGAGGGTGAATTCATTAAAGGATGTTTAACTGACTCTGCAGGTGGGGTAAACAAGGAAGTTTATTCCAAACACTCCGAAACAGATACGGCAGGAGAGTAACTGATTTGAAGACAGATATGAATGTATGATGATGTGGTATAGATTGAGTCTCTTATCTGATGCTGGTTTGATGAGATCGAGCTGGGTAGAAGGCGGATGATATACTGCAGATCGATGGACCGGAGATGTAGACGGGAGATGCACGGAGGGCAGGGAAGTAGCACGAAGCAGGTAAGTCCTATGCCGGTAGAAGATCTCCTAGACGGAGAGTCAGGTTGTCGATAGTGTAACGACGAGACCAGACAGTGAACTGAGGGAACTGGGGGAGTTTTAAAGGTGTTGGTGATGAGAGTGATGATTGCAGGCAGGTGATGATGACAGGTGAAGGTGATTAGAATTCCTGGGGTGTGGAACGAGTGGGCGGAGTGTGGAGGTCTGGTGCCTCCACACCCAGACTTTGAAATTACAGAGGAGCTTGCTTCAGTGCAGTCAAAGAAGATCACAACCACAGGGAAATATTTCTTGGAGGAGGTTAATAAGTGTGGCAAAGCTGGGACTCTTTTTTGAAAAGTTATCCAGTGTGATCACTGATGGGTGTCCAAACTTGACAGGAAAAATACCTTTTGAAATGGATACAAGATCAAGTAGCTGAGCTGAACCCAGATCAGAAAATGATGCATCTCCCGATGAACAAAACTTTCCAAAGATTAGGAGTCATGCTCAGAAGATGTTTGTACTGTTTGGGTCAACCTATGTATGTGAACAGACATTTTCAGTGATGAAATATAACAAGTCAAGGCACAGATCATCTCTTACTGACTCTCACCTCTCAGCAATCCTGCGCATAGCGACGTCAGAAACTGTACCTGACTTCACTGCTCTAGTCAATGCCCATCAGAGACTTCACTCCTCACACTGATCGAGTAGTATAAATGTAATGTTGAGCTCTCTCTATTTCTCTCTGTTTTTGTGCATAACCGTGGTGCTGAATGCACAGTGCACTTTTCCCTCTGTGTAGTTCATTGAATGTTTAATAATACCTACCAAAAGGAGACCATAGATGTGGTTTATTTCTGTACATGTTAAAAAAGTAAAATAAGTAGCATATCTGGATGTGATTTACAGTAGATATATCTGTCAACACAGTCATACACATGTAATATGATTCTGGCCCGTGATGTCAAAAATATATTCTAATGTGGCCTCCATGGAAAATAATTGCCCAGGCCTGATCTAGACAATAGTGACTCATCCACTAAGCTAAATGTGGCTGGGAGGTGGTTATAGCATTTATTTCACATGACCCATCAAGTGTCTGGGTAAGCATCATCTAATAATCATAAAATATTAAAAAATTAAAAAAATATTTTTATCTGGACACTTTCAAAATCAGATTAGGATATAGGCCAAGGACTAGATAAAGTGGATTTTTACCTGGAGTTGTTCCTTATTGTAAAGAGATGGGTGGGGCTATGGCTTAATCGGGTGTGAACGATACTGAATAGGTGTAGACAAAGCAGAGCTCTCCAGTAGGTGTACCAAAATGTTCAAGGGCCATTTTCTCAAAAGTGGGGTTGCAAGTTTATCAACTTTCAAAGCAGAATTACTTTCCCATTGTTGCTCAATTACAGTGTATGATATACCATTCTGTAGTGCTGATTAAAGAAGCAATAAAACTGGCCTTCTTTAGACTAGTTGAGTATCTGGAGCATCAGCATTTGTGGGTTCGATTACAGGCTCAAAATGGCCAGAAAAAAATTACTTTCTTCTGAAACTCGACAGTCTATTCTTGTTCTGAGAAATGAAGGCTATTCCATGCGGGAAATTGCCAAGAAACTGCAGATCTCGTACAACGCTGTGTACTACTCCCTTCACAGAACTGGCTCCAGAATAGAAAGAGAAGTGGGAGGATGGTGCACAACTGAGCAAGAGGACAAGTACATTAGAGTGTCTAGTTTGAGAAACAGACGCCTCACAAGTCCTCAACTGGCAACTTCATTAAATAGTACCCGCAAAACACCAGTCTCAACGTCAACAGTGAAGAGGCGACTCCGGGATGCTGGCCTTCTAGGCAGAGTTGCAAAGAAAAAGCCATATCTCAGACTGACCAATAAAAAGAAAAGATTAATATGGGCAAAAGAACACAGACACTGGACAGAGGAAGATTGGAAAAAAGTGTTATGGACAGATTAATCTAAGTTTGAGGTGTTCGGATCACAAAGAAGAACATTCGTGAGACGCAGACCAAATGAAAAGATGCTGGAGGAGTGCTTGACGCCATCTGTCAAGCATGGTGGAGGCAATGTGATGGTCTGAGGGTGCTTTGGTGGTGGTAAAGTGGGAGATTTGTACAGGGTAAAAGGGATCTTGAAGAAGGAAAGCTATCACTCCATTTTGCAACGCCATGCATACCCTGTGGACGGCGCTTAATTGGAGACAATTTCCTCCTACAACAGGACAATGACCCAAAGCACAGCTCCAAACTATGCAAGAACTATTTAGGGAAGAAGCAGTCAGCTGGTATTCTGTCTATAATGGGAGTGGCCAGCACAGTCACTGAATCTAATCCCTATTGAGCTGTTGTGGGAGCAGCTTGACTGTATGGTATGTAAGAAGTGCCCATCAAGCCAATCCAATTTGTGGGAGGTGCTTCAGGAAGCATGGGGTGAAATCTCTTCAGATTACCTCAACAAATCGACAACTAGAATGCCAAAGTTCTGCAAGGCTGTAATTGCTGCAAATGGAGGATTCTTTGACGAAAGCAAAGTTTGAAGGACACAATAATTATTTCAATTAAAAATCATTATTTATAACCTTTTCAACGTCTTAACTATATTTCCTATTCATTTTGCAACTAATTTCATGTATGTTTTCATGGAAAACAAGGAAACCTTGTTGTATATTCAACATGATCTAATATTGATATGAAGCTCCATAGAGAGCCCATACTTCTTTCCCTCTCTCTCTCAGCTAACCTTTGCACAATAAACGCTGCATCCCAAAAGAGGGAGCCAGAGACCTGGCCTTAGTCAGGACCTGACACCTTGCAACAGGAGACAGAACACATTAGCTAGAAATATAATGTAAAGAATGGACATACTGGTATGTCATCCCCTCACAACCAATATGGTGCATAGTCAGGCATGATGGATCAAGTTAGGATGAATATGAACCATTATGTCATGGTCAGTACACTCTTAGAAAAAAAGGGTTATTCAGCTGTCCCCATAGAACCCTTTGAAGAACCCTTTTTGGTTCATGGCAGAACTATTTTGGGTTCCATGTAGAACCCTCTGTGTAAAGGGTTCTACATGGAACCCAAAAAGGTTCTGCCTGCAACCAAAAAGGGTTCTTCAAAGGGTTATCCTATGGGGACAGCTGAAGAACCCTTTTAGCTTATAGATAGCACCTTCACTTCTAAGAATGTAGGTTAACCTTAAAAGCCCTGGCTTATTCAGTGTACTGGGCTTATAAGAATCATGGATGTAAGGATCAACTGCTTAGAGAGGGCACTCTGGGACAGACACATTCCTATACACATTCCTATACAGTTAAAGGGAAAATCGACTTACAAATGATATTTTGGTATTTTTTTCTTTAGTCCACTGTTGATACAGTCCCAACAGGTTTTACATGTCAGCAGTCAAGTTTTCAAGCAAAGTGTCACATCATCATGATTATGCGTTTTGACAAAATATTGTTTTTGAGTGGATAGTATATGAGGGGTTATATCAATGTAATATCCACCTGTGTGATAGGTTGAACCTCTGCACCAGCCTCCTGCCGTCAGCCAACCAGATTTGCAGAGAGGTGACAGGAAGGCCGTGGTCCAGTGTTATCATGGGGATCGGGAGGAACTCCCCCTCCTCATGCACCGATGGAGACCGGACCACTACTCTGGGAGCAACACTGGACACACAAACACACACAGTCAACTCTTTGAAGATGTCACGTGACAAAACTTTGAAGATGTTTTAGAGTGACACCTAGTGTTATAATATGGCATGACACAATAAACAAGGAAATCGCAATAACTTGTGACTTAGCCGTCTCATCTGCCCAGGCTTCTTCTCTCACCCTATCTGTCTGTCGGTCTGTCCATCTGTATGTCTGTCCATCTGACTCATTGCAAGTCTCACCTGCCCAGCCTGTACCCTGGCCCACTGAAGGGGTGAAAGGTCTTCTTCCTTGGGACATACGCCTCCTCTGTTAGATCCTCTACATTCACCTCCAGTTCCTCCTCCTCTGCCCTGCTCTCCAACTCCACAGGCAGCTCACTGGAACCGGACAGACAAGCCAGTCAACCAACCAACCAATCAATCGATAAATACATTTTTACAGAGAGAAGATAAGAACAAAACTGGTAGATAAATTAGCAAGTGGGGGGGGGGGGGGTGGATGGAATGATCAATATCAGGAAAAAGGCTAGAGTAAGTATACATAGGCAGGACATTTGATCAACTAACCTATTATATTAAAGTAAGAATAGTTGTCATACCCTCGTTTGATGGCTTCCAGGAAATCCTGGTTCTCCTGTACAGAGTAGCTCCTGAACTCCTCGTCATTCAGGGTGAAGCCGTCCTTCCACAGTCTCACCACCACCTTCATCTTGAACAACCACCACCACAGGACAACCACAGACAACAGGATGAATTTGTATAAGTAGTGATCAAAAACTAAAGTTATAACTAGGGTTGCACATTTTGGGGAATTTTCAAAGGTGGAAACTTTCCGTGGGAATTAACAGGAATATATGGGAATAAACGGAAATACATGGGAATTAACAGAAATATATCCACATTAATATTAATACCATTTAAATGAAAATGTTTTTTGAATTGTATATATAGTATTTACCATATCATATGGAGACAGAAACATAAACCTTTTACCTTATCAGAAGTAGACATAATTGCAAATGATTAAATTCTTCCAATAGAAATTAAAAAAAACAATTTAGTTGCGAATTGAACTTCAATTAAGTGAGTTGACTCTTCACATGGGATCATTTCACTGAACATCAACAGAAAGGGAATATTGAATGATCCACGTTTTTAACATATATCTGTAAACGCTTTTGTTGTCTTCCTCTCAGGCTTTCATGTCTTCTCCCTGGACCTCCTCAATGTCCACCTCTTGAACATCAGACTCTGAGGCCTCAACTTCACAGTCACTTTCCAACCTTGTTGAGGATGGCTCGTTGTCAGGCTCAAAAAGCCTCAAATTTGCCCGGATGGCCACCAATTTTTAAACCCTTGTATTGGTCAGCCTGTTGCGTGCTTTGGTGTGTGTGTTCCCAAACAAGGACCAGTTGCGCTCTGAGGCAGCTGATGTTGATGGGATTTGGAGGATGATGGAGGCAACAGGGGAAAGAGCCTCAGATCCACAAAGTCCCTCACACCATGTGGCTGATGAGATATGTTGGCACGACTGCCATATTGCATCTCCATCCCAAAGCCCTTGCTTGGAAGTGTACTTTGCCAGACTGCCAAGAACCTTGCCCTCATCCAGGCCAAGGTGGCGAGACACAGTAGTGATGACACCATAGGCCTTGTTGATCTCTGCACCAGACAGGATGCTCTTGCTAGCATAATTGGGATACAACATGTACGCTGCGGTGTGTATGGGCTTCAGGCCAAAGTCTTCACGCTTTTTGATGTATTTCAGAACTGCAGTTTCCTCTGCTTGGAGCAACAGTGAAGTGGGCAGGGCGGATTTATTCTCTTACATCTGCAAGCAGAGTCTGAACATCAGACAGGATGGCATTGTCTCCCTCAATCCGTGCAATGGCTACTGCTATAGGTTTCAGGAGTTTCAGGCTGCTTACCACTCTCTCCCAAAATACATAATCCAGGAGGATCCTATTGATGGGGCTGTCCATATTGGCAGACTGGGATATGGCCATTTCTTGGAGAGACTCCTTCCCCTCCAGGAGACTGTCAAACATGACGACAACACCACCCCAACGGGGAAGCTTCAATGTAATGCTCTTATTCTTCTCACTTTGCTTGGTGAGGTAGATTGCTGCTATAACTTGATGACCTTTCACATACCTAACCATTTTCTTGGCTCTCTTGTAGAGTGTATCCATTGTTTTCAGTGCCATGATGTCCTTGAGGAGCAGATTCAATGCATAAGCAGCACAGCCAATGGGTGTGATGTGCGGGTAGGACTCCTCCATTTTACACCAAGCAGCCTTCATGTTCGCAGCATTGTCTGTCACCAGTGCAAATACCTTCTTTGGTCCAAGGTCATTGATGACTGCCTTCAGCTCATCTGCAATGTAGAGACCGGTGTGTCTGTTGTCCCTTGTGTCTGTGCTCTTGTAGAATATTGGTTGAGGGGTGGAGATGATGTAGTTAATAATGCCTTGCCCACAAACATTCTACCACACATCAGAGAGGATTTCAATACAGTCTGCTTTCTCTAAGATTTGCTTGACCTTCACCTGAACTCTGTTGAACTCTGAATCCAGCAAGTGAGTAGATAAAGCATGTCTGGTTGGAGGGGTGTATGCTGGGCAAAGAACATTCAGGAATGTCTTCCAATACACATTGCCTGTGAGCATCAGAGGTGAACCAGTTGGATACACAGCTCGAGCAATACATTCATCAGCATTTATTTGGCTACGTTCCTCCATTGAGTCAAAAAAACTTCTGATTCCAGGAGGACCATGAGCTGTTGATATCGATAAGGTGCCTGATTCATCATTTTCACCTCAAATAGAAATAGAGAGACTTTTGTTAGAGGTTGCTTGTTGTGAGCACTGAGGAAACTTAAAGCACTTGGCCAGATGATTCTTTGTTACATTCTTCACATATGATTTGTCACAGTATTTGCAAATGTACGCAGCTTTTCCTTCTACATTAGCTGCAGTGAAATGTTTTCCTGTAAAGATTAGAAAAAAATTAGTAAAAAAAATACAAATACAATTCCATGTACAGATAAATAGTTAAGTAGTTAGATTAAACAACTCCTTTCTAAGATAAATGTTTTAAAATGAAACATGTATGGAAACAGGTGAATTAACACTCAGTCAGCAGGCTCAAGCAAGCTAAAACCCACATGGTATCAAAAACAAACTAGCATAAATTGTTAACAAGTTAGAAATGATTTAAACACACTTTGCTGTGGCTACTATTTACTAGTTAACAAAATATATTCACCCCACCCAGTATTGTAATCAAAACTTACCAGAATGCATGTAGTTCTTGGCTCAGACAGTGTAGTAGTGTGGGCTCAATAGCATCTCATTAGTGTGCAAGATCTTGAGAATCAGCTGTACATGTGATGGAAGAGTGCACTGCACATGTGATGGAAAATGCACTGTGCATGCAGAGGGTTGCAATTCCATTGAATTGGGGATAGTTTAACCAAAATATGCCACAAGACCTAGAATTGCCTTATGTGTATCCCACAAAAAAAGGTTCACTGTTATAAGCAAACTTTTTTGATGAATTTAAGCATAATTCATAATTTAACTTCAAGAAGGGCTTAACTTCAAATTTCGGACAATTGCCGGAAAGTTTCCGACCCTTTGCAACCCTAGTTATAACATTGTTATTATAGTGAGTAACACAGCGTACTCATATTAAGCAGTATGTTGATCAGACACCACAGAAAAACAATATAATAGGGTTCAGTGGTACAGTAGACTCTGGATGCAGGACTTCCTGTTTGTTTTCTGACCTTTGAGCCTCCAGAGGCAACATTGCTGATTTTCTCCACCTCATCCAGAAGATCCTCCACAGAGAAACTTCTTCTTATAGGAACCTCCTCTTCCTCCTTCTCTGTCCCATCACACCTATAACAATTATGAAGGTAGCTGATAAAAGTGGCTTGCAAATGTGTAAGTCCTTGGGTGTTAGTCCTTTCAGATCACTCACCAGGTATCATCTTTGTCACTCCCTCTCGTGTCAATGTCTTTCATGATGTGTTCTGCTGTTGTCCATCTGACCAAACACATCAGGGAAGAAAACTCTGACATGAAGAATATGGGATATCACTTGTTGTGATGCTTTTTAGACAGCAGTTGGGACAAATATATAATCAATATCATCATATCATTCTATAATTGTAAAGGCATCCTTTACACATGCTCAAGTGCCAAAGCAGGCTATTAATTATTGTTTGATAGATCACGACACGAGAGTGCAATCGATTTGGGCTTGAATAAAACAATTGAAAGCCCGGATCTATCGGGAATGTAGGCCTACTACCTAGGCTACAAAATACAAATAGTAGTTCCTGCCTGTGATGAATACATCGAAATATTAGTTTGCACAATATATATATATATATATTTATACCACCTTTATCAAATATCACACGGATTCACGTACACATTCCAACATGCGACAGAATTACGTAAGGCGCGTCTGGCTGACAACGTATTTCTGCAACTTGATTCCCTGAAAACATAAGGCTAAAATGCATTACTGATCGAGTTGTGATTAAATATTAGCATTTGCACAGAAATAGGCTATACATATTATTATTTTTTACCAGTCCGTGTTCTCGTCTTAATCATGGGCTGCTAGGCTACAGCCAAGTTTCTGATATGACGCTAAGGGTGCCGCTCTCTTCTTCTGAGCAATTTATTTGACGTCAGCTGCCGTAATCTTCACGAGCAGTACGCGCTCCAGCTGCCGTAATGTTTTCACAAGCAGCTCACTTGCTGTGTTCATGTGCTAGTCGAAACTTGGACACTCGCTTGCTAACTGGTTGTAGTTATACACGTGCCGCCTTCAACCAGTTAGCACGTCGGAAATGCCCGACATTCCTGGTTCCGACTAGGACTTGAACGCAGCATCTGGTTTGGCCTCTGTGGTGCTGACTGAGCTCAGAAGATAGATAGATAGATAGATAGATAGATAGATAGATAGATAGATAGATAGATAGATAGATAGATAGATAGATAGATAGATAGATAGATAGATAGATAGATAGATAGATAGATAGATAGATAGATAGATAGATAGGTATTTTATTTAGAAGGTAGTACTTTGTTTTGGTAGTACAGTTTCAGACTAGATTATTTATTATTTATTTATTTAACAAAAAATATTGTATGCCATACTGTAGGCTAATTGAGATGTTTATGATTAATGGTATTTTGTGCATAGTTAACTGTTCCTATGCCTTCATTGTAAATAATTATTTGTTCTTAACTGACTTGCCTAGTAAAATAAAGGTTAAATAAAATATTGGCAAGCCCCATCCATCACATATGGCACGCTCAACATGAAGAAAACAGATGGTCAGCTCAGATGGCCAACACCGGTAGTATCCTCTCCCTCTCACCCTCTCACATCTCTCGCGCTACACAAACACGATGTATATGGTCAATATGATGTAGGCCTATACCTACAGTGAGTCAGAGACACTTTTAGGATTTTAGCAAAATGCTTGAAATAGTAGAACATTCTACTGATGTGAAGTGCAAAATAAACATGGCTAAACAAAAAGTATGTTAAGAAATGCATTACAGCTAGACTACTGCAATGAACAATGAATCAGTTATTTAAATGTTTAAAAGTTCTGTCCAGTAGTTCTCTGACTGCAAACCAAAACAACAGCTGCACGCGCGCACGTGGCTCGACAATAAATTGCAGACAGCATAATTTTATCAAGTGACATATCACATTTCATCGAATAAACTCCGTATTATCAGATTATTATTATTAAACTAGACAATGAAAGAACCGTTCAAATGTACCAAGAAAATGTCCGTTATGTTAACTACAAGTAATTGGTTTAAAAACAGCAAAACGCGAACGTTATTGGAAAACTGAAATTACAGTTACATAGCTAGCCAGTTGCAGTAGAGTAGACTGGCAAACTTTAAAACAAAAATATATATGTTTGTGTGATATAGCTACATGCAACTCTTTCAATTGAACATTTTATTTATTCTCATCAAATAACAAAACTTTGGTATTTCTGAAGTCTAGCCCCTTGACTGACAAGCTAGCATTGCAAAGCGGAAGTGGTCCGCGAGCGAATTTTGCCAGGAGAACGAGCGAAAGAGAAATGGCGCCTCAATGCCGTGCTCACTGAGGCAGTGTACAAACGGATAGACAGACTAAACAAGGGCAAATAAACGGAAAAATAATGGTGAACACAAGAAAGAGCTCTCGGCATGAGTCGAGCACTCTTTTCATCTCGTCCAGGACCCGATCTTCCGCCAGGAATGAAGAACACGAAGAACATGTAAGCGGGTTAATTTATCCACTGCCCGGCTAGTTAGGCTAGCTAGCTTTGGCCTCAAGCCGGTTCTCATTGCTTTTTTATTTTTTAAAAAGTCTACAATATTTGACACCAATATACTTGATTTTACGAATAAATGTGGCTTTGCATGCATTAATTTTAAAGCTTGCCATTAGCACGGACGGCATTTGCATGACTGATAGCTTGCAGGTTAGCTCGTTGTTAGCTCCAAGTTGAGTTCCCTTTGTGTTGCCCCTACTACTACTGTCTACCGCACTGGCAGGAGAGAAATTAGCCTGCTTGCTAGCCAGTCTTGGCGTGTCACTATCGACAGCTTAAAACAAAGAGACACAGGGCAGTTGACGTGTTGAATGTTATCGATAAGCATGTTGTATTGCTAACTGTGTTTATCGCTATATGTAAAGAAATGACAGGCTAGTGATAGCTAGCTTGTTGTGGGGGAAGGGAACTCGAAAGGAACCCTTGTGATTCACAACAGTTGGCTCGCTAACGTCCTTTATTTAGCTAGCTAGCTTGAAGTTGAACTCGCTGAACTTTTTTGTTTGGAAGAAACTTTGAAATGAAACTATACGGACTAATGTTGACTTAATATTAAGACGGGCTTGGTTAATTTCAGGTTAAAATAAAGATATTGATTTAAAGTGTTCGTCGGATTTGACGCTGCAACATTGTCACAACAATAACGATCTAAAATGTAAACAATATGATGTAACGTTAATGTAGCCCGCTTTTGTGGATACAATTACACATGGGGAAATGTATATTTGGTTAACTTCTTGAGTGTTTTACATTGAATAATTGTTGTGATTTGATATTGTCCATTTGTAACTTAATGTTAGCTAACGTTACTGTCAAAATATGGCATCAATTGTGCAACAGGTAGTTCGGTGTTCAGTAAATGTAAACTTTTCAGTTTCTCACCACGTTTCAGATTATACCTGATTATAAACTGGGTGGTTCGAGCCCTGAATGCTGATTGGCTGAAAGTCGTGGTATATTTAAGTAATAAGGCCTGATCTATTGGCCATATATGACAAACCCCTGAGGTGCCTTATTGCTATTATAAACTGGTTACCAACGTTAGAGCAGTAAAAATAAATGTTTTGTCATACCTGTGTATACTGTCTGATATACCACGGCGGTCAGCCAATCAGCGTCCAGGGCTCGAACCACCAAGTTTACAGGCCAGCAGATAGCGATATTAAGTCGTTCCATTTTACCATCCAAGGGGAATCTATGCAGCTGGCTATACAGTCGTATCCCCTGTGGACCGCTTCGTACATATAACGTTCTCCATTCAGGCTGCAAAGGCGTTGATTTCCTCCTTAACTGTAATGGTGAGAAGACAGAAAAAAATCTGTGAAATATGCACAAATGTCCACCACCATGCTATGGTGGCTAATGCTACTTCCAGACATTGTGTACAGCATTCAGACCAAGAGTAAACAGACTGCTGCAACCTGATTGCCTGAACATACGCAACATTGGGGACTAGCATTTAGCCACTAGCATGGTGGTGGAAAATGGTGTTTCATAACGAAATTATGCATATTTTCCCATTTCCATTAAATCAAGTTAAGAAGCCTGAAAGGAGAAGTTTTTGCGTATGCCACGGCCACGGGGATTCAAGTGTATAGCCGGCTGCATGGAGTCCCATTGGACAATAAGATGAAACAACATAATATCGCCATCTGCCGGCTTTGGGGATAACCTGAACAAAGATTCACTTAACTGTTAATGTATTTTAAATGAAGGAGATGAGTCTATACATTTAATTCAGATTTATCTTGCCACTTGCCAACAAAAAGCATTACAAACAGATCTGGAGCTAGGATTGTGGTTCCAGGCCTTTATAGGTGCCCCATTTTCTTGTATGGCCGCATTGCAGTCTCACCTCACCAACAGTGTCAGAGTTTTTGACAGATAAGTATTCACAGCAGCGCAGACATAAGAAGGGCTGGGAGGAACAGTGAGCAAGTGTGAATGGAATTCTGAGTGAAAGATTGCACCTAAGGACTGTGTTCTGTTCAGTCATTGATGTGTGATGCACATTTCCTCCTTGTCTCGTCTGGCTCATTGTCACGACTAGTCTCCCTGTAGGCTGCTAGCGGTGGTCTATGGCATCAGACAGGCTATTGTTTCGTATCAATAAGGAAGGAAGGCTTAGACTGTGAAGGACATGGCATCTCTATATCCTCCTCAGTGTGGTATGGTTCAGTAGGGCTGGGAATTCAAATCAAACTATTTGTCACGTGCGCCGAATACAACGGGGTTAGACCTTACAGTGAAATGCTTACAAGCCCTAACCAACAGTGCAGTATTTAAGTAAAAAATAAGTATTAGGTAAACAATAGATAAGTAAAATAACAGTAGTGAGGCTATATACAGGTGGTACCGGTACAGAGTCAATGTGCGCAGGCACCGGTTAGTCGGGCCAATTGAGGTAATATGTAGGAATTGCCAGGGATTTCAGAATACAATATTATCCAAATCATTTTATTTGTCACATGCTTCGTAAACAACAACTGTAGACTAAGAGTGAAATGCTTACTTACATGCCCTTCCCAACAATGCAGAGGGGGGGGAAAAAGAGAATTGGAAGAAAACATTGAAAAGGATACCAGTAATGTGCAGGGGTGCGAGGAAATTGAGGTGTATATATGTACATATAGGTAGGGATTAAGTGACTAGGCAACGGGATAGTTAATAAATGGTAACAGCAGCGTATGTGATGAGTCAAAAGAGATTACTACAAAAAGGGTCAATGCAGATATTCAACTAAATATTTAGCTGTTCAGGGTCCTGTTGGTTCCAGACTTGGTACATGGATACCGCTTGCCGTGCGGTAGCAGAGAGAACCGTATATGACTTGGGTGGCTGCAGTCTTTGACAATTTTTAGGGCCTTTCTCTGACACCGCCTGGTATAGAGGTCCTGGATGGTAGGGAGCTCCGGCCCAGTGATGTACTGGGCCGTATGCGCTACCCTCTGTAGCGCCTTGCGGGATGATGCTGAACAGTTGCCATACCAAGCGGTGATGAGCCAGCTCTCGATGTGCAGCAGTATAACTTTTTGAGTATCTTGAGTGCCTTGCTGTATCTTTTCAGCATCCTGAGGGGGAAGAGGCGTTGTCGTGCCGTCTTCATGACTGTTGTGTGTGGACTATGAGTTCCTTAGTGATGTGGAGACCAAGGAACTTGAAGCTCTCAACTTGTTCCACAACATCCCAACGATTTAGATGGAGGTGTGCTCGGCCCTCAGTTTCCTGTGGTCCATGATCAGCTCCTTTGTCTTTCTGGTGTTGAGGGAGGGGTTGTTGTCATGGCACCACACTGCCAGGTCTGTGACCTCCCTCCCTGTAGGCCAGGGATCATCAACTATGTTCAGCCGCGGGCCGATTTTCTCTTGACCAGATCATCTGTGGGTCAGAACATAATTACAAATCATTTTTAAACTGCAATTTGACCGCAAGAATCCCAAACAGATCATTTCAAACCTTGCTTACAGTTAAACAATAATGTTTCTCTGTATTATGCGTGCGAATACTTGAACATATTTCCATAATAATAATTTTAAAAAAAGGAACCCTGCTGTAGGCTGTCTCATCATCCTCTGTGATCGGTCCTACCACCGTCGTGTCGTCTGCAAACTTAATGATGGTGTTGGAGTTGTGCACGGCCACGCAGTCGTGGGTGAAGAGGGAGTACAGGAGGGGACTAACCATGCACCCCTGAGGGGGCCCCCATGTTGAGGGTCAGCTGGCAGATGTGTTGTTGCCTTCTCTCACCACTTGGGGGTGTCCCGTCAGGAAATCCAGTATCCAGTTGCAGAGGGATTGTCGATTTTTCCTTTTGTCCAGGTGGGAAAGGGCAACGTGGATTGCAATAGAGACTGTGTCACTTTGCCTGGTTGATGGTTCGTGAGCGGGCGTAGCGGGATTCCTTATTAGTGTCCGGATTAGTGTCCCGCTCATTGAAAGCGGCAGCTACCTGTAATCCATGGCTTCTGGTTGGGATATGTACGTATGGTCACTGTGGGGACAACATCGTCAATGTACTTATTAATGAAGCCAGTGACTGATGTGGTGAACTCCTCAATGCTATCGGATGAATCCCCAAACATATTCCAGTCTGTTCTAGCGAAACAGTGTAGTTTAGCATCCGCTTCATCGGACCGCTTCCATATTGAGCATGCCACTGGTACTGCCTGCTTTAGTTTTTGCTTTTAAGCAGTTATCAGGAGGAGAGATTTATGGTCAGATTTGCCAAATGGAGGGAGAGCTTTGTATGGGTCTCTGTGTGGAGGAAAGGGGATCTATGCTGACATTCTGGTAGAAATGAGGTAAAACAGATTTGAGTTATTCTGCATTAATGTCACCCGCCACTAGGAGCGCTGCCTCTGGGTGAGCATTTTCTTGTTTTCTTATGGCCCTATACAGCTCATTGAGTGCGGTCTTAGTGCCAGCATTAGTTTGTGGTGGTAAATAGACAACTACAAAAAAAAATATAACTCTTGGTAAATGATGTGGTCTACAGCTTTTCATGAGGTATTCTAACTCAGGCAAGCAGAACCTCGAGACTTACTTAATATTAGATATCGCACCAGTTGTTGTTAATGTTTTCATGGGAAGTTAAGCCCTGGAATTTGGGTAATAACAGTGAACACACACGGCAATTCTAGGTCTTGTGGCATATTTTGGTTAAACTATCCCCAATTCAATGGAATTGCAACCCTCTGCATGCGCAGTGCACTCTTCATCACATGTACAGCTGATTCTCAAGACCTTGCACACTAATGAGATGCTATTGAGCCCACACTACTACACTGTCTGAGCCAAGGACTACATGCTTTCTGGTAAGTTTTGATTACAATACTGGGTGGGGTGAATATATTTTATATGACATACATGATTTTTTTGTTAACTAGTAAATTGCAGTTTACAGCAAAGTGTTTAAATAATAATAATTTATTCTACTTAGTATTTGCTACCATGTGGGTTTTAGCTTGCTTGAGCCTGCTAACTGAGTGTTAATTCACCTGTTTATATACATGTTTCATTTTAAAACATTTATCTTACAAAGGAGTTGTTTAATCTAACTGTGTAACTATTTATCTGTACATGGAATTATATATATATTTTTTCATCTTTACAGAAAAATGCCACGGGCACTATCTGATGTGTGGAGACCTTTCACTGCAGCTAATGTTGAAGGGAAAGCTGTGTACATTTGCAAATACTGTGCCAAATCATATGTGAAGAATGCAACAAAGATGCAGAATCATCTGGCCAAGTGCATAAAGTTCCCTCAGCAACCTCTGACACCGCCTCAGAGCTCAACTGGTCCTTGTTTGGGAAAACACACACCAAAGCACGCAACATGCTGACCTATACAAGGGTTGGAAAATTGGTGATCATCCGGGCAAATTTGAGGCTTTTTGAGCCTGACAATGAGCCATCCTCAACACGGTTGGAAAGTGACAGTGAAGATGAGGTCTCAGTCTGATGTTCAAGAGGTGGACATTGAGGAGGTCCAGGGAGAAGACATGGAAGCCTGAGAGGAAGATAACCAAAGCTTAGGTTCTAGACTATCATTTTACAGATGTTGAAAACGTTTTTGGGAAATGCGATGGATCATTCAATATTCCCTTTTGTTGTTCAGTGAAATCATCACATGTGAAGAGTCAACTCATTTAATTAAAATTCTATTTGTAACTCAATTGTTTTTTTTATTTATATTGGAAATGATTTAATCATTTGCAATTATGTCTACTTATGATAAGGTAAAATGTTAGTTTCTGTCTCCATATGATATGGTATATACAGTGGGGAGAACAAGTATTTGATACACTGCCGATTTTGCAGGTTTTCCCACTTACAAAGCATGTAGAAGTCTGTAATTTTTATCATAGGTACTCTTCAACTGTGAGTGATGGAATCTAAAACATTTGATACATCAGAAAAGCAGAACTTAATATTTGGTACAGAAACCTTTGTTTGCAATTACAGAGATCATACGTTTCCTGTAGTTCTTGACCAGGTTTGCACACACTGCAGCAGGGATTTTGGCCCACTCCTCCATACAGACCTTCTCCAGATCCTTCAGGTTTCGGGGCTGTCGCTGGGCAATACGGACTTTCAGCTCCCTCCAAAGATTTTCTATTGGGTTCAGGTCTGGAGACTGGCTAGGCCACTCCAGGACCTTGAGATGCTTCTTACGGAGCCACTCCTTAGTTGCCCTGGCTGTGTGTTTCGGGTCGTTGTCATGCTGGAAGACCCAGCCACGACCCATCTTCAATGCTCTTACTGAGGGAAGGAGGTTGTTGGCCAAGATCTCGCGATACATGGCCCCATCCATCCTCCCCTCAATACGGTGCAGTCGTCCTGTCCCCTTTGCAGAAAAGCACCCCCAAAGAATGATGTTTCCACCTCCATGCTTCACGGTTGGGATGGTGTTCTTGGGGATGTACTCATCCTTCTTCTTCCTCCAAAAACGGCAATTGGAGTTTAGACCAAAAAGTTCAATTTGTCTCATCAGACCACATGACCTTCTCCCATTCCTCCTCTGGATCATCCAGATGGTCATTGGCAAACTTCAGACGGGCCTGGACATGCGCTGGCTTGAGTAGGGGGACCTTGCGTGCACAGCAGGATTTTAATCCATGACTGCGTAGTGTGTTACTAATGGTTTCTTTGAGACTGTGGTCCCAGCTCTCTTCAGGTCATTGACCAGGTCCTGCCGTGTAGTTCTGGGCTGATCCCTCACCTTCCTCATGATCATTGATGCCCCACGAGGTGAGATCATGCATGGTGCCCCAGGCCGAGGGAGATTGACCGTCATCTTGAACTTCTTCCATTTTCTAATAATTGCGCCAACAGTTGTTGCCTTCTCACCAAGCTGCTTGCCTATTGTCTTGTAGCCCATCCCAGCCTTGTGCAGGTCTACAATTTTATCCCTAATGTCCTTACACAGCTCTCTGGTCTTGGCCATTGTGGAGAGGTTGGAGTCTGTTTTGATTGAGTGTGTGGACAGGTGTCTTTTATACAGGTAACGAGTTCAAACAGGTACAGTTAATACAGGTTATGAGTGGAGAACAGGAGGGCTTCTTAAAGAAAAACTAACAGGTCTGTGAGAACCGGAATTCTTACTGGTTGGTAGGTGATCAAATACTTATGTCATGCAATAAAATGCAAATTAATTACTTAAAAATCATACAATGTGATTTTCAGTAATTTTGTTTTAGATTCCGTCACTCACAGTTGAAGTGTACCTATGATAAAAATGACAGACCTCTACATGCTTTGTAAGTAGGAAAACCTGCAAAATCGGCAGTGGATCAAATACTTGTTCTCCCCACTGGATATCCAATGAAAAAAACATCTACATTTAAATGGTAATAATATTAGTTAGCATATATTCCCACAGAAAGTTTCCACCTCTGAATATTCCCCAAAATGTTCATAATATATTTTAAAGGGTCAGAAGCCTACCTTAGTTGTACAATGTTCAATTACAGCATTATTTATTGTGCAGTTATTATATTGCTATGTATTCTGTTAGCAATAAACAGTATCTTCTGATTTACATTTTATCTCATATTTTAGCTTCCAAAATCTATGTAGGTACATCTAGCTGTCCGATAACACATTCTGATTGAATGGCTTGACTTTGTAAAAACCCAGAGTGCATGTTGGAAAAAGATCTTGGTTCCTTTTTAAACATAGCAATGCGAAGAGGACTCCGTCCACAAGTGAACTGGCAAAATAGTTGAGTCCTCATTCAAAGGCAAGGGCAGAGTCAATACAAAGAACTGAGATATTTTACATTTTTTTACCCCAGTTCACTTTAAAGAGGACTGAGATCGTTTCTTTTAAAGAGGCCTATATGTGAAAACACCTTTAGATAAACTTCAGGGTCGTGCTAACTTTCACGCAGTAAATAAATTAATTGCATAAGAAATATCTTGCTGCCTTTTATGTAAACGCAGATCTAAAATGCTTCTTATTGTAATTTCTACTCGGCATCAGACAACGTTTGTGCTTCAGTTGCACTTGTGAACTCAAATGAGAATTCACAAACATCATTCAATCAGCAGACAGCGCTCTGAATGATGTTGCTACTTTTCTCCAGTACTTTTCTCGGTTTAGCCAAGAAAATGCTAGATACATTTTACATTGCATGTCCCCGATCACTCTTGAAGCAAAAAAAACACTGACTTTCAATATTAAATACAACCCTGTCAATACACAGCTAGACTCATCTGCTCCCGCTTTCTCCCATTGTGCTATTTATTTACAAACATGTGACTGGCTCAACTGTTCTGGGGAACTACATAACCTTCATAATGTGACAGGTGAAATGAAGAACAAAATCTGCTTTATCTCCTAACGCATAGCACAATTTGACTGCAGGTATTTACTTTAAAAATAGCTACAGATATGACTAAATGTAGTTTAAACGGTATTAAACTTGGCTATTTCCAAGTATCCCGGTATACTGTATACCGCCCAAGGCTACTTCAGATCACATTGATATGATCGTCTCGAACGGAGCTCACGACACTTTGGTGGATATGTATTGCCATTCTCACGTTTGTCACAATTCTATATGTTTTGTGATTCGATGTTACAAACATATTGTTCACCGTATATCTACTACAGAGAGACAAGAGAGCCATGAGAGAACCAAGTTTTGATCAGTCATTGAAATAAATGTTCTAAAAACTAATTGTCTCCCTATTGAAAAAGACGGGGAACAGGCTATGAAGGAAAAAATACTGGAGTTTTGGTACAGGCAACTAGCACAAAAATAATATTGCGATATTGTCGAAACGATACAATGTATTTTCAGAAATATTATCTTGATATGTAACTATATATTTATCACAGTATACAGATAGATAGATAGGTACTTTATTGATCCCCCGGGGGGGAAATTTCATTGTCAAGCAGCTACAACAAAAACACAGGGCAGGTGCAAAATGCCACAACGAAAGTACACAAAAGACAGATACACGGTACATGATACATAGAGCGGTAGTATGAAAAAGTATAGAAATACAAGATATCTGGAGTGCAAAAAAAAGCTATAAAAGGACATTGCATAGTATGAGTGGTTGGCTGAATATGTACACTATACATTGGTGGATGTTGGATGGTTCACTATACTATACAGGTCGATGGCAGAGAAATACTTCAGTAGCTAAAAATGCGTATGATATGAGCGAGGGTAATAATAGTTTACTTAATAGACAGACTGGGTAAATGAACAGGTAAGTGAAAAGTTTGCATGGTTAAATTAGCTGTACAGTTAGGTATACAGTTATATTTACAGATAAGTGAATACTTGCATGTTTACACAAACTGTACAGGTAAATGACAGGAAGAGATACTTTAATAGCTAAATGTGTGTATGATATCATTTGGGGTAATAATAGTAATTCCCTTAAAATACAGTCCTTAGTGCGCAGGGTTTAATTACAGACAACTGCACTTATTGCACATTCGATATACTAAAAGCAATGAGAAAAGGTGCAACTGGCAGGATACTAATATGCATTCCTGAGTGAATGCCTACGTCCAATAATTACTTACAATATTGCATGTGATATAATATAACAACTGTACATGAGTATGTATATACAGACCTGTATGAATAAATAGGTCCTGAGTGGATGAGTGCTGACGGACCAGAGTTACTCACGGATGGATGCATAATTGTTAAACTAGGTCCTAGCACCCCAACAGTTCCAGATCTATGTTGCCGACGGCACGGCACCCCGGTGAGGCATTATATAGTCTCATAGCCGCCGGCAGGAAGGACCTCCTGTAGCGCTCTCTGGCACACCGTGGTGGGATCAGTCTGTGACTGAAAGTGCTCCTCTGCGTCATAACCATAGCGTGCAGAGGGTGGGTGACGTTGTCCATGATTGCCAGCAGTTTGGCCAGGATCCGTCTCTCCGCCACCTCCTCTAGAGTGTCAAGGCTCATCCCCAGGACAGAGCTAGCCTTCCTGATCAGCTTATTTACCCGAGAAGCATCACCGGCTTTGATGTTTGCTCCCCAGCACACCACTGCAAAAAAGATGGCACTGGCCACCACAGACTGGTAGAAGGTATGCAGTGGTTTACTGCACACGTTGAAGGACCTGAGCCTCCTCAGAAAGTAGAGTCGGCTCTGGCCCTTTTTGTACAGGGCCCCGGTGTTACCAGCCCATTCCAGTCTGTTGTCCATATGGACACCCAGGAACTTGTATGACTCAACCATTTCCACATCCATCCCCTTTATAGGGACTGCAGTCAGTTGTGCCTTGGTTCTCCTGAAGTCCACCACCATCTCCTTAGTTTTGCTGATGTTGAGCTGAAGGTGGTTCTGCTCACACCACAACACAAAGTCACTGATTGTGCTCCTGTACTCCTCCTCCTGCCCACCCCTGATGCACCCTACAATAGCAGAGTCATCCGAGAACTTCTGTAGGTGGCATGTTTCAGAGTTATATCTGAAGTCTGAGGTGTAGATGGTGAACAGGAAGGGGGACAGGACCGTACCCTGGGGGGCCCCTGTGTTGCTAACTGCCCGTTCTGACACACAGCTCTGTAGTCGCACAAATTGTGGCCTACCGGTCAGGTAGTCCGTGACCCAGGAGACTAAGGGTGCTTCCACTTTCATCCTCCTCATCTTCTCACCCAGTAGCAGTAGCAGTACCCCTGTCAGTGATTTATTTAGAATTCAAGGCACACTTAACCAGCAAGGCTACCACAGCATTCTGCAGCGATACGCCATCCCATCTGGTTTGCAGTTAGTGGGACTGTCATTTGTTTTTCGACAGGACAATGACCCAAAACACACCTCCAGGTTGTGTAAGGGTTATTTGACCAAGGAGGGTGATGAAGTGCTGCATCAGATGACCTGGCCTCCAAAATCACCCGACCTCAACCCAATTGAGATAGTTTGGGACAAGTTGGACCGCAGAGTGAAGGAAAAGCAGCCAACAAGTGCTCAGCATATGAGAGAACTCCTTCAAGACTGTTAGAAAAGCTGTTTGAGAGAATGCCAAGCGTGTGCAAAGCTGTCAAGGCAAAGGGTGGCTACTTTGAATAATCTAAATGTACAAAATACATGTATTTTGATTTGTTTAACACTTTTGGTTACTACACGATTCCATATATGTTGTTTCATAGTTTTGATGTCTTCACTATTATTCCACAATGTAATACATTTTAAAAATAAAGAAAAACCCTTGAATGAGTAGGTGTCCACACACACACACCCGGTCAAAAGTTTAGAATATTACTCATTCAAGGGTTTTTCTTCATTAGCACAATTTTTTACATTGTAGAAAAAAGTGAAGACAAGCTATGACATTACACATATCGAATCATGTAGTAACCCAAAATGTCTTAAACAAAATGAAATATATTTGAGATTCTTCAAAGTAGCCACCCTTTCCCTTGACTACAGCTTTGCACACTCTCTTGGCATTCTCTCAACCAGCTTCATGAGGACCGCCACAGGAATGGAAGACCCAGAAATACCTTTGCTACAGAGGATAAGTTCATTAGAGTTACCAGCCTCAGATTGCAGCCCAAGTAAATGCTTCACAGAGTTCAAATAACAGACACATCTCAACATCAACTGTTAAGAGGAGACTGTGGGAATCAGGCCTTCATGGTCGAATTGCTGCAAAGAAACCACTACTAAAGGACACCAATAAGAAGGTCCAGAGACTTGCTTGGGCCAAGAAACACGAACAATGGAGATTAGACTGGTGGAAATTTGTTCTTTGGTCTGGAGTCCAAATTTTGAGATCTTGGGTTCCAACCTACACCAAATTTAGATGGTTTGGGGTGAGTCAGACCGCAGTGAAGGGAAAGCAGCCAACAAGCATATGTGTGCACTCCTTCAAGACAGATGGGAAAGCATTCCAGGTGAAGCTGGTTGAGAGAATACCAAGAGTGTGCAAAGCTGTCATCATGGCAAAGGTTGGCTACTTGAATGTCAAATATAAAATATATTTAATTTTTTTTGTTTTCTACATGATTCCATATGTGTTATGTCATAGTTTTGATGTCTTCACTTTTATTCTACAATGTAAAAAATAGTGCAAATAAAGAAAAACGCTTGAATGAGTAATATTCCAAACTTTTGACCGGTAGTGTATGTATATATATTTTTTCTTCATCACTGGGGTTCCTTCAGTGCCTCGAGTCTGTCTCCTTTCTCCCTCTTGTCATCTCTTCTGTGTAAGGCTGCAGCAGACTCTTTTATCTCTCAACCAGTCTGGCTTTGCGTCACTCACTTCGCCTGCTGTCTCTCTTTCCATGTCTGTTTATTTCCCTCTCCCTCATCTCCATCTTTCTAACCACTGACTCTCCTCCCCTCCAGAAGGATCCTAGCAGTGATGTGAGCAGTCCTAGCAGTCCACGAATGTCCCCTCCCTCGAAGCGGACCCGTAGACAGACCCCCCCAAGCTCCAGCGACATCTCTCCCTCGTCACAGGCCAAGGGCCAGAGGGTCTCCTGGGTCATGCCCACCCACCGCACCAGGTGAGGGGGCAAGGGAACAGCATGGGTTGTGGCCGTTTTGGGTTCAATTCCTGTACTGGCCGTGTGGACTGTGGATTCAACCCAGTCTGTTGTTGACTGGTTCTGAGAATGGAGCAGTCTTGTTTTTTGTTTTTTTTGTGTTTATATTGACATATCTCAATGTGTTGTTTCAGGTTGTCCTCTGGCGCCCTGCAAAATGGACATGGTAACATCATTTTAATTACCAATGCTTTCATTTTCATCTGGTTATTCCAAGACCATGACAACATTGTTTTCATGTACAGTCGTGGCCAAAAGTTGAGAATGACACAAGTATTGGTCTCCACAAAGTTTGCTGCCTCAGTGTTGATGATGGCAATTTGCATATACTCCAGAATGTCCTGAAGAGTGATCAGATGAATTGCAAAGTCCCTCTTTGCCATGAAAATGAACTTAATCCCCCAAAACATTTCCACTGCATTTCAGCCCTGCCACAAAATGACCAGCTGCCATCATGTCAGTGATTGTCTCGTTAACACAGGTGAGTGTGTTGATGAGGACAAGGCTGGAGATCACTCTGTCATGCTGATTGAGTCAGAATAACAGACTGGAAGCTTTAAAAGGAGGGTGGTGCTTGAAATCATTGTTCTTCCTCTGTCAACCATGGTTACCTACAAGGAAACACGTGCCGTCATCATTGCTTTGCACAAAAAGGGCTTCACAGGCAAGGATATTGCTGCTGGTAAGATTGCACCTAAATCAACCATTTATCGGATCATCAAGTACTTCAAGGAGAGGGGTTCAATTGTTGTGAAGAAGGCGTCAGGGCTCCCAAGAAAGTCCAGCAAGCACCAGGACCGTCTCCTAAAGTTGATTCAGCTGCGGGATCGGGGCACCACCAGTGCAGAGCTTGCTCAGGAATGGCAGCAGGCAGGTGTGAGTGCATCTGCATGCAAAGTGAGGCGAAGACTTTTGGAGGATGGCCTGGTGTCAAGAAGGGCAGCAAAGAAGCCACTTCTCTCCAGGAAAAACATCAGGGACAGACTGATATTCTGCAAAAGGTACAGGGATTGGACAGCTGAGGACTGGGGTAGAGTCATTTTCTCTGATGAATCCCCTTTCCGATTGTTTGGGCCATCCAGATAATACCTTGTCCGGAGAAGACAAGGTGAGCGCTTCCGTCAGTCCTGTGTCATGCCAACAGTAAAGCATCCTCAGACCATTCATGTGTGGGGTTGCTTCTCAGCCAAGGGAGTGGGCTCACTCACAATTTTGCCTAAGAACACAGCCATGAATAAAGAATGGTACCAACACATCCTCAGAGAGCAACTTCTCCCAACCATCCAAGAACAGTTTGGTGACGACCAATCCCTTTTCTAGCATGATGGAGCACCTTGCCATTAGGCAAAAGTGATAACTAAGTGGCTCGGGGAACAAAACATCGGCATTTTGGGTCCATGGCCAGGAAACTCCCCAGACCTTAATCCCATTGAACTTGTGGTCGATCCTCAAGAGGCGGAATACTTGTAATTATACTTCAGTGTACCATAGTAACTACTGACATAAAGATCTAAGAACACTGAAGCAGCAAACTTTGTGGAGACCAATACTTGTCATTCTCAAAACTTTTGGCCACGACTGTAGGTACAGTATTAGTTTGAGTATTAGTTAGATGGGACTGCTTTGTTTTGACCTGTATCCTCTGACCCCTGCAGCCCATAAGGAGGAGGGGGCAGGAGACCACTCTCACATGAACGGCCATGTTGACTTGAAGAGGAGCTGCCGAGTGAGGAAGAGCCAGTTTGAACACCTCAACCAGAGCCTGCTGTTTGACCAGCTCGTCAACAGGTAACACACACGTGTTTTGTTTTACGATCCTTGTGGGTACCAAACAATTGATCACCATTCAAAATAACCCAAACCTCTTAAACCTAATTGTAACCCTAAACCTAACCCCTAAGCCTAAAATAGCCCTTTTCCTTGTGGGGACAGGCAAAATGACCCCACATGTCTGAATTTTCCATTGTTTTATTATCCTTGTGACAGAAATCACATTTATAATATGGTAATTCATATTAACAGAACATGCAAGTCGAGGATGCAATGATGTGCTGTACTTCTTACCGAATTCTGATGTGTACTTTGAACATGTTAGAATAACTGTCCACATGTACTTTTCCTCAGCCAACATGCCGAGTGACGAACAGCAAATCCACTAGCCTATGCCAGTCTACTATAGTAGAAAAGTTTAGGCTGCCTATTCTATTGGTCAGCTTGTCGAGAAAGAAATAGCCTATTCCAAACAGACTCTGGGACAGTTGTGGGACGATAGATCCCAAATCAATACAACCAGCAGGCCTAGACTACATAAAAAAACGTGTGTGATAAATAAGACATAACAAATATACTGTACACGCGCCAATTTAATGTCACTACATTTTGCTAAATAACCTATAGACCGATAAGCATGAACGGTCGAATATATTTCCATCAATGAGCAAAGCATTATTTCGCAATGGGATTTTTCTTCTTCTTGTTCCCGGACAATCGGCCAGCATCAATTTTGTTTATCTGCTTTTCTATTTTTTTTTTTTTTTTAATCGGACAAAAGCTGACTATTACCGGCTAACGAAAACACACACACACCTCAACCAGAGGTCAGCAGTTCTACCTGACAAAGGCTTCACTGTCAAACTGATAATTTTGTGTATGACCTGGTGGTGGAGGCAGTGGACCCTTTACAGAAAGTAAAAACCCAGACGAGGTGACGAGTAAGAATCTCATTGTTTAATGGTTGTCAGACTGGTGAACAGTGATTGGTAGATATGAGGGAGTAAAACAGAAAGGAGAAGCCGCACACTGCTACTCCCAGGTGATATTTATTAATAACAACCTTTCGACCCTTAGATCGTCATCAGGCATCCATGATAGATATGAAGGTGTATAGTGATGAACGGCTCAGCCTTACTGGTAGAACTACTGGTAAACTCATTCATATGCATCTGTGTTTGATACTGACGGTGTGTGTATTGTCAGCACGGCGGAGGCAGTTCTTCAGGAGATGGACAACATCAGCAGTATCAGACAGAATAGGGAGGTTGAAAGACTCCGCATGTGGACTGACACCGAGGTGGTGAGTCTGTCAATCAATCTGTATTATTCCATAAATAAAATGCACCATGGCAACATGAAAGTGGGTTGTTGATAACTAACGCCGTTGGTGGACGTTATGATGGCAGGCCAGCTAGCTAAACCTGCATTTCCTCCACTCCTGATCTTCTAGGAAAACATGGACATGTATTCTCGTGTGAAGAGGAGGAAGTCACTGCGCAGGAACACGTTTGGCATGCAAGCGCACCACAAAGCCATGAGTAAGACAGAGGAGGAAGAAGAGGAAGAGGAGGAGGAAGAGGGGACTGAAGGTTTTTCTTAGTTTGTCTCTGTACAGATTTACAAGCAATCCAATGAAAGAACTGTAGTTGTGTCATAGCGATAGGTCGGTGTTGCTTGCGGTTCACACTACGTTTAAAATAACATATTTTACTTGTTTATTTATTTTGTCTCAGAGTCTCACGGGGAAGAGGAGGATGATGAAGCGGAGGATGAGGATGATGATGGAGACGAGGCAGAGGAGGTAGGAGAGGAGAACGACAGACCGTACAACCTGAGGCAGCGCAAGACTGTACAGAGATATGAGGCGCCACCTATTGGTAAAGAAAACTGTTTATTTTGTGATTTTTTTTAAAGCACTAAGGGACGGTTTCTCGTCCCCAGATTCGACATTGAGCGTGGCTTTTAGTCAAGGAGTAGGCTTAATCTGGTTCTGGGAAACTGGCCCTCTAAATTACCTGAAGCTTTCCTATTCTTGCAGGAAACCATTTCCTTGTAGTCTTTGTTTTATACCTCCTTGAGTGCTGCTGCTTTTAACATCGTCTGTCTCTATGATTTCATTCCAGAGCCCGTCAACAGAAAACAAACCAATCCCTCCCTGTTTGACACCCACAGATCCCCAGCTAGGAGAAGCCATATACGGTTGGTCTTGTACCCCGCATGAACAATTATTTATAAGAACACTGCTTACCTACATTGATAGTGTAATTATTTACAAGAAAACACTGGTTACCTACATTGATAGTGTAATTATTTACAAGAAAACACTGGTTACCTACATTGATACGGTGTAATATGGAGCGATTTGTCTTGATATTCCTATCCTCTGGTCCAGAGTGAAGAGGCATGCCATCCACAGTAGCGACACTACGTCGTCGTCTGACGAGGACAGATTTGAGAGGAGGAAAAGCAAGAGCATGACCCGGGCCAGGAACAGGTGAATACCTCTCCTCCTTTTTCTCTGTCCCTCACCTAGTGGATACAATTCATAAATGGCTTTTCACTAATTTACAGCACTTTCCATTCACCACCCATACTGTATGTACATAGGGTGGTGATACATAGGTCTGTGGCGGTTATGACATTTTGACAGCTGGTTATTGTCATGCAAAAGACTGCCGGTCTCACGGTAATTGAGCGTTAATCAACATAAACATGGTATCTCCAGTCCTCCACACATACAAGCCATCTGATGTGTGCCTTTTTGGAACATCTACAAAAAAGTCTAAATCAATTTAATATACACCATCACAATAAATCCATTATTTATTTTAGCCAGGTCTAAAGAAACTGTCTTTATGGGGTGTATTTCAGAAGAACAGAATGAGTTGGCCTACAGTATGTTATCTGGCTATGCTCCATGCCGTAGGCTTGTTCATTTAGCTGACAAGATATGCCATAATTGTATTTTATATTATTTTATAGTAAGAAGAATATAATTGAACAAAGGATAGAAAGGATATTGTTCCCATTACGGAGCGAGTGCGCATATGACATTGCTATATTGAATGTAAAAGTGATCACTTGAAGCAGGTCCTATATGCTAGATTATTTGGCAACTTTAGTTGTGAATGATACAAACCTTAGAATGTCTAGGAAATCAAAACATATGTTTGCTGCATGGAGCGACTATTGGCTGTTAATGATTTCAGAAAGTAGCAAAAAAAAGCTTGTGCTCTGTTCCTTGCTTCAGGCTGCACAGCTGTTCTCTCAAGTGGTTTTCACCCATCAGACTATTCTCAATTTAATCTTGTCTAAGGCACTGCGTTACTGCAGATGCTGGATCGATACCCGGCTGTGTCGCAGCCAGCCGCGACAGGGAGACCCATGAGGTGACGCACAATTGGCCCAGCATCGTTAGGGGAGGGTTTGGCCGTCCGGGATGTCCTTGGCCGTCCGGGATGTTCCATCGCGCTGTAGCGACTCCTGTGGCCGGCCGGGCACATACATGCTGACACGGTCGCCATTAGTGTGGCTGGCTTCCGGGTTAAGCGTGCGTTGTGTCAAGAAGCAGTGCGACTTGGCAAGATTGTGTTTCGAAGGACGCGTGGCTCTCGACCTTCGCCTCTCCCGAGTCCGTACGGGAGTTACAGCGATGGAGCAAGACTGTAACCAATTGTATGTGACGAAAAAAATTAGATTTTGAATGGGCCATTATCAAATGGGCAGGGGAAAAAATACATGTCATCAGTATGCACACTAATAGGCCGCAAGCTTTCATGGCGGTCTGATTTGTAGGCTACTAACTTCGGTTTTCTAGCGAAGCATATGCTTAATATCAGCAGCTGAGAAATAAATACAAGAACACTTATTTCACTCCACGCATCAACCACTGTTTGAGGAGCAGGCTCTCGTTGCCCGAAACTCTGTATGCCATGGGTTCTCCAACCTTATTCCTGCAGCTACCCAGTGCTTAATTTGCGAAACCAAGTAAAGTCTGTTTGGGAACATCGATAGCAACGAAACACATTTCACTAAACTGTTGACCTCCCCTCCCTCTGGAGAAAGGAAGGGAGGAGATGGAAACGCATGGTGGTGAGATACTGTATAGCTTGAAGGTAATGTCACTCAATTAATTAGAATCTCTTTTACTAGGCTATTCAAAATCAAATACAAATGCACTTAATTGTAGGCTAACTGTAAGCCGCCCTACACAATCAGCAGCATCGCCGACGTTCTCTCACAGACTCATGGATATACATTTTGGAGCGTGGCATAAGGTAACCAGTCCATCCAGTCCATAATACAGTCCACACTCAAAGGCTAGACCAATTATGTATCAAAGACATCTTAAATCAGTTTTGTTTGATGTTTTCCTGCCATGAAAAATATGCGGTAGGCTATATATTGAATAATGGCAAAATCATCATTTTAAATATTAATTTTTTTCCGCTTGGGCTCAGAAGCCTATGCATCAGCTCTAATATGCATATAAGTCTCTACACCAGTTATAAATTGGATTAATGTGCTTAATTTTAAGAAGTTATTTTTCCACTTCAGTTGTAATACAAACCTTATCAAAACATATAGGTCTATGGGCTAGGCTATATGAGGTGTGCAGCAATTTTTTCAAGAAGTCAAAAAAAAAAAGGCAAGCTGTTTCTTGTCTTACTGCACAAGCTGGGCATCATTCACAAGTGATAGGCTAATATTGTCACCCATCAAACAATTTTTTATTTAATGTTGTTTTTAGATAGGGCATTAGGAAAGTATTCAGACCCCTTGACTTATTCCACATTTTGTTACGTTACAGCGTTATTCTAAAATTGATTAAATAAATAAAAACCTTCATCAATCTACACACCCCATAAAGACAAAGCGGCAACAGGTTTTGACTCATACCTTATTTACAGTTTAAATCAGAGATTTACATACACCTTAGCCAAATACATTGAAACTCAGTTTTTCACAATTACTGAAATTTAACCCTAGTAGAAATTCCCTGTCTTAGGTCAGTTAGGATCACCACTTTATTTTAAGAATGTGAAATGTCAGAATAATAGTGATTTATTTCAGCTTTTATTTCTTTCATCACATTCCCAGTGGGTCAGAAGTGTACATACACTCAATTAGTATTTGGTAGCATTGCCTTTAAATTGTTTAACTTGGGTCAACGTTTCAGGTAGTCTTCCACAAGCTCCCACAATAAGTTGGGTGGATTTTGGCCCATTCCTCCTGACAGAACTGGTGTAACTGAGTCAGGTTTGTAGGCCTCATTGCTCGCACATGCTTTTACAGTTCTGCCCACAAATTTCCTATAGGATTGAGGTCAGGGCTTTGTGATGGCCATTCCAATACCTTGACTTTGTTGTCCTTAAGCCATTTTGCCACAACTTTGGAAGAATGCTTGGGGTCATTGTCCATTTGGAAGACCCATTTGCGACCAAGCTTTATCTTCCTGACTGATGTCTTGATCTTGCTTCAATATATATCCACATAATTTTCCTTCCTGGCCAAACAGTTCTATTTTTGTTTCATCAGACCAGAGAACATTTCCCCAAGAAGTATGATCTTTGTCCCCATGTGCAGTTGCAAACCGTAGTCTGGCTTTTTGTATGGTGGTTTTGGAGCAGTGGCTTCTTCCTTGCTGAGCGGCCTTTCAGGTTATGTCGATATAGGACTCGTTTTACTGTGGATATACAGTGGGGAGAACAAGTATTTGATACACTGCTGATTTTGCAGGTTTTCCTACTTACAAAGCATGTAGAGGTCTGTAATCTAAAACAAAAATCCAGAAAATCACATTGTATGATTTTTAAATAATTCATTTGCATTTTATTGAATGACATAAGTATTTGATCACCTACCAACCAGTAAGAATTCCGGCTCTTACAGACCTGTTAGTTTTTCTTTAAGAAGCCCTCCTGTTCTCCAATCATTACCTGTATTAACTGCACCTGTTTGAACGCGTTACCTGTATAAAAGACACCTGTCCACACACTCAATCAAACAGACTCCAACCTCTCCACAATGGCCAAGACCAGAGAGCTGTGTAAGGACATCAGGGATAAAATTGTAGACCTGCACAAGGCTGGGATGGGCTACAGAACAATAGGCAAGCAGCTTGGTGAGAAGGCAACAACTGTTGGCACAATTATTAGAAAATGGAAGAAGTTCAAGATGACGGTCAATCTCCCTCGGTCTGGGGCACCATGCAAGATCATGAGGAAGGTGAGGGATCAGCCCAGAACTACACGGCAGGACCTGGTCAATGACCTGAAGAGAGCTGGGACCACAGTCTCAAAGAAAACCATTAGTAACACACTACGCCGTCATGGATTAAAATCCTGCAGCGCACGCAAGGTCCCCCTGCTCAAGCCAGCGCATGTCCAGGCCAGTCTGAAGTTTTCCAATGACCATCTGGATGATCCAGAGGAGGAATGGGAGAAGGTCATGTGGTCTGATGAGACAAAAATAGAGCTTTTTGGTCTAAACTCCACTCGCTGTGTTTGGAGGAAGAAGGATGAGTACAACCCCAAGAACACCATCCCAACCGTGAAGCATGGAGGTGGAAACATCATTCTTTGGGGATGCTTTTCTGCAAAGGGGACAGGATGACTGCACCGTATTGAGGGGAGGATGGATGGGGCCATGTATCGTGAGATCTTGGCCAACAACCTCCTTCCGTCAGTAAGAGCATTGAAGATGGGTCGTGGCTGGGTCTTCCAGCATGACAACGACCCAAAATACACAGCCAGGGCAACTAAGGAGTGGCTCCGTAAGAAGCATCTCAAGGTCCTGGAGTGGCCTAGCCAGTCTCCAGACCTGAACCCAATAGAAAATCTTTGGAGGGAGCTGAAAGTTCGTATTGCCCAGCGACAGCCCCGAAACCTGAAGGATCTGGAGAAGGTCTGTATGGAGGAGTGGGCCAAAATCCCTGCTGCAGTGTGTGCAAACCTGGTCAAGAACTACAGGAAACGTATGATCTTTGTAATTGCAAACAAAAGTTTCTGTACCAAATATTAAGTTCTGCTTTTCTGATGTATCAAATACTTATGTCATGCAATAAAATGCAAATTAATTACTTAAAAATCATACAATGATATTTTCTTTATTTTTGTTTTAGATTCCGTCACTCACAGTCGAAGAGTACCTATGATAAAAATTACAGACTTCTAAATGCTTTGTAAGTGGGAAAACCTGCAAAATGGGCAGTGTATCAAAAACTTGTTCTCCCCACTGTAGATACTTTTGTACCTGTTTCTTCCAGCATCTTCACAAGGTCCTTTGAGTTGTTTTGGAATGGATTTTCACTTTTCGCACCATAGTACGTTCATCTCTAGGAGACAGAACTCATCTACTTCCTGAGCGGTATGACGGCTGCGTGGTCCCATGTTGTTTATACTTGCGTACTATTGTTTGTACAGATGAACGTGGTACCTTCAGGCATTTGGAAATTGCTCCCAAGGATGAACCAGACTTGTGGAGGTCTACAATTTTGTTTTCTGAGGTCTTTGCTGATTTCTTTAGATTTTCCCATGATGTCGAGCAAAGAGGCACTGTTTGAAGGTAGGCCTTGAAATACATCCACAGGTACACCTCCTATTGACTCCAATGATGCCAATTAGCCTATCAGAAGCTTCTAAAGCCATGACATAATTTTCTGGAGTTTTCAAAGCTGTTTAAAGGTACAGCCAACTTAGTGTATGTAAACGTCTGACCCACTGGAATTGTGATATAGTGAATTATAAGTGAAATAATCTGTCTATAAACAATTGTTGGAAGAATTACTTGTCATGCACAAAGTAATGTCGTAACTGGCTTGCCAAAACTATAGTTTGTTAACATAAAATCTGTTGAGTGGTTGAAAAATGAGTATGTAAACTTCCGACTTCAACTGTACATAAGCATTCAGACTTTTTGCTATGCGACTTGAAATTGTTCTCAGGTGCATCCTGTTTCCATTGATCATCCTAGAGATGTTTCTCCACCTGTGGTAAATTCAATTGATTGGACATGATTTGGATAGGCACACACCTTGATTTGGATAGGCACACACCGGTCTATTTAAGGTCCCGCAGTTGACAGTGCATGTCAGAGCAAAAACCAATCCATAAGGTCGAAGGAATTGTCTGTAGAGCTCCGAGACAGGATTGTGTCGAGGCACAGATCAGGGGAAGGGTACCAAAAAATGTCTGCATCTTTGAAGGTCCCCAAGAACACAGTGGCCTCCATCATTCTTAAATGGAAGAAGTTTAGAACCACCAAGACTTTTCCTAGAGTTGGCTGCCTGGCCAAATTGAGCAATTGGGGGAGAAGGGCTTAGGTCAGGGAGGTGACCAAGAACCTGATGGTCACTGTGACAGAGTTTCAGAGTTCCTCTGTGGAGATGGGAGAACCTTCCAGAAGGACAACCATCTCTGCAGCACTCCGCAAATCAGGCCTTTTATGGTAGAGTGGCCAGACGGAAGCCACTCCTCAGTAAAAGGCACATGCCTGAATGCTAAGCGTCAAGTCTGGATGAAACCTGTCACCATCCCTACGATGAAGCATGGTGGTAGCAGCATCATGCTGTGGGGATGTTTTTCATTGGCAGGGACTGGGAGACTAGTCAGTATTGAGGGAAAGATCAACGAATCCTTGTTGAAAACCTGCTTCAGAGCGCTCAGGACCTCATACTGGGCCGTAGGTTCAC
Source organism: Thymallus thymallus (assembly GCA_023634145.1). Classification (NCBI taxonomy): domain Eukaryota; kingdom Metazoa; phylum Chordata; class Actinopteri; order Salmoniformes; family Salmonidae; genus Thymallus; species Thymallus thymallus. The sequence goes on along the minus strand of CM042412.1, from coordinate 11,342,817 downwards.
CTTCCAACAGGTCAACGACCCTAAACACACAGCCAAGACAATGCAGGAGTCACTTCAGGATAAGTCTCTGAATGTCCATGATTGGCCCATCCAGAGCCAGGACTTGAACTCGATCTAACATATCTGGAGAGTCCTTAAAATAGCTGTGCAGCGACCCTGCCTATCTTAAAACGTATGTACAGTTGTATGAAAAAGTTTGGGCACCCCTCTGAGGCTGCATAATAATTTACTCTGTCGTCACAGAAAATGACCACAGTGGCATGCCATTCATTTTCTAATAAAAGCTGAGTACTGGGGTATTATCCAGACAAAGATTTTTTGTGTAGCAATATTAAGTTGTATGAAATTAAATCAGATGTGAAAAATAGGCTATGCAAAAATTTGGTCATTCTGTTGATTTGAATACCTCTAACTACTTAGCACTGATTAATTGGAACACACAATTGGTTTGGTGAGCTCATTAAGCCTTGAAATTCATAGACAAGTGCATCCAGTCATTGTGGCCAATTGCAAGTTGTTGTTCTCTTTGACTGTCCTCTGAAGAGTGGGAACATGGGGGCCTCAAAACAACTCTCAAATGACCTGAAAACAAAGATTGTTCAACATTATGGTTTAGGGGAAGGCTACAAAAAGCTATCGCAAAGATGTAAGCTGTCAGTGTCCACTGTGAGGAACATAGTGAGGAAATGGAAGACCACAGGCACAGTTTTTTAGGCCAGAAGTGGCAGGCCAAGTAAAATATCGGAAAGGCGAAGGATGGTGAGAACGGTCAAAAACAGCCCACAGACCACCTCCAAAGATCTACAACATCATCTTGCTGCAGATGGTGTCACTGTGCATCGTTCAACAACACTTTGCACAAGGAGAAGCTGTACGGGAGAGTGATGCGGAAGAATCCTTTTCTGCACACACGCCACAAACCGAGTCGCTTGAGGTATGCAAACGCACATTTGGACAAGCCAGCTTCATTTTGGAATAAGGTGCTGTGGACTGATGAAACAAAGATTGAGTTATTTGGTCATAAGGGGCGTCATGCATGGTGGCAAAAGAACACAGCGTTCCAAGAAAAACACTTGCTACCCACAGTCAAATTTGGTGGTGGTTCCATCATGCTGTGGGGCTGTGTGGCCAGTGCCGGTACTGGGAATCTTGTTAAAGTTGAGGGTTGCATGGATTCCACTCAATATCAGCAGATTCTTGGGAATAATGTTGAAGAATCAGTCACAAAGTTGAAGTTACGCCGGGGCTGGATATTTCAACAAGACAACGACCCAAAACACTGCTCAAAATCTACCCGGGCATTTATGCAGAGGAACAAGTACAATGTTCTGGAATGGCCATCCCAGTCCCCAGACCTGAATATCATTGAGAATCTGTGGGATGATTTGAAGCGGGCTGTCCATGCTCGGCAACCATCAAACCTAACTGAACTGGAGATGTTTTGTAAGGAGGAATGGTCCAAAATACCTTCATCCAGAACCCAGACACTCATTAGAGGCTTTAGGAAGCGTCTAGAGGCTGTTATTTTAGCAAAAGGAGGCTCTACTAAATATTGATGTGATTTTTCTGTTGGGGTCTCCAAATTTATGCACCTGTCTAATTTCGTTTTGATGCGTATTGCACATTTTCTGTTAATCCAATAAACCTCATTTCACTACTGAAATATTACTGTGTCCACCAGTTATTTGATAGATCAAAATGAAATAGCTGATCCAAACACCCAATTATTTATAAATGGAAATCATGGAAATTGTCAGGGGTGCTCAAACTTTTTCATATGACTGTATAAGTGATATTTTTAAGTTTTTACAGTTTTTGCTTTGTCATTATGGTGTATTGTGTGTAGTTTGAGGGGGAACAAACTGAATTAATCAATTTTAGAATAAGGCTGTAAGGTAACAAAATGTGGAACAAGTCAAGGGGTCTGAGTACTTTCCGAATGCACTGTATACTAAATAATGTATGTGTGTAATTAGTTATGATTTTAGAATGGACCATTATCATGCACCTGTCTCAGAACAGTGGAAAAAAAATACATAACTAAGGGAGGACTCTTTTACAGTGGTTCATTTTCATGCCAGCCAGGTAGGCTTATATACTCCTGTTGTAAAGCAAAGCAATGTGCTTAATATTAGGAAAGTTGATAAATAAATATAGTAGGCCTAGCCTATAGAAAGCTGATGGGATCCTCCTCCTCTTTAATAGATCCCCTCAACTCTGTCTTCTCACGCAATTGCATAGCCTATAGAAATGTTGCGCAACATGAGCTCATGGGCCCTCATGAAGTCTTTGATTAGATTTTCAATGACATTTGCATTGTCAGAGTGATTAGAGGGACAATAGAGTGCTGAGTACCAGGCAGTTAGCAAGTTTGATAGGCTACTAATGACCATCTGCAGCATCAGAGCTTGGAGAAGCCTAATTACCGTGACTAAACGGTCACATGGAATTTGACTGCTGTCATGGCTCATGACCGCCGGTGTGGCAGTAATACGATCACCGCAACAGCCCTAGTGATACACGGCGTCCGTTATGCACTGGAAAGCTCACAGCAATAATAATATATTAATAATATGCCATTTAGCAGACACTTTTATCCAAAGTTATGCGTGCGTACATTTAGCCTTTGGGCGGTCCCAGGAATTGAACCCACTACCCTGGCGTTACAAGCGGCATGCTCTACGAACTGAGCTACAAAGGACCCTAGCACATTGACCACCTGTCACTGGTCTATCAGTGTTGAGCTGCAGATATATCTGGAAGCACAGTGCTAACACTTGTTTTTTGTAAAGGTGTCTGCCTATGAACTTGCGAGCAGAGGACCTGGCCAGTGGTGTGCTGAGGGACAGGGCCAAGGTGGGAGCTAGCCTCGCTGATGTGGACCCCATGAATCTGGACACCTCAGTGAAGTTTGACAGCGTAGGAGGGCTGTCAAACCACATCCAGTCCCTGAAGGAGATGGTGGTCTTCCCTCTCCTCTACCCAGAGGTCTTTGAGAGGTTCAAGATACAGCCACCAAGGTAAAGAGCAAAGCCACCTGGAAACTCGCATGTATTCATGTTCAGACATATCAAGCTTGCATCCTTCTTTGTTTGAAATTGCATAACTTATTTAATGTCATCAACACAGATGATCACAAACGAATGGTCACAATGTGTAGTTCCTCAATTAAAGTGAGACTTCCTCTGTCTCTCGCTCTCTCTGCCCCCATCCTCTCCTACAGAGGGTGTCTGTTCTACGGCCCACCAGGTACAGGGAAGACCCTAGTAGCACGGGCTTTGGCCAACGAGTGTAGTCAAGGTGACAAGAAAGTGTCTTTCTTCATGAGGAAGGGAGCTGACTGCCTCAGCAAGTGGGTTGGCGAATCAGAACGACAGCTACGCCTGCTCTTCGACCAGGTGAGCATGAGCCAAGGCTTATCATTTGGACAGCATCATGGACTTTATTTCATTAATTCCCTGTGTGTGTTTGTAGTGTGCTTACTTGGATCTGTTGCCATTCAGAACATTGCCTTTTTAGGCTAGTCCAGAGTAGAGGTCTTCAGTTGGACTTGTTCTGAAATGGACCTGTGGCTTTCTCACCCGGACCCGAAAGGGCTTTAATTAATTTTAAAAATAAAGACCCGTTCCAAACGGACTTGAAGACAGCTAGACCCGTTCCGTATATACCTGGTCGGATCTAGACTCGATCTAAGTGAGCGAAAAAGCAGAAAAGTACTTTTTTCTTTTTTTAAGTGGCAGGTAGCCTAGCGGTTAGAGCGTTGGGTCAGGTCACTGGTTCAAATACCCGAGCCGACAAGGTGAAAAACCTGTCGGCGTTCTTGAGCAAGGCACTTAACCCTAATTTGCTCAAGGGGCTGACCCTGTAGGTAGGCCGTCATTGAGGTGCCACTCTAGCAGGCGGAGAGAGGCTGTGCTGAGAGATGAGAGACAGCAACCAACCAACCAAGCCAACTCGCGCAATAGTAGACTAATAGCTGCCACAGCTAGGTTATGTATAATCAAATATGATTACATAGTACCTGACTTGACTGCATCAAACTGGAAGAAGCTAGTTACGCTAGCTAACGTTAGCTAGCTAGGCTAACTGAGGCTGCAGTGCATGCACTTTCTCAGCCTACAGTTACAAATAACTCCTTTCAGAATATTCAGTAGCAGCCTCTTTGGTCGTTGTAGCCTATCCTTCTCTTTAACTTTTAATTTAGTAATTTTAATCCCATATTCTAATGATTAGATACACTATATGACCAAAGGTATGTGGACACCTGCTCATCCAACATCTTTACTGCTATAACAGCCTCTACTCTTCTGGGAAGGCTTTCCACTAGAAGTTGGAACATTGCTGCTGGGACTTGCATCCATTCAGCTACGAGTGCATTAGTGAGGTCGGGCACTGATGTCGGACTGCCAGATGGTGAAGCGTGATTCATCACTTCAGAGAACGCATTTCCACTGCTCCAGAGACGGCGAGCTCTTTACGCCGACGCTTGGCATTGCGCATTGTGATCTTAGGCTTGTGTCTGCGGCTATTCGGCCATGAAAATCCATTTCATGAAGCTCCCGACGAACAGTTATTGTGTGGACATTGCTTTCAGAGGCAGTTTGGAACTCCGTAGTGAGTGTTGCAACCGAGGACAGGTGATTCTGTGCGCTTCTGTAGCCTACCACTTCGCGGCTGAGCCGTTGTTGCCCCTAGACATTTCCACTTCACAATAACAGTACTTACCGTTGACCGGGGCAGTTCTAGCAGCGCAGAAATTTGACAAACTGACTTATTGGAAAGGTAGCATCCTATGACGGTGCCATGTTGAGTCACTTAGCTCTTCAGGAAGGCCGTTCTTCTACCAATGTTTGTCTATGGAGATTGCATGGCTGTGTGCTCGATTTTTATACAGCTGTCAGCAACAGGTGTGGCTGAAATAGCCAAATCCACAAATCTGGAGGGGTGTCTTCATAATTTTGTGTATAAAGTGTATCTGCCTAACTTTTACAACACACAGAGCGAGGCCCTATGACTGTAGCCTAGTGCCGCTTTGATGATTGGCCAACAACAAGTTACATGTGCCACTCTCGTGAAAAGCAAGAGCAGCAGCATAAATTATAAGATGTGTGTCTCTCTCTCTCTACTGCAACAGTCACGTTTTTATTGGTAAGGGCCCTTCCGGGATAGTCAGTTAAAATTACACATACCCGTGACAATCCATATCAGATCCGACCCAGTCCGTGACAATTATTTAGAATTCTGGCTCCGGACCCACTTGGGTCCCGGATTGGGTCTCAGGTATTCGGGTACAGGTGGATCCGTGAAGACCTCTAGTCCAGAGTGATCTTCCTTTGTTAGACTTATGTGATAATTGTGTGCCATTTGTGTTCCTCTCTCTACTAGGCGTACCTGATGAGGCCCTCCATAATCTTCTTTGATGAGATAGACGGGCTTGCCCCAGTGCGCTCCAGCAGACAGGACCAGATACACAGGTACTATATGAAGCAGGAGTAGCAATTTGGTTTAGTCATCTCCATTTGATGATGGTCTCTGATACTCAATAATGAAAGTGAGTGATCCGTTTTTACTATAGTTTAACCATACTCTCTCTTTCCTCTCTCCCTCACTATCCCTCTCTCCTTTCCTCCTCCAGCTCCATAGTGTCCACTCTGCTGGCGTTGATGGATGGCCTGGACAGCAGAGGGGAAATCGTGGTGATCGGTGCTACCAATCGACTGGACTCCATAGACCCTGCTCTACGGAGGCCTGGACGCTTTGACAGGGAGTTCCTCTTCAACCTGCCTGACAAGAAGGTGAGGGAGTGGGGTAGTTACGAACTTCAACACACCTGCCAATAGGAATCATGTATAGGATTATGGCACTTTGAATACACTATATTGGTACATGTTTTGTGTTGATACTGTAATCACAATAATTTAAAGTATGTCTGTGGTTGGCATAGTATGTTTTTGGAGTTTTATCCTTGTTTAGGATAATCAAGGATGGCACTGTGTGTGTTCCAGCCACTGCTCTGTGTGTGTGTGTGTGTGTGTACTCTACACATTAGTCCCAGCTTAGTTTGACTGTGTCTGTCCCAGCCGAGCAGTGTGTGTATGACTGTGTCTCTGTCCCAGACCAGCAGTGTGTGTGTGACTGTGTCTGTCCCAGCCCAGTGGTGTATACCAATCAGTCGACCTCTTCAGCAGACACACACACTAGGGATTGACGACATCGTGATGTGACAGACGATGATTTAGCCTACTTGACTGGTGCCCTGCAGTAAAGATCGGAGTCTCTCAGTGCACAGCAGGGCAGCACAGCAGGGCAGAACACAAGTGACATTCTGAGTAATTTATCTGCCTATTACTATTAGCTATAGCCTATTTCAATAAATATGTGGTACATGACGCAAGAGAGGAATGTAGGCCAGACAGAGTGGAGAATTCCACCAAAGTAGCGCAAAATGTCCAGTCAGAAAATATTGTTTCCCTCTCTTTGTCGGATGCATTAGCATTAGGGGGCATTAGGCTATAGCCTGCCTGTCTGTCTGATCTTCTTTTATTTTACCTTGCCTATATTCCCCTCTCTCTCCATTCGATAGGCTATGAATATGACTAAAGGCTACACTTCATAATTGTATTTATGGCTTTCTCCTGGTCAAACAATGAATGTAACGGAGTTCCTTATCAGTTATTTGAAGCCTTAAACAGTAAGGTAGCCAGAAGACTAATACCGAGAGACCACAAATAATATCAATAGCCTATAGAAAAATCAAATGACAAGTTTAAGAAAGGTTGCGGGCTGGGAAAATCCCTCCATGCGAGGTTGTAAACCAAATGGCCAATAACCCATCCTCATTCCTTCTACTGGCCTATCATACAAGCTTTAAGACAAGTTAAAATTATGAACAGTAGCTTTATTTACAAGAATGAAAGTCTATACAGCCTAAGACTAGGCTGTTCTCAATCACAGCTTTATGATAGATGGAACAAACAATATGATTTATTTGTCTGTTATTTTAAGGCAAATAGAGCAATTATTATCTAGTTGTGAAGACTAGACTGCTTCTATCCAGCCCATGATGTCACTACGGTAAGACAGCCCGTTCTTCACTGCTCCATCACAGCGTGCCACAAACAAACACACAAACCTGCTCCATGCTGAAGCTCCTCCACCAGAAAGGACTATTAGAAAAATATTTGCTTGTGCTTACCTTCTGCCCAGTATCTTTCGTCATGATTCGTCCAGTTGCATTCTATTACGTGCTATAGCCCATCTGTCGTTTTAGCAGAGTTTTAATAGGGTTTGCCAATAGGGGGCGATAACATCACAATGTTTTATGGTTACATAATCTCGATAGGGTTAGGCGACGTCAACCTTTTGTATATATACACAACACACACACACACACACACACACACACACACACACACACACAGAGGGAGACAGCCGGCACAGCGAGAGATTTGTGGTGAGCAGGTTTTTTTTTGGTGTTATTTATTAAATGTTTTTCAAGACCTTTATTTCTCTCCTTCTTTCTGTCTCTTTTCTTTGTCTCTATCTCTAGGCCCGAAGGAAAATCCTTGAGATCCACACTCGGGACTGGAACCCCAGACTGGCTGAGCAGTTTGTGGACGAGCTGGCTGAGAAATGTGTCGGTAAGAGACTGACTTTTATATTTACATACATTTTATTAACGCTTACAACTTTAAGGTTTTATCTTTAGCCTTCTCCGCTTTTCGGTTCATTAATTTAACCCCTCCAATCCCTTGCTCCAGGTTACTGCGGCGCTGACATCAAAGCACTTTGCACAGAGGCGGCCCTGGCGGCTCTGCGGCGTCGCTACCCCCAGATCTACGGCAGCAGCGTTAAGCTGCAGCTGGATGTCAGGTAACCATGGAGAGGAGGAATCTGAAAGTACATAAATCCAGACTGGAATCCATTGTCTTGTCTGTAGGGGGAGAATCCTAACTTCCAATTAAGTATAATTTCCATGTAGTCTCCCATTGACATCAAAGCTGGTTAATAAAAAATGTAATAGAAGTAGAAGTTAGAATTCTCCCCTAAATCTGTATAATCTGCTGACACTGGATTTCCATTCTGTATCAAGTATTAATTTGTTGATCTATCTGTCTATATCAGTACCATCGTGCTGGGGCCTGGGGACTTTAGCCGCGCCCTGCGGACTATCGTCCCAGCCTCGCAGAGAGCCCAGGCCCCTCCAGGCCGAGCCCTGGCCCCTAACATACGCCCCCTACTGGCCAACACACTGGCCACAGTGCTGGAGGTCCTGCTCCGAGTCTTCCCCCACGCAGAATCACAGCAAAGGGATAATAGAGGAGGTACGGGATTGCTCTTTCTGTCAGTCTCTCTTTTTTTCCTCCCCTCTTTTGCTGTATTTTTTCCCTCTTTTTTTGCTGCCTTTTTCCCTTCACTCTCACTCTCACACTCACACTCTCACTCTCACTCTCACTCTCACTCTCACTCTCACTCTCACTCTCACTCTCACTCTCTCACTCCATATCTGCTGGGAGTTGTACTATCTTTCATGCTTCTTTAATAACTTCCATTAACCACTCCACCGTCCTTCCTAATAAACCATGATGTCTTTACTAATAAGACCGTGCTGGAGCAATTTCTGCTCAAGGGGCTGTTAATAGAAGTTATTTTAAATTGGAAGGACTTGAACATATCTTTGGAAATATGATAAAAACTTGTATTGAATTATTTTAGGCCTTGCCTAGGCCTATGTTGGCGGCAGGTAGCCTAGTGGTTAGAGTGTTTGGTCATTGTAAATAAGACTTTGTTCTTAACTGACTTGCCTAGTGAAATAAAGGTGTAAAAAAAAAAAAATATTGATTACCTACATACCTCTTGTACACCAAAATATATATAAACGCAACATCTAATGTGTTGGTCCCATGTTTCATGAGCTGAGATAAAAGTTCCCAGAAATGTTCCATACACCAAAAGCTTATTTCTCTCAAATTTGTTGACATCTCTGTCAGTGAGCCTTTCTCATTTGACAAGATAATCAATCCACCTGACAAGTGTGGCATATCAAGAAGCTGATTAAACTGCATGATCATTACACAGGTGTACATTGTGCTGGGGATAATAAAAACACTCTAAAATGTGCCACAGATGTCTCAAGTTTTGAGGGAGTGTGCAATTGGCATGCTGATTGTAGGAATGTCCGTCAGAATTTGGCAGTACGTCCAACCGGCCTCACAACCGCAGACCACGTGTAACCACGGCAGCTCAGGACATCCACATCCGGCTTCTTCACCTGCGGGATCGTCTGAGACCTGCCACCCGGAAAGCTGACGAAACGGTGGGTTTGCGCAACCGAAGAATTTCTGCACAAACTGTCAGAAACTGTCTTAGGGGAACTCATCTGCATGCTCATTGTCCACACCAGGGTTTGACCTGACTAGTTTGGTGTTGTAACCGACTTCAGTGGGCAAATGCTCACCTTTGATAGCCTCTGGCACACTGGAGAAGTGTGCTCTTCACGGATGAAGTTGAAAAAGTCCCAGTTCTTCCATGGCCTGCAAACTCACCAAATGTGTCACCCATTTGAGCATGTATGGGATGCTCTGGATCGACGTGTACGACAACGTCTTCCAGTTCCTGCCAATATCCAGCAACTTCGCACAGCCATTGAAGAGGAGTGGGACAACATTCCACAGGCCTCAATCAACAGCCTGATCAACTCTATTTGAAGGGGATTTGTCACGCTGAGATACTGACTGGTTTTCTGATCCACGGCCCTACCTTTTTTTAAAGGTATCTGTGACCAATAGATGCATATCTGTATTCCCAGTCATGTGAAATCCTTAGATTAGGGCCTAATGATTTATTTAAATTGACTGATTTCCTTATATAAACTGCAACTCAGTAAAATCTTTGAAATTGTTGCGTTTATATTTTTGTTCAGTGTATTTCCAACAATCTGGGTTTTGATGTCAGTTTTATTTCTAGGCGACAAACACACACACACACACACACAGTTTGTCTGACAGTGTTTCCTCCTGTCCTTCCTACTAGACGTTGACAATCATCTGCTGGAGGAGGAGTTCAGTGAAGAGGAGACAGACGGAGCAGCTCCCTCCATCTACAACCTCCAGCCTGGATCCCCAAAGACGCACACACACCCCTCCTCTACGGCACACACACCCTTCCTACACTTCACCACGTGAGTCTGACAACAGAACACACCTAGCCTCTACCCCTAGGCGCGCACACGCACGCACGCACACACACACCACTGTATCATGTCATTTTAATGCCACCTTGTGGCCACAAGTAGAACGACAGGAGTTAAGTCTAAGTTAAACCATTAGTCATCCTTCAGTCCTGTCATCAATACACGAGAGGGAAGGTAAATGTTCTCTATTAGATTCACATCAATCTAGGAGGAACTTTATCTGATATAGATGGCTAATATGTTTAAAGATGATGAAATGTGATTATGGACATTATAGTCCTCTAACAATTGTATCAATCAACTGGAGACTGATAGCCTATTTGGTAATGTAAGAACACATTTAAAAGATAGAAGCTGATTCTACCTCTCTTCTCCTCCCTCCAGATCAGCTCTCCACCAGCCCACGTCGTACCGGCCTCGCCTGCTGCTGGCGGGTCCCCCTGGCTCGGGACAGGGTACTCACCTGGCCCCTGCTGTGCTACACCACCTGGACAAGCTGTCTGTCCACCGCCTAGACCTGCCCACACTCTACTCTGTCAGCGCCAAGACACCAGAGGAGTCCTGTGCTCAAGTAACACACACACACACCTCTACATACATAAACACACACACACACACACACACACACACACACACACACACACACACACACGCACATTCATACAGGTTGCAAATATACATATTGCAAATGTATGATGTCTGGCTGTTGTGTGTGTCCGTCAGGTGTTCCGTGAGGCGCGCCGGAACGTACCCAGTGTGGTGTTCATGCCTCACATCTGTGATTGGTGGGATTCGGTTAGCGACACTGTAAAGAACACCTTCCTCTCTCTGCTCCAGGACGTCCCCTCTTTCACCCCCCTCCTCATCCTCGCCACCACAGAGACCTGCTACACACAGCTACCACAGGAGGTAGGCTAAACACACCAGGGTTTCCGTTAGCTGGTAATAGACGGCTTTTGGTCGATAAATAAGTAAATAAATAAATGAAAAGCATAGAAACTAAACTTGCCCAGGCCAATTGCCCTGAAAAAATATATAAAAATAAAGGACATTGCAAAACTAGAAGTGTGCTTGCTAGCTTGTTTGAAAGTATTTATGATTTGAAAATGTTAATGTTTTATTGTTTGCAGCTGAAATGGTTAAAGAGCGGTAGCATTTAAAATGTCTACCACTGTGTTCTTAATTTTGGCCTTGAATCCATTTCGTTTTACGCCAATTACCACTGTTTATAGTTTAACAGTTTAAGAATGTGAAGTTAGGATAGCCTGAACATGAGAAAGTTGATTTGGTGTCTCTAGCTTGAATGGTTCAATAGTTACTGCTGGTGACTTATTTAATGCTAATTTATGCAAATGTATATAGCTATAGTTGACACAATTATGTTATAATTTGAAGTTAGGATAGCCTGAAAATGAGAGTTGTTTTGGTGTCTTTAGCTTAAATGGTTCCAGTTACAGTTGGTGAGTTATTTTATGCTAATTTACATAATTCATTTTGATAAAGATTTTAAGTTAGTATAGCTTGAACATGTGGAAGTGGGTTTTGGGTTCTCTAGCTTGAACGGTTCGACTTATTTTATGCAGGTGTATATAGTTATTAGGGATGTAACAAATGGGAAAAATATCTTACTGTCTTTTTCTTACGGTTTTCCATTAATTAAAAGGAGAAAGTCATAAAATTCCAGGTCAATTCCCAATGCAGAATAATAGTTATATTACATATGTATCAACACTAGGGCCGGACAATGAAGTTAGGTCTACCGCCACCCTTTACAGACGTACAATGACGTTAGGTCTACCGCCACCCTTTACAGACGTACAATGACGTTAGGTCTACCGCCACCCTTTACAGACGTACAATGACGTTAGGTCTACCGCCACCCTTTACAGACGTACAATGACGTTAGGTCTACCGCCACCCTTTACAGACGTACAATGAAGTTAGGTCTACCGCCACCCTTTACAGACGTACAATGAAGTTAGGTCTACCGCCACCCTTTACAGACGTACAATGAAGTTAGGTCTACCGCCACCCTTTACAGACGTACAATGAAGTTAGGTCTACCGCCACCCTTTACAGACGTACAATGACGTTAGGTCTACCGCCACCCTTTACAGACGTACAATGACGTTAGGTCTACCGCCACCCTTTACAGACGTACAATGACGTTAGGTCTACCGCCACCCTTTACAGACGTACAATGACGTTAGGTCTACCGCCACCCTTTACAGACGTACAATGAAGTTAGGTCTACCGCCACCCTTTACAGACGTACAATGAAGTTAGGTCTACCGCCACCCTTTACAGACGTACAATGAAGTTAGGTCTACCGCCACCCTTTACAGACGTACAATGAAGTTAGGTCTACCGCCACACTTGCACCTACAGTAATGTGTCGATAATTTATTACTTTTCAGACATTTTTTTTTAAGTATCGCATTAGAAGCGTCTGTACCTTTTCAGGCAGTAGAATTCTACTCCGGCATCTAATCTAATGTTCTATTGTTTCCCTGAAAACAATACATGTTGCTGGCTGATGTCCTGCTGTGTTGTTTAAGCTGTATTTTATGGTATGTTAGGTAGATGTGCTTTCTTTCAACTAAATGTCTCGGTAAGTTGCAATATTTAACTTACTTTAAAGTATGCTTTTTAGGAATGAGTGGTCTGCGTGCAGACAGGCTAGGATTGACAGTTTTGGTTGCCTAGTGATGGAAGTGAATGACTGAATGAATATGTGCACTATACATTGTTATAGTGTTAGGCTAAAAAATTATACAATTATTGCACGTTGATATAAGTAAAACTATACAGGTCGATGGCAGGGAAAGATACTTAAATAGCTAAATGATCTAACTGAGGGTAATAATAGTTTACTTAATATACAGTCTGGTTAAATGTACAGGTAAGTGAATATTTGCATGCTTAAATTAACTGTACAGGTAAATGACAGGAAGAGATACTTAAATAGCTAAATGTGCGTATGATATAATTTAGGGTAATAATACTTATTCCCTTAAAATACAGTCCTTAGAACAGGATTAATTACAGATAAATGCACGTATTGCACATTCAATATACTTAATGCAATGGGAAAAAAAGATACTACTGACAGGATACTAGTATGCAGTCCTGAGTGAGTGACTACGCAAGTTCAGTCCAAGAATGACTTATATATTGCACGTAATATGATATAACAACTGTACATGAATATGTACATACAGTCCTGAGTGATTACAGACCAGAGAGTTATTCACGGATGGTTGGATACCTAATTGTTAAACTAAGTCCTAACACCCCAACAGTTCCATGTCTATGTTGCCGACGGCATGGCACCCCGGTGAGGCATTATATAGTCTAATAGCCGCCGGCAGGAAGGACCTCTTATAATGCTCTCTGGCACACCGTGGTGGGATCAGTCTGTGACTGAAGGTGCTCCTCTGCGTCATAACCATGGCATGCAGAAGGTGGCCCATTGCAGCCTGTTGTTCATATGGACTCCCAGGAACTTGTATGACCCAACACTTTATACATCCATCCCCTGTATAGGGACGGCAGTCGGTTGGGCCTTGGTTCTCCTGAAGTCCACCACCATCTCCTTTGTTTTGCTGATGTTGAGCAGAAGGTGGTTCTGCTCACACCACACCACAAAGTAATTGATTGTGCTCCTGTACTCCTCCTCCTACCCACCCCTGATGCACTCTACAATTGCGGAGTCATCCGAGAACTTTTGTAGGTCGCGTGTTTCAGAGTTATATCTGAAGTCCGAGGTGTAGAGGGTGAACAGGAAGGGGGACAGGACCGTTCCCTGGGGAGGGGGTGCTGTGTTGCTCACTGCCCGTTCTGACACACAGCTCTGTAGCTGCACAAATTGTGGCCTACCGGTCAGGTAGTCCGTAACCCAGGAGACTAAGGGTGCTTCCACTTTCATCCTCCTCATCTTCTCACCCAGTAGCAGGTGTTGAAGGCACTGGAGAAATCAAACCTGCGTTGTCCAGGTGAGAGTAGGCCCTCTGCAGAAGGTAGATGATTGCATCATCCACCCCGATGTCCACCGCGCTGGTTTGCGAACTGCAGGGGGTCTAGTGATGTACACACCAGGGGTCTGAGGTGAGCGAGGACTAACCTTTCCAGGGTCTTCATGATGTGGGTATTTGCAAATGTACACAGCTTTTCCTTTTTCATTAGCTGCAGTGAAATGTGTCTCCACACATCAGATGGCGTTTTCCTGTAAAGATTAGAAAGAAAAAAATATATTATCAATATAATTCCATGTACAGATAAATAATTAAGCTGTTAGATTAAACAACTCCTTTGTAATATACATGTTTTAAAATGAAATATGTATGGAAACAGGTGAATTAACACAGTTAGCAGGCTCAAGCAAGCTAAAACCCACATGGTAGCAAAAACAAACTAGCAGAAATTGTTAACAAGTTAGAAATGATTTAAACTGTACTGTAGGCTACTATTTACTAGTTAACAAAAAATCATGCATGTCATATAAAATATATTCACCCCACCCAGTATTGTAATCAAAACTTACCAGAAAGCATGTAGTACTTGGCTCAGACAGTGTAGTAGTGTGGGCTCAATAGCATCTCATTAGAATGCAAGATCTTGGAAAATCTGCTTTGCATGTGATGGAAGAGTGCACTGCACATGTGATTGAAGAATGCACTGTGTATGCAGAGGGTTGCAATTCCATTGAATTGGATATAGTTTAACCAAAATATACCACAACATCTAGAATTGCCTTAGGTGTATCCCACAAGAAAGGTTCACTGTTAAAAGCTAACCTTTCTTCATGATTTTAAGCAAAATTCCCGGGCTAACTTCCCATGGAAAATTTCTAGAAATATTCTGGAAATTTACCAGAAAGTTTCCTACCCTTTGTAACCCTATTCCCAACACCGGACAACATCAGTGCCCGACCTCACTAATGCTCTTGTGGCTGAATGGAGTGGAAGTCCCCGCAGTAATGTTCCAACATCTAGAGGAAAACCTTCCCAGAAGAGTGGAAGCTGTCATAGCAGCAAAGGGGGACCAACTCAATATTAATGTCCATGATTTTGGAATGAGATCCAAAACGAGCAGGTGTCCACATACTTTTGGTCATGTATTGTGTACCTATGGTTCTCATTTATGCACATTTTAATATGGTTATAGTTCCAAAGGTTACACATTATCAAAAATCCTTTGACAAGCAATCTAAGTACGTGCAGAATAAGGTTAGTTAAAGGGTTAGGGTTAGCTAAAATGCTAAAAGAAATCTACTTCAACATCAATTTGACAAACTATCTCTACTAGCAATGACCGGGAGAGGGGAAGGCAATCCCCCTCATTTTTTATACTTGTCTTTTAGCTGGTGGCGAGGCCATAATCAAGCTGCAATTCAATGGAGCATTTGAACACACACTCAACAATACTGAATCAACTCTAACTGTATTGTTCATTTCTCTTTTACAAATGTGTTTATTGATTGATTCAAGTCAGTCTCTTCTTTGAGTGGAGAAAAGGTGGGAGGTAGGGAGACAAAAGCGAGCAGTGAGAGGGCTGGCTTTGCTGCTGCGCGCCACTGAACCTCAGTCAGATAGCCCTCTCCTCTCTCCATCCATCTCTCCTCTCTCCATCCCTTTCTCTTCTCCCCCTCAAACATCCCTGCATACTCCGCCATCCCTGCATACTCTGCTGCCTTCAGGCTGGAGTAAAACCATTACCTTGTGTGTGCGCTGCAGACAAGCTCCCCTGCTCTCTTTCTTCCTAATGCACCTCCATCCATCCCTTTCTCCCTACTGCCTTCTATCCCTTTCTCTCCCCTCCCTCATTTTCTCCTTCTCCCCCCAATGAGTCTCTGGCCAAGAGATGGGGAAAGAAAGGAGAGGGAGAAAACAAACTTGTCAAAGAGAAAGAAAGAGAGTCAATGTGAGAGACACAGGAAGATAATTTTTATTTATTTTTTTTATTTATTTTACCTTTATTTTACTAGGCAAGTCAGCTAAGAACAAATTCTTATTTTCAATGACGGCCTAGGAACAACTGCCTTGTTCAGGGGCAGAACGACGATTTGTACCTTGTCAGCTCGGGGATTCGATCCAGCAACCTTTCGGTTACGGGCCCAACACTCTAACCACTGGGCTACCTGCCGCCCCATATATATAGATATGATAGGAAGTGAAGAGCAGGCTGTGGAATAGAAGCTGTGTAAGCCCGCCCTCCACGCAGTTTATTCAGCACAGTGATTGGATGACAAGCTCTTTAGAACACATTCTCAACATGGAAGTCTAGAGTTGTGTACAGTCGTGGCCAAAAGTTTTGAGTATGATACAAGTAAGTACCAGCTGCCATCATGTCAGTGATTGTCTCGTTAACACAGGTGAGAGTGTTGACGAGGACAAGGCTGGAGATCACTCTGTCATGCTGATTGAGTCAGAATAACATACTGGAAGCTTTAAAAGGAGGGTGGTGCTTGAAATCATTGTTCTTCCTCTGACAACCATGGTTACCTACAAGGAAACACGTGCCGTCATCATTGCTTTGCACAGAAAGGGCTTCACAGGCAAGGATATTGCTGCTGGTAAGATTGCACCTAAATCAACCATTTATCGTATCATCAAGAACTTCAAGGAGAGAGGCTCAATTGTTGTGAAGAAGGCGTCAGGGCGCCCAAGAAAGTCCAGCAAGCGCCAGGACCGTCTCCTAAAGTTGATTCAGCTGCGGGATCAGGGCACCACCAGTGCAGAGCTTGCTCAGGAATGGCAGCAGTCAGGTGTGAGTGTATCTGCACGCACAGTGAGGCGAAGACTTTTGGAGGATGGCCTGGTGTCAAGAAGGGCAGCAAAGAAGCCACTTCTCTCCAGGAAAAACATCAGGGACAGACTGATATTCTGCAAAAGGTACAGGGATTGGACTGCTGAGGACTGGGGTAGAGTCATTTTCTCTCAAGAATCCGTTTTCCGATTGTGTCATGCCAACAGTAAAGCATCCTCAGACCATTCATGTGTGGGGTTGCTTCTCAGCCAAGGGAGTGGGCTCACTCACAATTTTGCCTAAGAACACAGCCATTAATAATGAATGGTACCAACACATCCTCAGAGAGCAACTTCTCCCAACCATCCAAGAACAGTTTGGTGACGACCAATGCCTTTTCCAGCATGATGGAGCACCTTGCCAAAAGGCAAAAGTGATAACTAAGTGGCTCGGGGAACAAAACATTGGCATTTTGGGTCCATGGCCAGGAAACTCCCCAGACCTTAATACCATTGAACTTGTGGTCGATCCACAAGAGGCGGGTGGACAAACAAAAACCCACAACTTCTGACAAACTCCAAGCATTTATTATGCAAGAATGGCCTGCAATCAGTCAGGATGTGGCCCAGAAGTTAATTGACAGCATGCCAGGGTGGATTGCAGAGGCCTTGGAAAAAGAAGGGTCAACACTGCAAATATTGACTCTTTGCATAAACTGAATGTCATTGTCAATGAAAGCCTTTGACACTTATGGAATACTTGTAATTATACTTCAGTGTACCATAGTAACTACTGACATAAAGATCTAAGAACACTGAAGCAGCAAACTTTGTGGAGACCAATACTTGTCATTCTCAAAACCTTTGGCCATGACTGTACTGTACAGTCGGTTAACTATGTTTGCCAAATGACTAACATTTCCTGAGACCTGAAGACTCATTAACTCCCAGTATTAACGCCTGGGCTTTAGCTCAGTTGGCTAACTTGGTCTCGAGTCCTGTCGCTGACTGACGCACAATACCAGGTCGGTAACTTAAGCTGACCACTGAAGGGTCATGACCGTTTGGCCCAGTAGTTGTCTGTATTGTTGAGTCAGTATATTTACTAACCTCCCCAAACTCCACTCTGAAATACTTGTACAAACAATTTGATTTCTCCTAAAGCCTCTGATAGCAACTCATGAATACTGCATTCATAGAAACAACACATCTATTGATGGGTAGTCCGAGACGTGTACACACACACCAAAGGAGCTGGGATGGGGGCTTCTCTGCTAGTTCTATCTCTTGCTCTATCTCTAGCTCTCTCCATCTCTCGCACTCTCTCTCTCGCTCGCTCTGTCTCTCGATCTGTCTACTCAACATTTAACTCCAGGCAACAGACAAAGTTGAAGAGACTAAAATGGACAACATGAAGTTGTTGCCAGGATGGTACTCCCAATCACTGCCGGTTGTGATAGTCTAGATTCTAACCAGGTAGTCTGTAGTGACGCCTCTAGCACTGATATGCCCCTCGGGAGCAGTTAGTATAAGCATAAACAGTGGACACTGACTTAAGCTAACTGACGCAGAACCAGACAAACTAAAGGCACACAGCAAAAGGTTTGTACAAGAAGTCCTGGGACCGATTTCCCAAAAGCATCTTAAGGCTAAGTTCATTGTTAGAACCTTCATAGGAACATTGTTAAATCTCAAAGCTCTTTCCCAAAACAATTGTTATGAACATTGCACTTCAAAACTTTGGTAATCTAACGCCTGCCTCAGACCACTCGTAGAACATCTAAGTGGCTCGTTAGATGCTTCTTTTGCCCTCCTCGGCACTTTATACACATCTCCGCTACACATAGAATTGCATGGTTTATCCGTCTTTCTGTAACCGCCAATAACTTCAGAACAAAGTGGACTGCAAATACAAAGTTGACAATGTCTTTGCAATTGATACAAACAAGCGACATAAGATGCTTCAAATGAAAACCGAGTTGACTGCATTCAAATATAAACAGTAGTTTATAGGCCTATTTCAATCATATTGAAAGACATTTCATGTTCAATCAATTGATTTCTATGTTGCTACTTGTAGGCTACTGTCTGTAATTTGACAAACTATATTTCATGGTGTAGCCCAACATTCGCAATGATGTGCCAAATCTGTGATTTTGTTAAGATTTGATTGGAGAAAGCTGATCTATCGATCCTATCAGTATCAACACATGCTCCAACCATGCACTTAGCGACCGTTCTCTCTGTGTGGTGTTTTGGGAAACGCATGTTACGTCTTCGGCTGTTGTAGGAAAGATGCATCGTTAATTCTAAGTTCTATCGCTATCGTGAAACCGGGCCCTGTTCTGTTGACTTGTCACACACACACACACACACACACACACACACACACACACACACACACACACACACCAGAGCTAGACAGACTGACAATCTAATATTGACGGTCAATATCAAGAACCCCATCGACCCTCTTCATGGAACACAGCTTTGTGTTTATCCTTCATCTGAAATTCAGCATTTCTCATTGCCTCAGAATATTGATATTTGCTCCATCTCGGCTTTGTGTAGCTCTTTTGGGAACCGCTAATTTAATCTTTTAGCTTTGAAAAGTAAAGTTATGGAAAGTGAATGGCTCAACAGTAACAAGGCAACAGGTGTTGAATAAAGCAGGCGCATACGGTATATTACTGTGATATTGTTTTACAAAAAGAGAATAATCCACACATTGCTATGTACAGTGCACGCTCCAAAATGTAGTTTTTGTCAGCGTGGGCAAACCTTTGTTTAATGGGTTGGAGGCACTGTCCTGCCACCTTATTAATTCAACATCTGTCTATTGCTACTGACTTTGACTCTTCAAAACAATTGTCTTCATTATTACATTGGCTTTTCCCTCAACACCAAGTCTGGACAAATCCAATACAAATATTCTGATCCCTTACACCAGGCACAAATCCATTGCCTATAGTGGAAATGAGCCGTTTTTACGGTTTTGTTCATACGGTGGATTTGTTATTCTCTCCCAGGTGAAGTTGATGTTCCAGAAGACGTACGGGGAGGTGGTCAGTCTGTCTCCACCTGGAGAGGAGGACAGACGGAGGTTCTTCACTGACCTGCTACTGTTACAGGCTGCTAGAGCGCCACTACACAGGAGACACACAGGTAATATGCATTCATACACGCACGCACAGAGACATACAGGTTATTACACACACACACACCAGGGTTGGGCCAATTCCATTTAAATTCCAGTCATTTCCGAAAGTAAACCAAATTCCAATCCAATGCTTTTCAAAGAGAAAAATGTGAATAGAATAGGAATTGGAATTTCAGTGTACTTCCTGAATCGTCATCTTGTCTTTCCTTTTCCTCTCTCCTGACACACATACAGCTCAAACCATGGTACAGCTCAAACCACGGTACAGCTCAAACCACGGTACAGCTCAATTTTTCTTTGAGCTGTTGAATCATTGTTGAAGTTTTTAATCACTTGGAAAAGATACATTCTTCTTACTAGGCCATGGAATGTAACAGGAGGGCTGACTAGTTGGAACAGCACAGCACCTGTAATACTCCATCTCTCTCTCCCCATCGCCCCCATACTCTCCCCTCTGTTGCCCCCTACCATTAACTTCCCTATTCTCTCCTCCAGCCTCCCTTTTTCTCTCTCTTCCTTTTGTGTGAGAGAGCTGTCCATCGTGGCTTTCATGGCACAAGGCTTTCAAATGAAAATACATCAAGCAATGCCGATCGCAGGATCCTCATTGATGCAAAGCATGGGTCACACACATTCTGACACACACACCCACACTCATATATATTCATGCTCTCACACGCTCTCACACATTCTCACACGCTCTCACACGCTCTCTCACACTGACTCACGCTCTAACACTCACACACTCACACAGATGGATTGCATAGCCTCATTGACGCGCGGCAGGGGTCCCTACTCTTTCCGCATTCCTCTCTTCGGGGGTTCCCCCTGAATAAAACAGCAGCCCTACTTCCATCATGGGCTGCGTGTAGAGGAGTGGGGGAGGCTGGGGAGAAGCAAGGGGGAGAGTGGGAGCCCGCTATGAACCCAGCACTATTACCCATAATTACATTCACAGTTGAGCGTTAGCGAGCAGGACGGACGATGATGCTAATGTGAAGCAGCACTATCGCTGTGCCTGAGGCTAGAGGGAGAGGCCGGGTAGAATTTTCACAGTATCAGAAGGCAAGAAAAGGCAACTGGCATATTGCTGTCCAATCCTTCTCTTTTCTCCCTCGCCCCATCCAGTCATTTCACGTCTACAAGTGTCCAGGGGTTAGAGGTTGATTTGGAATTCATCAGACATATCACTCTGTGGGTCAGAGACCGAGGGTTCAGGGTTTTTGCTGATGGGTTGTTTAGAAATTAATAAATGCTGCGCCCCCCCCCCCCCCCCCCGCCTGTGTCTCTCACCTCAGTTTTCCCCCATGGATCAGCCTAGAGTAAAATATCTGAAGGGGACACACTCTCTTAACACACATCGCTCTCTCTTACCCCCCCCCCCCCCTCACCCGTTATCTCACTAGCCCTGCGGTGTGAGGAGGTGCTACCGGTAGCGGAGGCCTTGGACGCCAGGGTTCTATCCCCCGAGGAGCAGCGCCGTCTGACCGACCAGGAGGAGAACACTCTGAGAGAGCTGCGTCTGTTCCTCAGGGACGTCACAAGGCGCCTTGCCGTAGACAAACGCTTCAACATCTTCAGCAAACCTGTTGACATCGAGGAGGTGGGCAACAACACAGAGATGGATTGTTGATGTAGATATGCTAGTATACCTCACTAGATATAATAAAGGGAATGTGGCTCCCTAGAAAGATTGCATTGTGAATTGAGTCCTTTTTCCCCTCTCACCTCTGTCTCTATTTGAGTGTTCCACTCATTGTAGTGAAATTACACTGCTGAACCTATTTTTCTGAACTGATTTTGATTTAGATGGAGTCAATAGCACCAGTTAATATTGACTGTCTCTCCCTTCCCTCCCTTTTAGGT
Organism: Thymallus thymallus; assembly: GCA_023634145.1. NCBI lineage: Eukaryota > Metazoa > Chordata > Actinopteri > Salmoniformes > Salmonidae > Thymallus > Thymallus thymallus. Next base: position 11,320,853 of record CM042412.1, on the reverse strand, counting down.
GTCAGACTACCTGGAGGTGATCCGTCAGCCCATGGATCTGTCTACTGTCATGACAAAGATAGACACCCATAAATACCTGACGGCCAATGACTTCCTGGTGGACATAGACCTCATCTGCAGCAATGCCCTGGAGTACAACCCTGATAAGGACCCCTCAGGTACACATGGAGTTCCCTTCATAGTGAACTACTTTTGACCAGGGCTACCGGTAATGTTACCAGCAACAACAGAGGCAGTAGTAACTTTATAGTAATGGAGGCATCCACATTTGGATACCTGACTAGCTTGTAGATCTAAGTATGTGGCTAGCTTGTCAGTCTTGAGTGATTCGGCTTCATTTTCTCGGGAACTACATTAGTATGCTGCAGCTATGCAACTTAGTGGCATGCAAGGCTTATCTAGTGAAGGTTAGCTCTGTCTTGTGTCCAACCAACCTAAACAATGTTTAGTCACAGTCACACACCAGCAACTATCAGTGCTGTCTTCTGCTGCCATTTCCATACACTTAACACTTTAACCACGTATGATGACACAGGAGAATTGAAATCCCAGCCATTCATCTGATACATTTGACTGTGATAAAACTAATTAGATGTAGCAGATATGAGTCTTATTCATTATGATTTATGAAAGTGCTCCAAGGCAGTGACAGAACTTGGAATTGGTTTTCTTTCTTCACTCAACTTGAAATTATATGCACAGTGAGACAGAACCCCCTAAAAGCGCAAACCCCTAAAACTATAATCGCCCAAGCTTAATATCTCTGCTGTTTCTCTCAGCAAAGCTGCATCTGCATGAAAAATGTATAATTTCAGTCGTCCATTTCAAACCATTTTTCTCTCAACCTCTTCCTCTGCACCACAGTTACCACCAGTGTAGCCAGATAAAAGCAAAAAGCTCTTTACCCACACAATACTACATTACTACCCACACACCCTGAGAATAACCTCACAGCAGGGGCCACGTGCACACACACGGTCCTACACTCCCACGCGGTTGAAGACTTGCTGAAAAAAAAAAAAAGTATTGTCAAATCAATTATAATAGCATACGTTATTTAAACACGCAGGCTGTGTTGGTGTTTACATGAAAGTAAAGGTTGCATGTATGTATGGATTCAGGCTTATGAATAATTCACAAGCCGTGGGAATGAACATAGTTGGAAAAACACGCTAAGAACTGAACTTCCCTCTGTGTCTGTCAGAATGGAATAACTATGCTGTGGCATTAATTGAAAGCCATAACGATGGAGGCCTAGAGACTTACGACCCGACAACCAATCAATTCAAATTAATCTCCCTGGGATACTGTAAATCTCTGTGCCCACTAAACCAAAGGAGGTTATTTCTTACGGCTTGCTACTGCGTTAAATGTAGATTTACATGCACGCACGCGTGCGTGCACACACACAGCCTAGCGGTTTAGAGCGTTGGGCCAGTAACTGAAAGGCAGGCGGTGAGCCCGGGTCATTTGTTTTAATGCAAAGGCCACAAAGGATGCACAAAAGGCGGAAAATGCAATTAAGGACTTTAATCAAGAAGCCCAGTGCTAGACTGACTCCCTCTAGTGTCCCTGGGAATAGTCCAGCCCAGTGCAATCACTTTTGGTCATTTTGGAATTTCCCTCAGACTCTGTGGCTTTTTGAAACACGCCTATATACACTACATCACAAAGTATTTGGACACACCTTCAAATGAGTCTCATTTGCAGACTAATGTAAGATAGGCTACTATTTCTAATGTGTTGAGTAGATTGCATAGTCATAATTTAGGCTAATATATCTCAATCACTGTTAGGCATGCATTGTTCAATCCATGCTGAGTAGGACTAATCCGAGACATTTCTACTTTCTTTGTACAGGAAAATGTGGTATTTTATTAATGCATTCCATGCAATTCTATTACACTTTATGACTGGAGACATAAGCAAAAAAATGTAATACGGCAAAAATCTGGAGCCTACTCTGCTGACACTGACAAACATATCAGTAAAAACGACCTTGTCTTGAATGCAACCATCTAATCTAGGCTTACGAAAAGGGGAGGCACAAATTCTACAGGAAGTTAAACTTTCCAGTGGTAATGATCCAATGATCAAGTCATTGAATATGCGTACTCACCAGTCCGCTGGTGCCAATAAGATTGAGAATTTTGATAACTATAGACAGATTAGTATTTTCTTTGTCTTCTTTTTTTCAGTAATAGCCATTCACTTTCTGAACTGTTTTTCCCTAAGATTTATATTCAGAAATATTGCAATAGGCCTGTTTTTCACTAACCGCTGCAACTCAACAATCAGCTATTTGCCATGCGAGCTGATTGAAGCTAATGATCCTCTGTGGCCAAATTATCTGGTGTAGTATATTGAATTTTTACATTTTTGAATAGGCACAAGTAATTATGTGGCTAATTTTGGCAAATTCAATTTACTTTAGGGGAGCTTATCTTCCCCTAGCCTATTGGTGCATAAAACAGCTGTCCACGAGGCTTACAAGGCCGAGTTCAAATGCCGACATCATATTCAAAGCAATTGGTGCACTGCCTAAATATCTGACCAGCAAAGCAAACTGTCTGGCTGCTCATAGTCCTAAAGCCAGCCACCCAATACGTTTACAGCCGTTGAATTTGATCGGGATTGGAATGTTAGTCCACTCTCTTTTCTTGCATACTTTACATGTTTTGTTCTTGAGCTAGGGTATGGATGGTGACTGCAACGTACCCAACTGATGCCCCTGCCTAGTATGGTCTGTCGATAATTTGGGGTTTATCGTCCCAGCTCTATTTCCTCTCCTCTTTCTCCTCCTTTCCTCTCCCTCTGTTTGCAGTAAAATCTGAGGCTGTATTCCGCAGTCTTGCAGGACTGTTTCTCTCACTTCATTATGTTAGAAAAACAAATCTATCCGCTCTACACTGTCAGCCCTGCATTCAAAAACAAACCCGCTCTACCTCTAGATGAAAACATCCTCAAACTCACATTGAAAAAAAGCGGTCTACACAGCACCGGCGAGGCGGCAGGATGTCCTTGTCAGTTCTCAACAGAATTGACAGGGTTCGATAATGGAACAGACCTCCACTCAACACTCACCCTGCACCCTTTCAACCCACACTCTGACAGACGAAGAGTACCGCCACACACACATACCACACACTGCTGTAATTAAGCCCGTCTTCTAATTAGTGGTTAGAAGATGTCAGATGGTGACCTCTGACCCTTTGTCTGTACCTGTTGGCTGGGTGGTGTAATGAGAGCAGGTCATCTGTTTATACACGCACACGCACAAACGCGAGCGCAAACATTCTACTTCTCATCTTCTTTGCTACTTACGTTATTTTCCCTCTTACAGCCTTTTAGGATAAAAAAAGATTTTATGTTAAAAGGAAGCTGTGTGTGTGTGTGTGTGTGTGTGTGTGTGTTAGATATTCAATATGTGTGTCTTTGTGAGAAGGGCGGATGAGATGGACAGTATTCCTGAGGCTTGTCTCTTAACAGTCACCACCAAAGGCAGCTCTTTAGTTTTCACATCCAAACAGTGAGAGAACAGTATAATCCCTTGCTCCTGGTGTTAGGGGCCAGACGGCAACACAGCCAGCAGTTTGTGTTCTGTCCAGAAGAGGGTGGGCTGTGAGAGGCAAGGCTAGTGAGGGGAGACCTTGTAGGTCCGAATTAATTACCTTATAATAATAATAAGACATGTCATGACTCTTCCGGGCAAAATCATTGATATAATGTTGATATAATGTTTCTACAATGCCAATACAGAATTGTTTGTGTGTGTGTTCATGTCAGTCTGTATTCTCTCCCTTCAGATAAGATCATCCGCCACAGAGCGTGTAGTCTAAAAGACACGGCCCACGCCATGCTGGCGTCAGAGCTCGACCCCGAGTTCCACCGCATTTGTGAGGACATCAAGGAGACACGCAGGAAGAGGGGTGAGGGACACACACACACACACACACACACACACACAGAGGGAGTGGTGTTCTAGTATAGAGACTCTACTAGGTAGTAGGTCATGATGCTCCACTAGTCAACAGTATGTTCACTGCTCCAGGGTGATCGGTGGTTACGTAACTCGTCCCAATGATTTGTTCATTTGTAAACTCGTAAAATCACCGAGCGATACATTCACTAATGAGTGTACATGTACAAGGAGGAAATGGGGATAGTACTAGTAGTCATAGCTACTTGGTTATACAACATGTACATATGCCTCTTGATTCTACACCTGAAACCACAAACACTCACTCGCATGCAATCACACACACGCACGCACATGCAATCACACACACAAACACACACACACACACAGGACCATGCGCAAATCTACACATGCAGCACATATTGTGTGCATAACTGAGGCAAGCCATCCTGTGATGGGGGATGGAGGGAGAAGGGAGGATGGGTTGTGTGCAGGGCAATACACTCTTAGCACATAAGAGCTTTTCCAACCTTTTCATTGTAACGGTTAAGGCTAAAAGCCTCCTTTCTCAGAAAGACAGAACATGTGTACACACACACACACACACACACACACACACACACACACACACACACACACACACACACACACACACACACACACACACACACAGACACAGCCTCCCCGCAAATGAATATTTTAGGAGCAGAAGTTAGCTGTCTGACAGGGAATACAGTGGTGAATATTTCATGCACCAGTAGAAATGCTGATGGTATCAGTTTGTACCGTTCGATTGCCTGGTGTTGGGTTGCGTCAGCAGAACCTCATCTGGGCTTATATTGCTCTGACCTGGAGTCGGGAAGTGTGTGTGTGTGTGCTAAGTATCAGTGTGTTAGAATGGAAATGTCTGCTCCCTGACGTTGGTTTGATACCTCACATGAATCCCTCTTCACAGACAGCCTGACACACAGGGACATTCTGACGCACGCAGAGACCAAAGTACATGAAGTTGTCCCCTGGATTCTAGTTATTTGGAGTCGTCAATCGATGAATGCTGTTTGCCTCAGTGTCTCTCTGTACACTTACGTACCCTTCAGTTTGTGTGTGTGTGTGTTAATTGATCCTGTGTGTTGTCTACAGACCTCCAGACTCCGGCCTTGCCGCCAGTCTCCACGGCTGCCGTGGTAACCACCAGGAAGCCGGCTGGAGAGGAGACCGCTGGAAACAGCGCTCAGGGACAGACCGTCGACAAGCAGCACTGCCGCAGCAGTGAGTACCACACACACACACACACACACACGCCACCCAGAGCACAGTTAACATACAACACAGTTGACTCACATTTAAAGAACAGAGCACGAATACCCAGTCTTTTCAGTCATTAGAGATTTGATTAAGTTTTGTGTGTTAGGTGTAGAGGGGTTCAAGGCATTTAAAACCAGGCCATTTAGCTCATTACAGAACCACCATCCCACAGAGCAGAGGCCTCCAGCGTTAGCGCAACACACACACACACACAAAAAAAGAGTAGCATCCACGTCGTGTAGGAGCAACCCAGAATGGATGTGTCAAATACTCTTCCTTTCTCACACACACACACACGCTCTCCAGTCCCACACTCCACAGTAGAGGAGCGGCGCAGTGGGCAGCCTCATTAGAGACGCTTGTCTTCTATCCTCTCTACGCTGTGACCACGCCACAGAGGAATTACACTGGCTCCTGCTGTCACTGCCAGGTGCACATGGAGAGCAGGTGGCAGACAGGCAGACAGGCAGACAGGCAGACAGAACAGGTCCTTACCTGCATGTACCACTGACAACCGGGGTGGGGGGGTGTAACTGGAGATAATACCTGAGGTCGTTACCTGCACGTCCGAGTTGGTGTCTGTCTGAATGAAGAAGATTGATAGTCAAAGTATGAGTTTTCAGTTCGTCTGTGATTTAAAATCTGAGGTAATGACGACCAGCCTAGTTACCAACTGGTGTCCCCCCACAGCTTAGGCCTACCTCTAACATTTGTCTAGAAGTATTCTTTCAGTTTCGGGTCACAATCGCCACAAAAATACAGTACAGACACTACTGGATTAGATGTGGTTGCACTCCACTACTCTGTTCTGCCACAGGATGGCACTCGTCTCTGGAGACACCAGTAATAGGCCTCCTGCTGTGTGTAAACCAGTAGTCTTTGAGATGAGATGATTCTCTTTACCGTCATTAGTAGTGTGTGCGTGTGTGTCTAATTTAACTTCTAGCTTACTGTTAATTATCCATCTGGGTTAGGTCTGGGCGACATTAAATCATATCTATTTCGTTCCAACTTATGAGCGATTCATTCCATGACATAGACTGACCAGGTGAAAGCAATGATATCTTATTGATGTCACTTCAGTCAGTGTAGATGAAGGGGAGGAGACTGGTTAAAGAAAGATTAAGACAATATTGAGACATGTATTGTGTGTGTGCGCCATTCAGAGGGAGAATGGGCAAGACAAAATATTTAAGTGCCTTTGAACGGGGTATGGTAGTAGGTGCCAGGCGCACCGGTTTGTGTGTCAAGAACTGCAATACTGCTGGGTTTTTCACGCTCAACAGTTTCCTGTGTGTATCAAGAATGGTCCACCACCCAAAGGACATCCAGACAACTTGACTTCTTCCCACAGTTGTCAACATGGGCCGGCATCCCTGTGGAACGCTTTCAACACATTATAGAGTCCATGCCCCCATGAATTGAGGCTGTTCTGAATGCAAAACTCAATATTAGGAAGGTGTGTATATAATTTGTATATAAATGTTGTTTTACAAATAAGCTTTTGTACAATTAAAGGTTAAAAAAAAAACACTGCATTTCAAACAGTCAGCAATAATGAAATGAATTTAGGGCTTGTGAAATTATACCTAGGCTAAATATAAGCCTTCCATAACACCCACTAATTATTTTATTATTTTATCAAAATACAGCTTTTTTGCAGTATTCACTGATCTGGCTTTCAAGTCTATGAAAATTACTTTTTTGTTACAGATTTAACCATAACCATGCATAATGCACATTCACTAATGACTAACTTCTTGTAGCAGTCAGTATATCTCATAAACATTCTCTTAAGCACAGGCCCACGTGCTAGTGAGTAGCCATATATTTTATATTTCAACTTTAGCCAACTTGTTGTTATGAATTATTATGAACAAACCATTCTGTCAGTCTCCAACTGTTTGAACAGCATGCTAGCCTTTCCATTGTGTTCAGAGGTTGAAATGAAGTGGCCTACCTTATTTCTCAGAAAGACAACGAGTTGCCAATGAAGAGTTGAAACTTAAAAAGGGTATCATTAGAAAGGTTAAGTTCTCCTCTATTACAGTAAAATATTGTCTCAATGTGTTTCGGTGTCCATATGACCCATTCTGTTGGACCAAACCTCAAATGCAAATAGTGAGTTGAAACCTCTTGTCAGAGAGGAAGAAGTGATATTTCATATTTTTTCTTGTGAGTGGCAGTGGGGGGGGGGCTTGGTATGCGTAAATGGGAAGAGGCAAACAGCATCAAAACGGACATAAACGCGCATAAAAACAACCTTGATTCTTGCGATACAGGCGTTTGGAATATCACGCTAAAACACAAATTCAAATGAATTGAATTAATTTGATATCACCCTAATCTGGGTGTAGGAGGCGAGGAGCCTCAATGGATTTACAGAACAGCACCTTTTCACTAATACGATCCAGGGTTTACAGTGTGGACTAGGATTGATGTGTTCAAGTTATTTTTTTCTTGGCCTAAGCCTATACACTAAAGGCACAGAACATGGTATAAACACAACCAGCTTCAGTCTTCTTTGACCGCTTTCAAACCTCTGTTTGTGCCATCACATTTATTTCCAATAACCTGAGGCCTTTTCAAGTCATTGACTAATTGCATGCAGTAGTCCAGGAGATTGTTTTTCTTCCTTTTTAATCCAAACACTTCACGCTCTCTTTTATTGTGTGGGTGTATTCAACACAATCAGCTACAGCCACATATGACCTCAGTCAATCCTCTAACAATGTTGACATTGTTACATTTGCTATTAATAACCAGAGGGGTTTGAAGTGGTTGTGATTATGAATTGCATTCAGAAGTAGTCAAGTACATTATGTTCCTCTTCTGTTTCCCCTGTATGACCAAACCGAGGAGGTTATATGTGCAAATGGTGGCTCCCACCATTAGTGTTTCCCTTTATCTCAGGAGCAAAAGTGCTTCTCGTCGGTCACTAATTCTGACGCTCCGGGGACTTCAGGTTATCACCATGGACCAGAATTTATCGCAACGCTCCAGAACTTACTTAATTAGCTCTGGTTATTAATTATTTGAGAGAAAGTAATCATTGGCAACCAATTCTCACCTGGAGCACTTCTGTGACATGTCCAATTAATTGATCGGGGGGAATCAATTAGGCATTGATATAGATATGACAGAACCGTGCACACTCCACTGCCCTCCAAGACTTACCCAGAGACTGCTGCTGATGATGTTATCCCTAGACACTGTCTGAATACACATAATAGAAATACCATTTCTCTACATGTATTTACCTATCCATAATTCACTCCTGTGTTCCCATTCGTATGCCTCATGTTTCTAGGCTGAAAAACACAAAGATGGCTTTGGATCAGTGTCTAGGGACAACCACGTCAGCAAAAGTTATGATTGGGTGAATGTAAACCAGAGCGGATTTGATCATATTCTACCCAGGGGCTTCAGTGAACCCTATTCCCCATAGTACTCTGTGACCGCCCTATGTGACTTTGGTCGGAAGTAGTGCACTATTTTTAGGAGTTTGAGACCAAGCTCCGGTTCAGAGCCATTAGGCCACCTGTTTAGGGTAGGCCAAGTAGTGTACTAGGCTATATGGTGAATAGACAATTACTGCTGCCCCAGCTCTAGGCCAGAGAGCCATCACATGGCTGTTTAGGCTGTGGCAGCCCAGCTCCAGGCCAGAGAGCCATTACATGGCTATTTAGGCTGTGGAAGCCCAGAGCCCTGCTGGGTTCATATTGGGGGCACTGCCAGTAGAATATGGAGAAGAGTTCACCCACTGTACCTTCCCCTAATCCATAATTCACTCATGTGTGTCCATTTATATGCCTCATGTTTCTAGCAACCACGTGTGTTGACTGTCTTTGACTTGGGAAAACTTGGGACTATTTATGCATGTACCTTGTAAATCCTGCATGTTCATGTTAGAAACATTAGCTGTAGCTCTGCTGCTCAGTTATACTTCCATCATAGTCAGGCCCGGCGCCACGAGGGTGCAAAAGGGGGCAATGCACCCTTAGTTGGAATATTGTTCCCCCTCAGTTTTGTATCCTATTCTGTCCAACAATCTGCCACCTCCGTCATGCCCAACCGATTTGTTGTGTATGCTTCATTCAGGCAACTCCGTTGCACGCATCATACGTACATTTTACAGGTTGAAAAAAACGAGTGTGTGTATTTTGATTGGCCTTCACAGTAGAAGGGCGGGGTCAATTTAGTTTAGGTTTACTTTCAAAGTTACGTGCTACGGGGGAAAAAAAAGTTTCACCGCGCAGCTGGATGGAATTTAGCTCATGTTAACAGTTAGGTAGGTAGCTGATAGCATGATGGATATTAGTAAGTGGCTTCGCCAGGGCGCAATGGCAGCATCGGATCAGAGGGGGAGAAGCCTGCCACAGAGGCCAAGACCGCCGAATCCAGCAGCAGCAAAGGCACCCGTGCAACCGTCTTGCATTTTGGTGACAGAGGTAACCAACCCGAGGAGAGGCCTGCAGCCGCCAAGACCGAAACTAGGAGCACCGCCAGGATATTACAAGCACCGACGCCTCCCTTAGTGCCTGACGACCTCGGTGATGAGCCAGTGCTGGTTTGTCTGGGAGAAATACCCAACCCGCCTGTACTGTGTGAGAAAACTGGCATTTTGTAGCGCGTTGTTCAAATGCAAAGCAGATGCAACTTTCTGCTAATGTGCTATCCTTGTCGAAAATTTTACATTGACTCCAATGCTAACGCCGATAAGGCATTCAACCAAACTGCATATAATAACTGTAGTGGGTAGTAATCTGAAAGAAAATGTAGTCGAAACAACAATGAGCCAGCAAGAAGAGGATAATGAGAAGGAGTGCAAAATACTGTTTTTCAGCACTCTGGATGATGTTCTGGGAGAAATGTCAGCAATATTTAACGAACGGAACAGCCAACTTGTTGAGGCCCTGTGTGCCTTGCACCCAGAGAACGAAACCTTTATGGATGTGGGAAAAGTGAAACCACTGCTGGACTTAATCTCAGGAGATTTTGAAAACTGTGTTTACTGTCGCACGCCAGTTTCTACAGACATAAATCGCCCGATCTGGAGAAGAAATATGGACTATGTAGTCGCAGAGCATTTTTGCATAGATACTCCGGGCCTCTAACGGCAATGCCTACTGTGATGAAGGCATTGAAGCTGGGATTAACATTTGGAGCATCCACTGCAATTTGCGACAACTCTTTTTCAACATTGTACTCACTTAATACGTTTCTTAGACAGAGCATGTTGTGTAATTGAACTATCGATTATTATCCAGCAAGGGAAAATAGTTGTGCCCCCTTAGTAATTTCTGATGCCCCCTTGCCGAGTTAGTCCTGCCGCCGGGCCTGATCATAGTGTTCTTGTAAAATGTATTGCATTAGCTCCAGGCTTACATTTAGAGAGCTTTGCAATGTGTTAGCTTTTATTCAGCTTTAAGTTGAATTACAATGTTAAAAGGAAATTTCACCTCTGCTCTATTTTTACTATACATGTCCATTAATGTTATTAATATATCATGTCATAAAAATTTTGTATTGGGCCAATATCCAGAATTCATAGTGATTTCAGGACGTGGAGGACCGCCCAATTGATTTTTTAAATGTATAGTTTTTTTAATTTAACCTTTATTTAACTAGGCAGTCAGTTAAGACTCAAAAATGTCTGTTTTTAGCCAGCAGAGAATTTTTAAACGGAACCGAAAGTCTCAACTGATGGTTGCCATGTCGTCGAACTTCCATACATTTTTTTCCACTTCACTTCAAAGGGGAAGGCATCTCATCAGCCAACATAAGCGCAGCAGAAAATAGGACAAGCAGTTAACGTTACCTAGCTAACAAGCTAGAGAACTACATTTGTTTATCTAAACCAAAATCTAGCTAACTAGCTTCCATAATACACTGGTTATATTCCAAAGCATATCAATGTAATTAGCCAGCTGCTATCTGGCGACGTGATTGTAACTTTGCAAGCTAATATAAGCTTTGTTAGGTTACATTGGCTAACTAACTAGCGCAGAGGCTAGCGTGACTAGCTATATGTGTTCTATTCCCATAAGCATCTGCTGAGGCATCAACATCAAGCTCAGCACCAGGAACTAGTGTAAGTCACCTTCTAAAATCTACTAAATCTTTCCAGAACTCCATGATGAGCAAATAAATATACTAGAGCTAGGCATAAACATGGTCCGTGTCTTGTTGTCATGGTTTCATAGTCGTGTTTATAAGTAGGCTACAACTTGGTTGATTGTTCATGCAAGGCTTGAAGCCTAAATTGGAGAAAATTAGGTATTAGTAAGGAGGGGATGGTGTGGGTGACTGACTGGTGTATGTTGGGGTTTGGTATTGTGTAAAGGTTAGTATGCATTACCTATTGACATCACCAATACACTAAACTGTATACAAGACAACTGCTCCTCAAACTTTTCACACCTTTGCAGTCAGTTCTTTGGCATGGTGTAGAGGGGCTTTAGTATACTTTTCTAGCCTATTCACTATTGTTCGCAGTGCTTGTCTACTCAACAGCACAACTGTAGGTACACAAATACAAGCCCCCCTCAAACTTTTCACATCTTTGCTAACAGCCCATCAAAGCCCCATTTATTGACACTGAGTGTAACAGATGAACATAGTTTATTGTATGGTTACACATCCTCATCAGTCTCCATGTCTTTCCAGGAGACTTGCAATACAAACAAATCTTATGCAATAGGTCGAAGCAATGGGCGGTGAAGAAAGGACCAGACAGTTTTCTACAAGGTGCCTGAGTCACAACCCCCCCCAAACCCAACCATTACCCAACACAAGAAGAGGTTCACAATCTGAAAAACATTCAGGAACATGCCTGGAACATTCAACTAACACAAAATCCATATTCAGTTTGACGTTGTAGTATATTATAAACTGAATGGTTCGAGACCTGAATGCTGATTGGCTGACAGCCGTGGTATATCAGACTGTATACCACAGGTGTGACAAAACATTTATTTTTACTGCTCTAATTACGTTGGTAACCAGTTTATAATAGCAATAAGGCACCTCGGGGGTTTGTGGTATATGGCCAATATACCACGGCTAAGGGCTGTATCCAGGCACTCCGCGTTGCTTCGTGCATTGGCCATATACCACACCCCCTCGTGCCTTATTGCTTAAATATAGAATGCTTAGTTGGCTCACAACTGCATTGTGGTATAGATATTGCTAGCTGTATATAATGGTGTTTTATATAATAATATAATACTAAATGATTCCAGCTGCTTCAGAAACCAATAGTGTTGACTTCAACTTCTTGCTACATTCATTATGTTTATGATATGTATACTGAAAAATATATATAAACGCAACAATTTAAACTATTTTACTGAGTTACAGCTCATTTGGAAATCAGTCAATTTAAATAAATTAGGCCCTAATCGATGGATTTCACATGAGTGGGCAGGGGCGCAGCCATGAGTGAGCCTGGGAGGGCATAGGCCCACACACTGGGAGCCAGGCCCAGGCAATCAGAATACGTTTTTCCCCACAAAAGGGCTTTATTACAGACAGAATATACTTTTCATGGTCTGCGGTTGTGAGGCCGGTTGGACGTACTGCCAAATTCTCTAAAACCGCTCCGGTGGACATTCCTGCAGTCAGCATGCCGATTGCATGCTCCCTCAAACTTGAGACATCTGTCGTATTGTGTTGTGACAAAATTGCATATTTTAGTGGCCTTTTATTGTTCCCAGCACCTGTGTAATGATCATGCTGTTTAAACAGCTTCTTGAGGTGGATGGATTATCTTGGCAAAGGAGAAATGCTCACTGACATGGATGTGAACCAATTTCTGCCCGAAATTTGATAGAAATAAGCTTGTTGTGCATTGAACATTTCTGAGAACTTTTATTTCAGCTCATGAAACATCGGACTAACACTTTACATGTTGCGTTTTATATTTTTGTTCAGTATATTTGAATAAAGTGGCTTCAGTCTTACTGCTAAAGCAAATTATGCAGTGAGTTGGTTTATCATTTAAACTTGAATTTGTTGGCAATTAAACATGTTGTAACAAAACAGTAGACATTGCTTGTATTCAAGTTTACTTGCTCTGGATACCGAGGTGAGTTTACACAGCAGGAACAGTTACGGCAATGTATGATATACAGTAGAAGAAAAGTATACTACTGCTTATAATAATTACTACAGTTCTACAAAGGGAATACTAGCATATGTGTTTTTGGTGGTGCAGTGAGTTTTTCAGAGTCACTTTGATTCAAGGGGAGATTGGGCAGATTGTTATGGGACCTTTCACATCCCTAATAAATATAAATAATGAGTCTAGCTAGGTTAGCTAGCTATAACGTTAGGCTACAGTACCTTTTAGGAATAGCGAATCAATCACAATTGTACTGTATTGAACAACACTGCCTCGTAAAAAGAGATTATATTGCTAGCTAGCTACCTACAGCAAAACAACTTACAGTGCATTTTGAAAGTATCAGACCCCTTGACGTTTTCCACATTTTGTTATGTTACAGCCTTATTTAAATACAATTTTTACTCATCAATATACACACAATACCCCATAATGACAAAATCACTTCACATAAGTATTCAGACTCTTTGCTATGAGACTCGAAATTGAGCTCCGGTGCATCCTGTTTCCATTGACCATCCTGGAGATGTTTCTACAACTTAATTGGAAAGACACACACCTATCTGTTTATGGTCCCACAGTTGACCGTGCATGTCGGAGCAAAAAACAATCTGAGGTTGAAGGAATTGAGAGACAGGATTGTGTCGAGGCACAGATCGGGGGAAGGGTACAAAATTATTTCTGCTGCATTGAAGGTCCCCAAGAACACACTGACCTCCATCGTTCTTAAATGGAAAAAGTTTAGAACCACCAAGACTTTTCCTAGAGCTGGCCAAACTGAGCAATCGGGGGAGAAGGGCCTTGGTCAGGGAGATGAGCAAGAACCCGATGGTCACTCTGACAGAGCCCATTTGTGGAGATGGGAGAACCTTCCAGAAGGACAATCATCTCTGCAGCACTCCACCAATCAGGCCTTTATTGTAGAGTGGCCAGACGGAAGCCACTCCTCAGTAAAATGCACATGACCACTTGCTTGGAGTTTGCCAATAGGCACCTAAAGGACTCTGACCATGAGAAATGAGATTCTCTTGATGAAACCAAGATTTAACTCTGACACGAATGCCAAGCGTCACGTCAGGAGGAAACCTGGCACCATCCATAAGGTGAAGCATGGTGGTGGCAGCATCATGCTGTGGGGATGTTTTTCAGCAGTAGGGACTGGGAGACTAGTCAGGATCGAGGGAAAGATGAGCGGCGCAAAGTACAGAAATCCTTGATGAAAACCTGCTCCAGAGCACTCAGGACCTCAGACTGGGGCGGATGGTCACCTTCCAACAGGACAACGACCCTAAGCACACAGCCAAGACAATGCAGGAGTGCCCCAGCCAGAGCCCGGTCTTGAACCTGATCGAAAATCTCTTGAAAGACCTGAAAATAGCTGTGGAGCGACTCTCCCCATCCAACCTGACAGAGCTTGAGAGGATCTGCAGAGAAGAATAGGAGAAGTTCCCCAAATACCGGTGTGCCAAGCTTGTAGCGTCATACCCAAAAAGTGGCGAGGCTGTAATCGCTGCCAAAGGTGCTTCAACAAAGTGCTGAGTTAAGTGTCTGGATACGTGTGAGTGTAGAAAAAGGACAACAAGTAAGGCGTTAGCTTTGTGTCCTCCAAGTCAGTCAATGTGGAGCCCGAGGCGACAGTCCACTCACTGGAGGCTGAATGTATTACTTACTGCCTGTTCGCTCTTTTCCATTCTGGCTCAGTCTCCACTCACCTCTGTGGAAACAACCATCCTTTTCTCTCCATCCTTTTCTCTCCTCCCTCTCTCTACCCTTATCGTATTTTCCCCTGCCTGCCAATCCATCTGAAGACCTTGATGAGCAAAGACAGACATTTTTTTTGTTCTTGACGACATAGTTGAGGAAGTAAATACAGTGTTTCAAATGTGTATATTCAGAAATTCTTGAATACACACTGGGAAACAATTCTCTCAGCCTTTCTGTTGAATGCAAGGAGTTGTCCTCAAGCTCTATACTGTCACTGTTTGTCTGTACAAGTATACTGTCACTGCCCCCCCCCCCCCCCCCTAGAGATTGACATATTGACTGACTGCTCAGGGAACAATACTTGTTGTACTCTTCATGGGGAATTCAAATCACCTTTTGGAAAACCTATACTTTACCTATCCAATATGGTTGACCTCGTAAAAATCCATGGTTAGTAGTGCAGACCAGTGAAGTAGTCCTCCTCACCTCGCTGGAGACATGTGGACCCTGACAGAGGCAGTTTGTATGCTCATCCAGGCATGCTGTACCCCAGCTGCTGCTACCTATGAAACATGACCATCTGACCCACAAGCCTCTCAAGGGAAACACACACATCACATGGACTCATGTTCAGGAGCATAGTATTTTAGTGTGTAAGGAGCAGTGTACACTACATGACCAATCTCATTCCAAAATCATGGACATTAATACGGAGTTGGTCCCCTCTTTGCTGCTATAAGACGCCATTCCTCTCTGTGCTGCTATAACAGATGCCATTCTTCTGGGAAGGCTTTCCACTAGATCAGGGTCACATATTTCCTAGGTGGCAAAGGTACAGATGGATAATGTAATTTATCGGCGTAGTAACAAACCCCGTTCTGGGTACGGATCCGGTCCGCGGTCCGCCAGTTGAGTATGTAGGCACTAGATGTTGGAAAATTGCTGCGGGGACTTGCTTCCATTCAGCCACAACAGTATTAGTGAGTCGGGCACTGATGTTGGGTGATTAGACCTGGTTCGCAGTCTGCATTCCAATTCATCCCAAAGGTGTTAGATGGGGTTGAGGTCAGGGCTCTGTGCAGGCCAGTCAAGTTCTTCCACACCTATCTCGACAAACCAAACCAAACCTGGTGCATTATCATGCTGAATTAGGAACAAAGTTGGAAGCACAGAATCGTCTAGAATGTCATTGTATGCGTTAAGATTTCTCTTTACTTAGCCCGAACCATGAAAAACAGCCCCCGATCATTATTCATCAAAACTTTACAGTTGGCACTACGTATTCGGACAGGTAGCGTTTTCCTGGCATCCCCCAAACCTTGATTTGTCCATGGGAGTGCCAGATGGTGAAGTGTGATTTATCACTCCAGAGAATGTGTTTCCACTGCTCCAGAGTCCAATGGTGGCAAGCTTTACACCACTCCAGCCAACGCTTGGCATTGCGCATTGTGATTTTAGGCTTGTGTGCGGCTGCTTGGCCATGGAAACCAGTCCCGACGAACAGTTCTTGTGCTGACGTTGCTTTCAGAGGCAGTTTTGAGCTCGGTAGTAAGTGTTGCAAACGAGGACTGACTATTTGTATGCTCTTCAGCACTCGGCGGCCCCGTTTTGTGAGCTTGTGTGGCAGACCACTTCGCGGCTGAGCCGTGCTCCTAGACGTTTCTTCTTCACAATAACAGCACTTACAGTTGACCAGGGCAGCTCTAGCAGGGTATACATTTTACTTACTCACTTCTTGGAAAGGTGGCATCCTATAATGGTGCAACATTGAAAGTCACTTATCTCTTCAGTAAAGCCATTCTACTGCCAATGTTTGTCTATGGAGATTGCATGGCTGTGTTCTCGATTTTATACACCTGTCAGCAACGGGTGTGGCTTAAATAGCTGAATGCACTAATTTGAAGGGGTGTCCATTTTGTGTGTGTGTGTGTGTGTGGGGGGGGTATGTATATAGTGTGTTTCCACTATACCTTATTAGGATCCAGGTAAAGTCATAATAAGTCAACAATCTAACGATTTATTTCCAAGGTCAGTCTTCACTTTTGAAGGATTCTCATCCAGGAGAGCGTAAGCTTTGATTGGGTAAAGTACTGTAGCAAATTAGAGTAGAGAATTCTGTGGAACAAAGGAACAGTCCAGGACTAGGAGATAATGAGCTGGCCCTTTCACAGTCACAGTTCCCCCTCGTTCAGTGGATATAGCCAAATAGAATGTTTCAGAGTGCACAGAGGACATTTCCAGCTCTACAGTACCACCAGGTAGCAGACTAGACACTATTAGCGTAGCATAGATTATAAGCAAGGGGGAATCAGGAGTTTTTCAATGACAAAGTTAAGTCCTTGTTAGTACAGCAATATGGATGTATTAGAACAGACAGTTTAATCTGAATCTCACCAGTACATAATATCCCTCTTATTTTATAAATGGAAGTCGCTGGCACTGCCCGGGTACAAAAATCCCCATCCGAAACAGCTGTGATTCTTAATGTTATTAGTTATAAGAACTGGACTTGCAGATTTACTCACAACTGTGTCTCCCATCGGCCAGACCCCCTCCTCTCCCCACCCCATGTTGCTGGCTAATGAAACCCCCTAGCCATCCAGCAATGAGCTCTCAGCCAAAGCTGCCATTTTGTGGACACAGATGGAACATTGTTGCATCAAGTGTGAAATTAATGTAAAATCAACCATGATGCCTATTCTCTTCCATTTATTCTTTTAGGGTGCAGATGAGCTGACAGCAGTGTGAATAGCTCTCTCAGGATTAGCGCTCTCTAACTCTAGCACACTCTATCGCTCTAGCGCGCTCTCTATCGCTCTAGCGCGCTCTCTTCATCTCGCGCTTTCTCTCATATCTCTCTCTCTCTCTCCATCTCTCTCCATCTCTCTCTCTCTCCATCTCCATCTCTCTCCATCTCGCGCTCTCTCCATCTCGCGCTCTCTCTCTCTCCATCTCGCGCTCTCTCTCTCTCCATCTCGCGCTCTCTCTCTCTCCATCTCGCGCTCTCTCTCTCTCCATCTCGCGCTCGCTCTCTCTCTCCATCTCGCGCTCGCTCTCTCTCTCTATCTCGCGCTCGCTCTCTCTCTCTATCTCGCGCTCGCTCTCTCTCTCATCTCGCGCTCGCTCTCTCTCTCATCTCGCGCTCGCTCTCTCTCTCATCTCGCGCTCGCTCTCTCTCTCATCTCGCGCTCGCTCTCTCTCTCATCTCGCGCTCGCTCTCTCTCTCATCTCGCGCTCGCTCTCTCTCTCATCTCGCGCTCGCTCTCTCTCTCATCTCGCGCTCGCTCTCTCTCATCTCGCGCTCGCTCTCTCTCTCATCTCGCGCTCGCCCTCTCTCTCATCTCGCGCTCGCCCTCTCTACATCTCGCGCTCGCCCTCTCTACATCTCGCGCTCGCCCTCTCTACATCTCGCGCTCGCCCTCTCTACATCTCGCGCTCGCCCTCTCTACATCTCGCGCTCGCCCTCTCTACATCTCGCGCTCGCCCTCTCTACATCTCGCGCTCGCCCTCTCTACATCTCGCGCTCGCCCTCTCTACATCTCGCGCTCGCCCTCTCTACATCTCGCGCTCGCCCTCTCTGCACTCTGCGCGCGCCCTCTCTGCACTCTGCGCTCGCTCTCTCTGCACTCTGCGCTCGCTCTCTCTGCACTCTGCGCTCGCTCTCTCTGCACTCTGCGCTCGCTCTCTCTGCACTCTGCGCTCGCTCTCTCTGCACTCTGCGCTCGCTCTCTCTCCATCTCGCGTTGGAGATGGAGAGAGAGAGATGGAGAGAGATGGAGATGGAGAGAGATGCAAGATGTAGATACATCTTGCGCTCTCTCTACATCTCGCTCTCTCTCACGCGCTCTCTACATCTTGCTCTCTCTCCATCTCGCATTCTCTGTCTCATCTGTTTTAATTCAGCTCATGTCACACAGCCCTACTTGAGTGTAGACTCTGCCAAAGTGGGTCGTTATCCTCCAGAGTTTAATATTGCCTGGCTTATTGACATGCCATGCAGATAGCTGCAGATTGTTATCATAGTAAATGTCTGAAACAGGCCTGGAGGAGCTGCGTTTGGATGATTGAGCAGCAGTGGTTGATACTTGCATGTCCAATGAGTCAGACTGTACTGGGTGGTTGTTGCCAGAGGAAGAGAGACCCTGCAAGGGGTGAGGGATGAGGGGGTTTGAGTATAGCTACAAAGTGTACTTCTGATGTTTGGAGCCATTTACATTACATTTTACTAATTTTGCAGAGTATGAGTAGTATGGAGAAAGATACATTTACTCAGACGCAGACCAGTCCCTGTTTAGGACAGACCAGACATGTAATTCACTGGTTTGCGTGTGTGCACTGCATCTGTTACACACAATACACTTCACTCAATGTGAAGGACTCTGTGTTTCTACCTGTAAGACAGGACCCTAAATATAGTACCACTGAATCACTCTGGATGATGTGCTATTGTACCAACCAAGGAGACCAAGCGTCTTTTGTCCAAACCGAAGACTGTTCTATTTGAGTTCTCCTAATCAAGCAATGCAGACTACGACGAACCCAGGCATTTAACATTTTTCTCTCCATATCCTTGACACTTGACAGACTGAATTTATGCAATTTAGAGCGTTTTAGTAGTATACTGTACTCCAATATGTTGTATGTAACCGTTATTTGACAGCCAGCCAAACTCCATTTAAAAAAACCTAACCAGTGTCGGGGATAGGCTTTTGAAAACCCTCCAGTGTTTAATTTCCAGTGTTTAATTGATGAAATGGAGTGAAACTGAAATATACAAAATTATCAAATTACTGGCTTGACAGATATAGCCACATGGTGTACAATACAATGCTTAGCCAATAACTGTAAACATTCATTACATAAACAATCTTCTAAACAACAATAGTGCACAACATTCTCCTGTATGCTACGTTAAAGATGGAACCCGCAGAAGTGGGAAACGACCTCACTGGCCACCCCATCGCTGCTGTTATATTTCTCTTTTGCCGAGTAGACCTGAGCCATTGGGGGAAAAAGGGTCAAGGTTCCGGTCTGTGTAAATGGGCTTTCCCTCTCACGCGTGACTATCTTTGAGCATGCTTTCAAAGATGGTCTTTGTTTCCCACATGAAAAAAAAAAAATCTTAACGCGAGAGCGAACGCCCACTTACACAGACGGAACCTTGGCCATTTTTTTTTCAATGTTAAGACATTTATGAGAACAATTTTCCACCATCTTTGCTGCAACCGTTCAACAATGAAGCTCAACTGAATAACTTCCTTGTTCCCTTTTCAGCACCAGAAAAGAAAGCCATCGAAGAAGTGAAAGCTAGATGCAGTTAAATGCAACGGCCACCTGGTGGTGCTAAATCTTAGTGCATATAATACTATAGTGACAGGTCAAATATTCTTCAGGTAGCCTATCAGATCAATCAAAGTGGCTGTATGGTCAGGCAGGTTGTATGGCGCATTGTTTGGAGAGTGTTTGTGGGTTTAGGGAAATCCCAAATGACATTCCAGGGCTGTCACGGTCGGCAGCAGACTGGCGGTGGGTTTCCAGTAAGGATGTCTCCCTCATTCTGATCCAGGCAGATTTACAGAAGGCTAGGCTCCGATAAACAGACAGTAGAGCAGACCTAAAGAGCAGCCTTACCTCTGAGCATAAGCATAAATAAACAACCACCATGCACACATGAGCGCACACACAGCTCTGGGCATTTACTTTAATTGTTTTCCTGTAAAGCAGCCAGCTAAGTCTGACACCAGGGGCACATTCACTTATGTTGAGGAACTGTAATAGATGTTCTTATGGACCTAGCCAGTTACCCAATTCCTGCATTCATCAGAAGATAGGCAATCTGTACTAAGGCTTATATGGAGAATCACCTGTGCTGGTGTTGCTCTCATCTCTGCTGATTGATCAGGATGGTTGCTCAGACAATATGTAACAAATCCTGTTGGAATTCTGTAGATGCAGAAGTCTCCCTCGGTTTGTCTTTGCCCAATCTACAGAATAGCAGATAGATGGCTTATGATCCCAAGTGGCATAATGTCACCCTGTCATCATCTGATTTCAGTCATGCCTTTGATGGCATAATCATGCCTTTGATCCATAAAAGCAGGCTTATGGAAGCAGCTAAACACGGCCTGTCTCTAAAAGTGTCAGCTTGAATCCGATCACCATATCTCCATCATCTGATCAGTCATGCCTGATGGCTTCAAGTCTTCTGCCTATGAAATCTCTGCTAAAAGCCCCTAAACCACCACAAACATTGCTGCATTGTTATTGTCATAACGGAGTTACCATTGAGTAATAATATGAGAATGAGGCGGGTTGTTATTGGTGCCGCTGTGTCATCTGTGTCTGTCTGAAGTGTTTGTCCTCCATCGCTCTCTCTATTCCCCAGTCTGAATAATTAACTAGCTAATGTCTCCTCGTTCCACTGAACATATTAACTTCCCTAACCACACACACACACACACGCGCACACAGAAACCGTGGCTCCATCGCATTAAGCGACGTTAGTCACATTAAGCCAGTGAAAGAACAGACGCTTTTTAATTATATTAAATTACTGCTGGAGCCGCACTCGACAAGGCTACATGCCGTATCTCCATTAGTGTGGAGAAAGATACATTTACTCAGACGCAGAACACATTTCCCACCAAACAACTCATTACACCAGTCCCTGTCTAGGACAGACCAGACATCATGTAATTCACTGGTGTGCGTGTGTGCACTGCATCTGTTACACACAATACACTTCACTCAATGTGAAGGACACTTTCTACCTGTAAGACGGGACCCAATCCATAGCGTTCCATGTAAATTTACACCATCATCCCAAAATAAAGGAGAAATAGTTTAGGCTACCAATGGGGTTGCTACCTTAACACTTACATTAACCATTCAATATTTCAACTTCAATTGTGTAGGGACGTCCCGAGGATATCGGATAGCACATACCCTTCCATTAGAGTGGCATTGGCTCTATTCCAATATGTACATTAGCATACCACTTAAAAGAAACTAATGTATTGGGCATGGCGACATTCATTCTAAGTGGTATTCTACTATGGATAATAACATGCAGTGAAAACCCCAACAGGTTTGACTTAGTGTTTATCATATGCTATGGCATCCTTTTAAAGTCTGTTATATCTCAATTATTCCAGATCAATCCAACAGAGATTTTACTTCTGTTGTAGTTGAATGAACATTATATTGTTTTAAACCCCCTGTTATCAAAGGAAAGAAGAGTCACTTCATCAGAAATGCTGCTTGATGAGGAGTACTGCTTGATGAGGAGGAGTAGTGTTGTGGTGACTTACTGTGAGACTACTCGATGCTGAATGGAAAATAATAATTTCACCCTCATTAATCTTGTAAACCCAGAACAAAAATCTTGTGTAATTGCGTCAGATGCTCGATTAGGTTCTGGGGGAGATGCATGAGGAGATACTAAAGAGACTAGTGGTCTCCTTACCCCTAACGAAAACGTTCAGCTTGAAATCATTGCATGAAATCCCCGCCCCGTTTTTAAGCACCTCCTTCACCCAATGTCCGAAATAACCAGCGAAGGAAAACCAGTTGTCGCATCCCGTAGTCATTACGATACCATTTATGTTACTTTGTCTGTTCCCAGGAGATTAGATCCTCATCAAATCAGCTTATGGGACTTCATTCTTCATTCTTCTTCTCAGTCTATTTTGTTTGCTAAATGGCCATTTCACCTTGAAGTTTAAATGTCTCACCTTCTTCACATCTTCAAAACAAAGAACCACCTGTCGTCTTTTCCTGAATCTGGATTTAGGAATTGGCTTGAAAACCTTCTGCCAATGTCATACTACAGTCTCATCCTGAGAGACAATGGGAATAGTGAAATTTAATCTCTAGTCTTGTACCTGCTGTGGAAATCCCCATTTGTTCCACAGAATTTAACTCGCAGTGCATCGCTGCAGAGCCTCACTTGGCACAACAGCTTGCTGGGGGGAATGGGAGCTCGTCGTGTTTTAGGCGAACCGTATAAATGTAGGCAGGCCACACAGCACAGCAGCCTCTCCCATCATATAACCTCACTGAGGGGAATGAGAGATCATATGTGAGACGAATGAAATGGCAACGTAATGATGTCCCTCCATGTGATATAGCTGAGTGATGCTGGTCTTTGTACTTACAGCTGTGTTCATTATGTCCTTATGGCATTAATGTACTTCCAACGGTTAGAGGTCTGTGCACAAAGGCAGAAAAGTATTAGGCTACATTGTAACGAAAGTAATCAGAAAACCTAGTTTTCTTGGAGCATCGACAACAGAGCTGAGCGTTTGGCTTACATATTTTGCCTCTAGAATCTTAATAGCCGTCTGTGTTCCCACTGTGAGCTGCCCAGTGTATGATAATAGCACACTGCTCCTGGCCACCGAGCATCCTACCTGATCTGTACCAGTCCTATCACTTCTCTGCCTCATCTTTCTGTTGGGGGGGGGGTAACACTAACCGACCATCCTGGGATGCTAGAATTACTCACACAGCGTTGTGTGTGGTGCGCGTGTGAGACACTGACATGGTCAGCAGTGTTTTCTGCTGGTCTTAGAGTGGGGTATATCTGTCCTTTTGAGAGGAGGACCCCTGATGCTCTGTCGTCTCTGGTCATTTAGAGAGCATTCATTTGTTTGTGATTCGTGTGTGTGTGCACGCAACCTAGGCCTCCTGATTGAGTAGTGCCTCTGAGTTTGCTGAGTTTGCTGTGATGATCTGATGTGTTGTGCCCAGAGAGGATTTCAGGGGTCATTCAATTGTGACTAGTAAGGCTGGCAGAAAGAGGAGCCGAGCGGAGTGGTGCCCTATTGCTAAGTTAGCCCAGACCCACCAGCTGGATGGATCACTGATGCTGCCCACCAGCATCCTGTCCTCACGTGTCTCTGTGCCAAGGGGTGAGGCCGTCCGTGTTTTGGGGGTGGGTGGGTCCGTCCGTGTTTTGGGGGTGAGTGGGTCCGTCCGTGTTTTGGGGTGGGTGGTTCCGTCTGGGTTTGTTGGGGTGGGTGGGTTTGTGGGGGTGGGTGGGTTTGTGGGGGTGGGTGGGTCCGTCTGTGTTTGGGGGTGTCCATTTCCGTCCATTGAACACTACAATGCTAGACTACAAATATCCCCGCAACACAAGGAGCATCTGCCTCTGACTTTCCTAACTTACAGCAACCCCACAGACATGTGGATCAGTAGCAGAAGTTCCCCTTTGGAATGATTAGGCACATTAATGCAGGGCAGGTTAATGTTGGCCTATCAGGAATGTGTGTGTGTGTGTGTGTGTGTGTGTGAGCAGCGTGGCTGATCTCCTTTATTTTCAGGACCATGGATTGGATCGTCTAGTTTCATTAAGTATCAGCGGCTGCTGACACGTGAGGTGACAAACTGCTGTGTGACACTGAGGGTGTTTCTCAATGCATACTACCGTGCTCCGAGTACCCAAATTGGCGCACGGGAGGGTCGGAGTATCAAATCAAAGTATGTGAAACTTCTTGAATGCGTACTTCGTTTGTACATATTTTAAAGCATCGATGCAAGCTTCAAAGGAACGTAAAAAATTTGGCAACATTTCTTGAAATCAATGGCGGCAATTATTTGAGCTGAAGAGAGAAAATAAAATGTTGCCTATTCACTTCTCATATGTTGCATGACTACAATATTTATCTTGATAAGTTAATAAATACATGCTGTGTTAATTTTGGCATGTTTACCTGCCTACGTACTGTAGATCGCAAGCCCATAAGTCAATAGGGCTAACTGGCGAGCTTCAAGTACTGATAGCTAGCCAGATAGCCACACAGAATTGTTAGCTAGCTACTCATAATATTAGTATTAGGTCATTTTTGGCTCCTAAACTAGCTGGCTTGCTAGATTATTACAATCCTCATATCTAGTTGATTATTATGAAGTAAAATGCTTTCTTTGTGTATATCTTGGAAGAAGGTTCAGTGAATGGAGAGGTGAAGCGTGAGCTAAAACAGTAGTGGGGGGGGGCGAGTGCTTCAGATGTATTGTTTTAAGCATTCTCCATGCTCTGGTCCTCAAAAGAACGTGGTCGGAGAATGCACTCGGAGCATGAGTGTAGAGTATGGTAGTATGCAAATTGAGAAACACCCGGAGACTATGCATCGTACTGAGACCCTGGGGCTTAAATTCATCAGTAGACACAATTGCACACTATACTGCCCTATACATGCGATACACTGCTTGTACCCCAGTAGCTCCAACTCACAGCTAGGGTGGCAGTGCCCTGACCCCAGGTGGTGAGAACACAGTGGATCAATAGTTAATTAATGGAAAAAGATGGAGGCTGAGCTCCAGTCCATTTCAATGGAGCTGCCTGTCTAGGGCCTGCTGGGAATGGATCTGTGTGTGTGTGTGTTTGTGCATGCGCTCGGGTGATAGACTGTCTGTTAGGCAAGAAACCACCTGTTCCTGTCTGTCACACACACACACACACACACACACACACACACACACACACACACACACACAGCGTCTCTTCCTCCTGACTCCAGCCCTTAAATAACATTCCCAGCATGAGGCAGGTGATGGTCCTCACTTAAAGGCCTTGTACGCTACTTACAGACACCACAGAGAGGCTTTAGAGAAGCAAACGCTACCAGAAGAGAGAGTATGACACAGTGGCACCCGACAACATGACCAGGAAGATTTTAAATTACCTGCCATTTGAGAAATTTACCGGACCCATATGCATTAGGTGCATAACCCATTAGGTCGTCCACCTACGGTGCTCAGAATGACAGAAATCACATTTAGATTATGGTAATGCATCTCAACAGAATATGCCAATAAGTAATGTAATGAAGCAGCCAATAAAACATCATTTTCAAACATTTGCTGATATGCAATTTGTGGGAAAAAAACGTTCTAAACAGCGCACCTGGGAGAAGACTATTCTAAACAGCGCACCTGGGAAAAGACTATTCTAAACAGCGCACCTGGGAAAAGACTGTTCTAAACAGCGCACCTGGGAAAAGACTGTTCTAAACAGCGCACCTGGGACAAGACTGTTCTAAACAGCGCACTTGGGAAAAGACTGTTCTAAACAGCGCACCTGGGAAAAGACTGTTCTAAACAGCGCACCTGGGAAAAGACTGTTCTAAACAGCGCACCTGGGAAAAGACTGTTCTAAACAGCGCACCTGGGAAAAGACTGTTCTAAACCGCGCACCTGGGAAAAGACTGTTCTAAACCGCGCACCTGGGAAAAGACTGTTCTAAACCGCGCACCTGGAAAAGACTGTTCTAAACAGCGCAACTGATGGCGGTTCCATATGTGACAGAGATTAACATCTCTGTTAGAAACTTAGAATGAGGGGGAATCTAAAGATGCAGCAACTAGGATGGGTTGCTAATATGACTAGGATTGTGCCTTTGGCTGCAGGACAACGAAAACCAATAGAACAGGAGAGAAATAGCATGGCGCCTAGCATAGTCCAATAGGGAAGAAAATGGAAATACATTTACCTAATTACTACTGTCAATACATAAATAAATAAAATCATTCAATATACTTCACCAGAAAGCAAGACTTAGCCACAGAGAATCAAGGATCATTCTTTTTTTTTTTTTTTTCAGCTCGTAGGCCTATGCCTATTTGGGAAGCCCGCAATTTGGGCAGCGCATGTGGCAATTGGCCTAGCTGAAAATTGAATTGCGGGTGTCAGTGAAAAACATTTAAAATATGTATGAAGATAATGTGTCTTGAGTATAATTTACAATTTTGAGACAAGTAGAAGGTGAGGAGCCTGTGGCGAAGATATAAGCAAGTCTCTCTCCAGAATGGCTCAGCTGTCTCACCAATTCTTGCACATTCGTTGTGTGAATCGTTTGCCCTTTTCAAAAAAGAAAATGCATGTATTAATTAGTCATTTACCGTTGTTAGGTATGCATTGCTTGGGAGCTTAGTACCTGGTAGAGAGTTCGTGTGGAGTGTTTTGGCAAGCTGAGGAGTGCGTGTGTGTGCTTGCATGCGTTTGTGGGAAGCCGACCAACTCTTATCCCCAGTGATTACTTTAGAAATGTGATTGTTATATAGCCGGGCAACCGGGTATCAGATGGGTGGTTGTGCAATTGGACCAGATGATTGGTAGGAGACAGGAGATGGTGGGGCAACATGAGTTCTGCTGTGGAGCCAACTGTCCTCTACAGGAGGGACGGGAAACTGGATTTAATTTAGATTATTTCAAGGAGCCGGGAAGATAACAGTATTGCGGTACTCGTTAGTATTGTGGCAAGGAAACAAAACACGAAGTGGATTTAACCCTCTTTAGGAAAACATCCTTAACGTTGGAAACAAACATTGTCACGTATTTATTTTCCAAGCTATAGCACACAATATTTGACATACAACAGGTTTTTTTCTAAAGAGTTTGGTCTACTTCCTGTTAAAATTTTTGCTGTGGAAAAACTATTGCAATACTGGTATCGTCCCTGCACAAATTATGTATTATTTGATCTCGTCGATGGAAAAGAGAATCTGCTCTATTCACGTCTTGTAAAACATTTTTAAACGTTTTTTTCAATCCAATACACTTCTACATCGCATCAACCAATGTCCAGAATAACACAGGCTGAGGGTAGGAGTGTTTGTGTGTGTCTGTGATATTCTTTCAGTGAGTACAGATGGTAGGTAGCTCTTAATATTCCTGATGCCACATGAATCCTTGTATTCGTTGGTGCTTTTAATTATTACAAAGTGCTGTGCTATTCCAAGCAGAGGATCTCTCCCTCCTTCTTTCTCTCTTCAGACCGTCTGTGGCTGAGCGTTCATGCTCCAACAATTCCCATGCATTATTGAAGAGCTGCAGATGACAACTCATTTGCTGCCATTCTGTCTCACCTTTTCCATCTTAGACACACACACACACACACACACACACACACACCCTGTCTGACTGACCTTTCTCTCCCCTGGGAACTGGCTTCATAGAGCTGACCTCACCAAGACTCCAGTGCTTTTAACTGGTCAGGACTGCAAAGTAGGGAGGTGTGTGTGTGTGTTGGTGTTTCATAATGCATGTGTTGGGAGGGGGGGGAAGCTTTGTGTGTGTGTGTGTGTGTGTGTGTGTGACATAGTGGACTGTAGCGTCTGTAGGAAAAGAAGGGGTCAATGTAGTGTTACTTTTTGATTACTTTTCATCCTGCATCTCTACTTCTCACCACAGCGTAGGCGTGAGAACACATCTCAGACTGATTCTTGGTCTGTGTGGTGTCGGTTTGTGTGTGTGTGTTTTTGGGAGCGAGTAGCGTAAAGGTTACTGTACTGTACTAGAAATCCACAGCATGGCTGTGTCTAATCACTGTGCTAAGGAAGGTGACATTTATAAATGAATTCTGAAGGGCAAATACAAACTGGTGATCAAAAACCAGCTGCATCGCTGGAAACACAGCTATGAGAGGGCTTACATATTCACACGCCAGAAAATAGAAAATGGCACTGAGCTGCTCCTTCTGAGCTCTCTCTCTCCCTTTGCCACTTTCTCTATTTCCCTCCCTCTCTCCCTCCCTCTCTTCTCTCACTTTTCTTTATTTTCTCTCTCCATCTCCCCCTCCATATCTCTCTCCATCTCTCTTAGTCCTCCATCTCTGGTTCCATGCCTCCAGCAGAATAACAGTCAGTGCCGTGCTTCAGAGAGTCATGAAGGAGAGACTCTCGCCCCTCCCTACCCCACTACCCACTGCAGGGCTAGGATTCTCCCTGATTCTGTGTGTGTGATTTCCTGGTTGACAGGAGGTAACATTGCCAGTCGCACCCCGCCTAAAACTCATCACTTTGTCAGCGGTTGCTCACCCCCGCTTGGCAAGGACCCAACATGGGCACCACAGGCCATAGATTCTGGTTACTGTGGCAGGCCTGGCATACTGGTCTGGCATAGGACTCCACTTCACTCGTCTCCATCCTCCTCCTCCTCCCTCTTTTCTTCTCCCTCTACCCTGTTCTTCCTTTCCGTTACCGCCTTTTATCTGATGTAATCCTAACCCCTCTCCTCCTCCTCACATCCTGAGTGGTGTGTAGCATGGCTCAGCCGCTAGGTTGGTGGTGCCAGGGCTGCCGTGGCGAGATAAGTGCTGATAGCCTTTGTACACACATTCACATATAAACATATGTCCCTGTCTTGGTAGATATTACAGCCATGCATTTATGGCTCAACTATAGAACTCAATTCACATTATAGAATAATGTTGACTATTATGCTTGTGTAGAATAACACATTAAATGCATGGGAAAAATGTCTATCCTGCTACGTATTATCCGCTACGCTAACCTTATGTAAATAGAGAATTGTGACAAACCATATTCACTCAAATATTGTAGTTTTATATTATATTGGCATCTGTGAGAGATGGTCTGGAGTGTGTTGGTTAACTTATGGGCAATTCCACGGTAATGAAATGAGGCTCAGATTTTTCACTTTAAAGTAAACATACAAACACCAATGATTGCAAAGTTAAACAAACCATACAACTCTATGCACAAGGACTACTTTTAATGATTTCCAATTAACATTTTACCAAAACAAATTTAGTTGAAGAAGAGTGCAGATGCAAAGTTTGGTAACAGAATGACGGTTTGCATTCTGTTACCGTGGAATTGCCGCTATACAGACAGACAGAGGGCGGTGGCCTAAAGGATGTCTGTCCTTTTTACTGTACTGTACTCTGTAACCTTTGCAGGCTGTTGAATTCAAAGCAACTGAGTTCTTTGATCCATTTTATTTATTCACATTATTGCGATTTTGTTGCCTTCTGCTCTCTAGTCTCCATCCACTGTGGAAGCTGGTTCAACTTAAACGCCCACACCGGTAGAAATCCATTTTTTCGAGCTGAAAGACTATGCCCAGAGCTTACCCGTGTTGCACAACGATTTAAGTAAATAAGTAATTGTTTTAGTCCAAGTATGAAAATTAGATTTGATACATCTGTGTGAATGTGGTGTATTTTCCTATGATATGACATAAAAATGATTTTTAGCCTACGTATCTTGGGTTTTATTTGAACCACCCGCAAGCATGGCATTGTCTATTAATCACAATCAGCTGAAAAGTTATTCCTCTTTTAGTGACTGAGATGAGCCAAACAGCCTTGTGTCTACTTGGCCGCCTGATCTATGATACAAATTAAAACGGGGTGCAAACGTATGTTTATTTTTTTACCAGAAAATTATCATAATCCATTCAATTTTGTACATTTTCACGTATTTCTTTAGCTAGTTTATATATATTTGTGCATGACACAAGTAATTATTCCAACAATTGTTTACAGACAGATTATTTCACTTATAATTCACTATCACAATTCCAGTGGGTCAGAAGTTTACATACACTAAATTGACTGTGCTTTTAAACAGCTTGGAAAATTCCAGAAAATTATGTCATGGCTTTAGAAGCTTCTGATAGGCTAATTGACATAATTTGAGTCAATTGGAGGTGTACCTGTGGATGTATTTTAAGGCCTACCTTCAAACTCAGTGCCTCTTTGCTCGACATCATGGGAAAATCAAAAGAAATCAGCCAAGACCTCAGAAAAATAATTGTAGACCTCCACAAGTACGGTTCATCCTTGGGAGCAATTTTCAAACGCCTGAAGGTACCACGTTCATCTGTACAAACAACAATAGTACGCAAGTATAAACACCATGGGACCACGCAGCCGTCATACCGCTCAGGAAGGAGACTGGTTCTGTCTCCTAGAGATGAACGTACTTTGGTGCGAAAAGTGCAAATCAATCCCAGAACAACAGCAAAGTATCTATATCCACAGTAAAACCATAAAAAAGCCATACTACAGTTTGCAACTGCACATGGGGACAAAGATTGTACTTTTTGGAGAAATGTCCTCTGGTCTGATGAAACAAAAATAGAATGTTTTGGCCATAATGACCATCATTATGTTTGGAGGAAAAAGGGGGAGGCTTGCAAGCCGAAGAACACCATCCCAACCGTGAAGCACAGGGGTGGCAGCATCATGTTGTGGGGTTGCTTTGCTGCAGGAGGGACTGGTGCACTTCACAAAATAGATGGCATCATGAGGAAGGAAAATTATGTGGATATAATGAAGCAACATGTCAAGGCATCAGTCAGGAAGTTAAAGCTTGGTCACAAATGGGTCTTCCAAATGGACAATGACCCCAAGCATACTTCCAAAGTTGTGGCAAAATGGCTCAAGGACAACAAACGTTTTGGAGTGGCCATCACAAAGCCCTGACCTCAATCCTATAGAACATTTGTGGGAAGAACTGAAAAAGACAAGTCTTATAAATGGTATTATTGCGTGATATGATAGTATTTTGCAAACCTGCTCCTCCGTCGCCCCATGATCAATGGTTTTGACCACAAAAGTTTTGCTTCACTACACGTTCCCGCAAAAGAAAGAACCTTGACTCTTTTTTTTCTTTCTCTCCCTTTCCCCCGCTCTGTCTTGTCTACTCCTCTTTCACTCACTCTTTTTCCTCAGTCATAATGATCAGAAATGTAAACCTGCAGCAGCGTTCCTCTATCTATATTTTAGCAGACAACACAAACACAAACCCATCACATATTCACCCTACTCACTGGGACTTCATTAAAACACAAACCCATCACATATTCACCCTACTCACTGGGACTTCATTAAAACACAAACCCATCACATATTCACCCTACTCACTGGGACTTCATTAAAGCACAAACCCATCACATATTCACCCTACTCACTGGGACTTAATTAAAACACAAGCCCATCACATTTTCACCCTACTCACTGGGATTTAATTAAAACACGGTGTGTGATGGCTTCTGTGATGTGTTGTGACAATTCAACCCACTCAACAACCTCTTATAAAATGGCCGCCTGTCTAGAAATCCTACTCTCACTTTAGCTGTAAATTCTGCATATAAGTAGGTGGTCGTGAATGTTTTAAATATATATTTTTTTATTTCATTTGGGAGAAAATGTTGAATTTAGTTTGGTTGCCATATGAGAATTCCTTCTATTTGAAGGCTTTTCTCATTTTTAGTAAGAACAATTGATTCTGTTTGGTATTTCAGCATCTCTTTGATTTGTCTATTTGCCTGGATATGTAGTTAGTTCGGTAACCTTGCCTACACCTACCTTGTCAAACAACTATTTAATAACACAAGGATTAATCTCTAATTCTCACTGAAGAACAATGCGTCTCCACATCTAGCAAATGGAAAGATGATAAGAAAGAAAAAGGGAGGATGTGACGAGAACGGGTGTAGCATGAGTGTTATGACATCTCCCTAGGGAGCCTTTCGTCTGAAGTTATGTGGTCAGTGTATTTGTATAGCATGATGATAAAGCTCCTAACTGCCGGTACTGAGGTAAATTATTTGTGGTAAATAATGTAATAATTGGCTCCAGTGAGGACTGGCATGGTGTAGTTCTGTATTGATTCTTCAGGAGATTACCCAGCTGTGGCGCTAGATCACGCCAATTGACGTTGACAGTAATTTAATTGGCTGACTAGCGGGCTTAATGCATGTCTCAAACACACACTGTAGACCAGGCATGTCTGACCTAACTACTGAGTAAAATACTTCTCAGCGCGCGCACACTGAGACACTAGGGTTGGACGATTTTACAATTGCATCGTCTATTGACGATGTTTGACAGCCATCGTGATGTCAAAAACGATGGTTTAGCATATTTGAACTTGACAGCACCATCGGAGTCTGGAAGCGCCACAGCGCAGAGAGCACGCAAAAGGCTGACATGCCAAATGTCCTATTCCCCAAATGTTCAATACATACAGCATATGGTAGTTAGACATATGGTACTTAGGCTATTAACATAATGCAAGAGAACAATGTAGGTTGTAGAAAGACAGGAGAGCACCAAACCAGCGCAAAATGTCATATGGCCTAACGTGTTTTTTTCCCTCTCGCCTCTCCAATGTTGGATGATCATGGGCCTTTTGCAGCGGACACTCCGTTGTCTGGCTTATCGTTTTAAAATCTTAAAACAATCGATATGAATGTGAGTTTTTGGCCTAGGCATATATAGCCTAATCTTTCATGATCAACCATAAAATTAATCTATAGGCCTAACAGAGTTCCATCTCAGAAAGTTGTTTGCAAATAGCCTAAATTAAAACATAGTATAGTAATGATGAGAGAGAGAACAAACAATTGCAAGATAGACTTATCGAATAGGAAGTTTAAACCAACATCATGTTTCTGCTTTACTTGACCAAAGTGTAGGCAAAATAAATTGTGCTGTCTGGAAATCCCTCCTTGCAAACCAAACAGCCAATAATATAGTCCTACACATAGGCTACTGTCAATACAAGTTGCAGTAAACTTTACTTTGACAAGTTAAACTATTATTTATAATATTGTTGACGTGTTTATTAATGTCCTTGATTTGCACAACGGCAATACGCTCCCGCAGCGGCACTTTCAATAAGCGGGAACAAAAAATAAATGAATGACGAGTCCGTGTCGGAGTTGTCTCACAAACAACTTTTATTTTGAATAGCTTACAAATTGTGGATTTATATAAAAGTCAACAACAATCGGATAAAACAAATGATTATTTAGCCTGTAACATTCTTTATAACACAAATCAACATTGGCTTAGGCTCAAATCGAATAGGCCTATTATCCTTTAGACTATGCCTTTTGCCTATCGAACTGTAAAAATCCTAAATACACAATCATATAAAACAAATTATTTATAACATTCTTTATAACAAGGAACACCAGCATGTTCAATCCCAGAGTAGCAAACTCAGCAGGATGGAGGTTTTTCAGTCCATTCTTTGCCCTGATATTTATTTTGATTTTTTTTGCATATTCTGCAAGTGACTTGGGTCAGGTCTGCTGGTTCATCTTTATCATTCGGGCCTGGAACCGAAGAACTGCCAAACAAGTGAAGACCTGCTTTTCTTTCTCAAGTCAGAATTGTTTTTCTGATTTAGCAATGGCAGACTCTGCTGTAGTTACTATGGCAGACTCTGCTGTAGTTACTATGGCAGGCTCTGCTGTAGTTACTGAGGCAGGCTCTGCTGTAGTTAGTGAGGCAGGCTCTGCTGTAGTTACTGAGGCAGGCTCTGCTGTAGTTACTGAGGCAGGCTCTGCTGTAGTTACTGAGGCAGGCTCTGCTGTAGTTACTGAGGCAGGCTCTGCTGTAGTTACTGAGGCAGGCTCTGCTGTAGTTACTGAGGCAGGCTCTGCTGTAGTTACTGAGGCAGGCTCTGCTGTAGTTACAGAGGCAGGCTCTGCTGTAGTTACAGAGGCAGGCTCTGCTGTAGTTACAGAGGCAGGCTCTGCTGTAGTTACAGAGGCAGGCTCTGCTGTAGTTACAGAGGCAGGCTCTGCTGTAGTTACAGAGGCAGGCTCTGCTGTAGTTACAGAGGCAGGCTCTGCTGTAGTTACAGAGGCAGGCTCTGCTGTAGTTACAGAGGCAGGCTCTGCTGTAGTTACAGAGGCAGGCTCTGCTGTAGTTACAGAGGCAGGCTCTGCTGTAGTTACAGAGGCAGGCTCTGCTGTAGTTACAGAGGCAGGCTCTGCTGTAGTTACAGAGGCAGGCTCTGCTGTAGTTACAGAGGCAGGCTCTGCTGTAGTTACAGAGGCAGGCTCTGCTGTAGTTACAGAGGCAGGCTCTGCTGTAGTTACAGAGGCAGGCTCTGCTGTAGTTACAGAGGCAGGCTCTGCTGTAGTTACAGAGGCAGGCTCTGCTGTAGTTACAGAGGCAGGCTCTGCTGTAGTTACAGAGGCAGGCTCTGCTGTAGTTACAGAGGCAGGCTCTGCTGTAGTTACAGAGGCAGGCTCTGCTGTAGTTACAGAGGCAGGCTCTGCTGTAGTTACAGAGGCAGGCTCTGCTGTAGTTACAGAGGCAGGCTCGGCTGTCGTTACAGAGGCAGGCTCGGCTGTCGTTACAGAGGCAGGCTCGGCTGTCGTTACTGAGTGAAATCCTGTCACTTCGTCTTAAAAAAAAAAAAAGTCAAACTGTCGTAAAGTAGCCTAATGGAAGACATAATGTTGCATATGCGCTTACCCAGATCATGATGAAATAACAGTAGCCTACACGTGATACGGCTATAATATTTGTTTTTAAAAGGTAGGCTAATATAGCTGATATGAGTATTTTTATGGACAAGAGAAACATAGCCCTACCAATTTAAAAATAATTCTGTAGTCTAGACTAGATAAAAAAAAATAAAAGGCAAACACTGTTTTGAACAATTATTTAATGAGATTTGTTTCGGGCCTTTGTAACAATTTAAATGAGAAGAAAGACATTTATGCACCAAGTCACTGTTCTGGTATAACCAGTGTGTGTGTGTTCTGGTATAACCAGTGTGTGAGTTGCGTTCTTCCCGCCAATTGACCCCTCTGTGCGCAACGCACCCTGCGGCTGTGGTTTGGAAAAGACAGCGTGTAGAATGTGACCCTGCTGAAGTTTCACTGTCAAGCTCTACCACACCCTGTGACATGTTCTCTAAATCAGTTTCTTTCTCCGCCTCACTCCCCCTTCCCACCATCTGGTGTCAGTCACATCCCTGCAGCAGTAGCCTTGGCTACCACCTAAGTACCGACTCGCTCTCTTTCTCTAACTCGCTCTCTTTTCGTCGCTCTCTGCCAGTTCTCTCTGATTATGACTGAAGGACCACAAAGTGAAATGCAGTCAACATCTCAAACACTAGAACCAATTTCCACCGGACCACAGCGCTGTAGAAAGGGAGGGCTGGTCAGTCCATTATGCCAGACCTTTTGGCTGGAGAGCAATGGGAAGTCTACTTGCGAGAGGGGACTGCGGGCAAATCCAGTTTGGCTCTGAGATGATGTGGGGCAGATCTGGGGCTTCTTTCAATTGTTTTCAATTAGAAGTTTGAGCTTCCTCCCTGTCTCTCTCTCTTGTTCAATAGCCTGCCTCATCCACCTAGCAATTACTCCCACAGACCCTTTTTACGTGGGGCTAACTACCCTCTCCTCCCCCTGTCATGTAGAACACAGACCAACACACACACAGACCACCGCAATGGAGTGGATATCTGATGCTGCCCTTGTATTTAAGACCTGGCAGGGACAAGGCAACTCAATTGCTAGGTGTTAGTTAGTCCGCTGTCACGTCAGTCCAGTGAATTACCACTTAATGAAGGTCTATTTGTAAGCATTCTGTACATTGCATTTCTTCACATCAACTTCAGATTCATTTCAACTTTATTTTCCCACCAGGGGGAAATTCATTTGTTCATGCTTAAAAAGAATGTACATAAAACAAAAAAAAATTGGAAAACTACACAATATAATTACTTTGAACTAGTCATGGTGTTCCATTTAGACCACTATAATTGAATCAAGTGTGTTAGGGCAGGTCTGGAACAAAAGCCTGCACCCCCTGTAGCAGAGACGTGTGTGTGCAAGATGAACCAGTGTAGTAGAGTCTGGTGTGGTTGTATTAGCATAAGTTCTGTGTTCCATGTGACTGAACTAACCAAATATTTTATTTTTTCTCTCTGCTTCCAGATCACATGAAGAGGAAAATGCGCCGGCGGCCATCTTGGGGGCGGGGCATCATCAGAAAGAAGAAGAACTACAAGAAGGGAATGGAGGAAGAGGAAGATGAAGGTGCGGATGAAGATTCTTCATGCGACACCATGGACCCTCGGCCCAACGGACACCACACACACCCTCACACACACAGCATCTCCACGGAGGAAGAGCGCTCCAACGAGGCACCTAGGGGCCAGAGCACAGAGACTGAGACCCAGGGGGAGAGCAGCACATGGACAGGGCCCAAGAAAGAAGAGACACCGCCTACAGATGACAAAGCCAAATCCACCTCCACAGACAAAGACCTCCAGTCTAAAAGTGAAGAGTTTCATTGTAAATACGAGGAGCCTGATGCCCAGAACAAGTTGATCCAGTCTGAAGGTGAGGGGTCATCTAAAGATGAAGAGCTCCAGTCTAAAGATAAGGGTACCCGGACCGAAGGTGAGACGCCCCAAGCCAAGCCTGATGATCCCCAGCCGAAACACACTGAGGCCCAGGTCCAGTCTAAGGCTGAGCAGCACTTGTCTGCCCCCAGGCCGGCTACAGAGCCCCCTGTCCCTCAGGAGGAGTGTGTTAACGGGGATGAGTCCATGGACAGCCTGGATTCGCAGGCCCTCAAGAGCTCTGAGACAGAGGAAGGGCCTACAGAGGTCACGGGTGAGGGGAATGATGATGTGTCGACGTCTGCAGAGAGCAGAGGAATTCAGGAGCACCCTCCTCAGGGCGGGAGGAAAGGAGATACAGAGATCGACGAGGAGGAGCCTGAGCAGGATAGAGAAGGTACTGAGAGTTATCTGTGGCTAACGTCTACCTAGAATCCTGACTTGATATATGCAAACTATATCTAACTTTGACTTGTATAAATAATGCATCATGTCAATGGGTTAATTTGAGTTACGCTGAGTTAGATTATAAATTCACATCTTTCCCCCAGAGAGCACCAGACAACCTAGAAACGCATCCACAGATTTTAAATCAGCCTAACCTCAGACTTTCATTTACTGTAAAATAACTGACATATAATCAGTTTATTGATTGCCTTCCAATATATTTACACTGAGTTTGCTTGTAAAACGGCAGGACGTTAATAATCCTGTAAATATGTGAAATATGAAATGCTTTCCTTTAGTCTATGGACAGTATATTTCAATGAAACCCTCAAAAGCTGCTGAGGTCGTGTACCTTTGTAGAATATCCTAAATTACCCTAGAGATTTATCCCCCCCAAAACAAAAAAGGTTTTACTGTGAAAAATGTCACAAGGTTGGCTCTTTTCTCTCTCTCATGTTTTTTTCTTTGTCCTAGTGGCGTGTAATGTCTGGGACAAGCCAGGCCTGTGAGTGTGAGTGTGAGTGTGTGTGTGTGTGTGTGGTGTCTGGGACAAGCCAATAGGCCTGTGTGTGTGATAAGCCAATATGCCTGTGTGTGTGATTAACGACTCAGGGCTGTGGATTGGAAGCCCTGAGCTACTGAGTGATTTGGGAGGCCTGGGGTATTAGTGGTGGCTGGGGGACATTTCTGCTTCTTCTGTTGTCTTTTTGGATCCAACAGAGAGTGTATTACTACACAGGCTGGTAAACTAGAAGCCAACAGATCACAGGCTGTGAATGTAGCGGAACAGCTATTCTTGTTCGTCTTTGGTTGTCAGGTCTTTGCTTCAATCCAAACAAGCTCTAGTGTGTGAATAGGCTTTGTCATATGGTATGTTCTCCTAACCTACCTGGTTATTGATGGCAATAAACAATTATAGGTCAAAGGTGATTGTAGGTGGGCTGTCGTTTACCTCTTATATCTTTCTGTTTCAAGGTGGGTCCAAGGGAAGGAAGTGCAGAAAGAGTCAATCAGAGCAGTCCAAGGGATCGGCTGACATGACAGAGGAGGAGTCTCCACAGATCCCTCCCACTCCGCCACCTCCACTAGTGGTCGATCACCAACGACTCACGGTAAGTGATGTGTGTGGCCTGTGTGTGTCTGTATCTTGTGTGTTTTACTTCTATAATTACATTAATACTGAACACATCCCTGAGCATGAAAGTGATGAGTTGTGGTGGTAACACCAATAATAGTGGTTATCTTTGTAGTTTTAGCACAATGCCCTTCCACAGCTTACTGCCGTTCATCCATTCGTGTTATCTTCAAAGCAGGGCCTTCCCTCCAGTCATTTCCTACACGGCATTATAACTGGCAATGTCCCCTTCCTAATCCCAAGCGCACACACTTACACGCCCATCTCAAAGGCCTCCTTGCACACCACTTTAATTCATCCCTTTCTTCCCTTTCGCTATCGCTCCCAAGCCCAAAACACACTGCACTTGTGTCTATGGGAGAAAATCACTCGTCATGCTGTTGAGCAGCTGATGAGAGGGAGGTGGGGGATTTTGGAGGGGTAAAGGAGCATGAGGGGTGGAGTAGAGTATGACATGTGGATTGAAGGAAGGAGAAAGAGTGATTGGGGGGTGGAGGGGTGGAGGATGGGGGACTCAATCATGGGAGACTGCCCCCTAAATCCTCCCCAGGATTCAAGCCTCTCTGGGGCTGCTGGTGTCACTCTCTCCCTTCTCAGATGGATGCTCCTGATTTCCCAGACGAATATCGTCTCCTCTGAGACCCCAGTCTGCTCTCTCGCTCTCTCTCGCGCTGTCTCTCTCTCGCTCCCTGTGTTGTCTGTTCAACGAGAGACACTTTAAATCCCTGTCATCCCAGAGGACAGATCCAATTTATGTGGCAGACAGCAGTGCATCTCTGATGCAACTCCACATCTTCACTCAATCAACAGGTGTTGTTCCTTCCATACAGCCATTTTAAGAACGCAGCCAGGACATGACTCAAACATGAGGCGTTCTGCTCTTTCTACTCTCCACGCTACCTGCTCCGGCAAGTCTCCGAATTGATTGACAGGATAGGAAAGTGAATATGTGCAACGGTTTCCAGACACTTTACACAGTCACTCTTAGGTTCCACCTAATTCCCTCTGTGTAAATTGGGGCCATGCTCAAAATATTCTTTTTTACTACCAGCGACTCTTCTCTCTACCGACCGACCAAACGGCCCTGGTAAGAACAGGAAGACGCAGCATGGTTGTAGTCTTAATTGGTGTAAAATAAGTGCTTCTCTGGCATGCGCTCCATCCTTGTGTTCTCTCTTCCTCCATCCCTATAGCCCATTACGACCACCCATCCCCCCCATCTCCCCCATCCCCTGCTATCAAAGCATTATCTCCCTGTATTTACCCTTGCCCCATGGGGTAATAGAGATTGAGGGGTGAGCGGTTCCCGCCTCGCCCGACAGTGGTGTCTCTCAAAGTGATTGACAGGTCTGATCTCTCCGTCTGGTCACAAGCTGGTCGTGGTGGGACGACCACCTAACCCCCCCCCCTTGTGAACGCAAACTGCTCTAATCTGGAGGCTTATTTGTTAGGCGACGGAAAAAAGAGGAGATATCTTTAAGACACAGATCGTGAAAGAGGGCAGTGTGAATAATTGCTTTTTCATCCACCCGGCTTACGGAACAAATTGAATTTCCGGTGAGCGGGGTGAGTCTACGTTTAAGGCTGATCTCGCCACAGTGGTCGGGTAGGGCTGGCTCATTGCCTGATGCGTATTAGGAGGGGAGTGGTGTGGCAAGTTCCCTTCCTCCTCTCTACTTCTCTTTCATTTATATTAATTAATTGGAGGTCTCATTACTTCTGACATTTAACTTGGATGGCAGGGCCCCTGAAATCCCTTTTGGAATTAAACACAGCTAGAACTCTGCTAGTTTGTTCAGTCATCACACTGAGGTTCTACTAGGCATGCAAATGGTTACTTAGTGTGCAGGCTTTTGTTACAGCCCAGCACCAACACAGCCTGCTTCTTGGTGGTTAGTTGAATCTGGATGGCAATGCTGAGCTGGAAGAACAATGCTGTGAAAGGGGGGAATAAATCGATAGTTGCATATCGCATCATTATTCTGGGATGATATTATATCAATATATGATTACCAGTATCAATTACTACAAAATCTAAAATACTTATTTTTTTCTGCAATAGTTAGCATTAGCTAGTGCTAGTTGGCTACACCTGAGACAAAACTCTTATTTTTTTAGTCCTATAGCTTTTTCTCCATCTTCTTTTGAAAAGGTGAGCCAGCATGTTTTCAGCACTTTTATTTCCCTGACTGATCAAAACTTGTTTTATCATGCTCTCTCTTGTCTCTCTGCGGCAGACATATAGTGAGAAATACTGTATGTTTGGAACATCAAATCGCACTAAAATCGCAGTATCGAATCGCAATAGACTCATGATAGACTCACTACATATAGACTCGAAATACATATTGTATTGGCACCTAAGTATATTGATAATATCGTATCGTGCCAATTGCCAGCCCTTGAAAAATGTGCACATCCCCAGGACCAGGTTGAAGAAACTGTGAAGCACTGTTGTTGTGCATTAGACCCAGCCCCTCTCTGTTTCATGAATAATCTCCCACACTGACAGACAGAAAGAACCTTCTCATAAGTGCCAGGGCTCCAGGCAGTGACCATTTAGTTGCGTTTTGCGACCAAATCATGGGCTGTTGCCACCATTTGAAAAGGTTAGTGACACCAGTGCCACCATGGGAAAGCTTTAGTCTTGAGCCCTGAGTGCCCTAGATTGCAGCAGAATTATCATCTATTAGGGAATCAAATCTCATTCCATTATTTCTATCCACCTCCCCAAAGAACACGCAGGCTTGGCTCCAAGACGAGGCAGGGTAATTTTCCTTAGATGTGTTACGCAGCTACAAATGCCCAGTGTGCATATATAGGCTGTCACACTGAAGAGTCCTCTCTCTCCCCTGATGTCTAACTATTACAGCATGTCAAGATTTCCCATTTCAGAGCTGTCCGTCCACAGAAATAGCCCCATTTTCAGTTTGTCATCTCTGCCCATTTCCAACACTAATAACAGCAGAGCGCCAGAGAACGCCTGCTAGGGGAAGAAAAACTGCTTAATGGCCGGTGCCAGGAGCGAAGCGTTTTGATTGTCAATAAAAATAAATAACTTTTGGAGTGCTTGCTTCCCTTTTCATTTTTATTCATCCCAGTTGATGTTCTTGACAGAGTGGCCATTTGCATG
Organism: Thymallus thymallus; assembly: GCA_023634145.1. Classification (NCBI taxonomy): domain Eukaryota; kingdom Metazoa; phylum Chordata; class Actinopteri; order Salmoniformes; family Salmonidae; genus Thymallus; species Thymallus thymallus. The sequence goes on along the minus strand of CM042412.1, from coordinate 11,279,177 downwards.
TGATAACAGCTTTCTATTTGGAGAACTGGCGTTTTGAGAAGGCTTTCATCCACGTCGAGATCCAGCTACGTCAGCACATCAGGAAAACACACATGCGAGCGCTTCCACACAGACTCATAACATGCACACACCCAAAAATAAACCAGTAATCCGCTCCTCGTGTCCAAAACCACTCTCCGTGAGTGACTAGCACACACACACTGCACGTAGTTGTGTTCCCCCCCCACCCCCCCCCCCACCGCCCCCCACCCCTCTCTAATCCACATTGTCAAAAGCGTTTCTCTTTCAAAGTGTGTTGAGTGGCATAATGCTTTAATTTATGTCCAAGCTGTCAGGTTGGGCCTAACTGTCTGAGGCTGTGGGTTTTGCTTTAGACAAAAATACTTAAGATGATAAGGGGAGGAGAGAAAAGAAACCGAGGAAGAGGAGAGGTAGAAAAGGAAGGAGATGAGAGGGAGAAAAGCACGAGGGGACAATATAGAGTCCAATGTTTTCTCAGATAACAGCAAGCTTATTCTAAAATTGATTAAATACGTTTTCCTCATTAATCTACCCCATAATGACAAATCAAAAACAGTTTTTTTTACATTTTATAAACATAACTACATTAAGTATTCAGGCCCTTTGCTATGAGACTCGAAATTGAGCTCCGGTGCATCCTGTTTCCATTGATCATCCTTGGTGTTTCTACAACTTGATTGGAGTCCACCTGTGATAAATTCAATTGATTGGATATGATTTGGAAAGTCACACACTTGTCTATATAAGGTCCCCCAGAGCAGAAACCAAGCCATGAGGTCGAAGGAATTGTCCATAGAACTCCGAGACAGGATTGTGTCGAGGCACAGATCTGGGGAAGGGTACCAACAGATTTCTGCAGCATTGAAGGTCCCCAAGAACACAATGGCTTCAATCATTCTTAAATGGAAGAAGTTTGGAACCACCAACACTTTTCCAAGAGCTGGCTGCCCGGCCAAACTGAGCAATCGGGGGAGAAGGGCCTTTGTCAGGGAGGTGACCAAGAACCTGATTGTCACTCTGACAGAGCTCCAGAGTTCCTCTGTGGAGATGGGAGAACCTTCCAGAAGGACAGCCATCTCTGCAGCACTTCACTAATCAGGCCTTTTTGGTGGCCAGA